>CM052811.1:37397685-37455905 GCA_028533885.1 Nasua narica
ACCCATAAACATTTCTTGACGAATCTACTAGAGGGAGACTCCGCTTTATCTACCAAAGTAACAACTAAGAAAACTTGAGCTAATGAACTGGGGGTGAGCTTTTTAAAACACTATAAAATGTATATGTAATACTAAGAGAAAGGTGAAAAACAGAAAGACTAATATACAAATGCTATGTGTTGTAACAAAGTTAGAAATAATATAACTAAAAAAAATTAGGATTGGGAAGTAGAGCAAAGGAAAATAAAGTTCACTAAATTGAAATAAGGGGTGCCAAGAGATATGGATAAAAAATAATAAGCCAGATAGTAAAAGGTTAAAGAAGTAAACAGGGGTCAGTGATAATCTAAAGTTTTAGGTATAAATTAATTTATTTATGTACTCACATTTTAATAGACTTATGTAAAATAATAAACATCTAATAGAAAATAAAGCATAGCAAAAAAACAAAATATGTATAATTATAAAATATTATAGCAGAATTGAGATCAAACATATGAATCATATCAACATATCAAATTCACTTCATTCACCCATTAAGACAAACTACTTTCAGTTTGTCTTAGAAAACAAGTCTCCACTATATGATGTACATAAGCAACATATTTAAGACACAGTAATTTGGAATGACTAAAAAATAAAAAGAAGAACAAAATATTACCAGAAAACAGAAACAAAGCAGCAAGTAATGCCATTCTAGATGAAACAGAAGACCAGCCCAAAAACATGAAATGTGACAAAGAACACTTTTCAATACTAAAACAGTTTTCAATACTACAAGTTGAAACTATAATATTTATGAATATTTACGTACCCAAAAACCTACTACTTTGGTGAGAAAAGAACTACAGGATGTGTAAGTAGACACAGAATCACAATAATACAATTCTCTCACTCTAAGATTAGATAGACAAAAAAAGGCAACAGAAAATATTTCTACATTTTCTACATATCATATAGATATGATAAATCTTATAGATACATATCAAAACTCTCTATATTTATAATAGATACCACTCATTCTTCTCAATTGTCCAGGGTACATTACAAAATTACAAAACATCACATTGTTATTAGGTATCACAAAACTCAGGAACTTCCATAACAGATAAAGACAAATACCATATGATTTCACTCATATGTGAAATTTAAGAAACAAAACAAACAGACATGGTTGGGGGGAGAAGAAAACCATGAAACAGATTCTTAACTATGGAGAATAAACAGATTGTTACCAGAGGGGAGGTGGGTGGGGGGTGGGAAATAGGTCAATGGGGATTAAGGAATGCACTTGCTGTGATGAGCACTGGGTATGTATGTAAGTGATGGCAACACTAAATTCTATACCTGAAACTAAATTTACACTTACAAACTCAAATTTAATCAAAAATACAAACTCAAATTTAAGAATTGTCAAAAACATAATGACCATAAAAATACTACATATTAAACTCTATAGGATATATTTACAACAGTATCTAGCACTAAACATGCTTAACAGCATAAATAAACTAATAAAAATAAATTGCATAATTATTAAATTAAATTAAATTTAAAAGGGAGGGAATCAGATACAGTGGAATTAGCAGTTTTGAAGGGAAATTTGAAGGGAATTGAGCAGCCAGGAGAGAAACAGCAACACAGAGGGATAGGAGAAAAGAAATACTTAGTGAAAGAGTACCTGGATAGGTAATTTAAGAAAAGAAATGTCAAATATGAAATTATAAATTGTCTTACTCTGTAGTATGTTATGCAAATTCCTCCCCCACTCTCCTATAAAATAATCCACAAAATCTTTAATAAGCTTCCATGTCTCACTAGTACTTCTAAATGAGTAGCTTCAAATAATATGGGAGACTTGGCTAACTATCTCATAGTAGATTAAATTCCCTGCAAATTCCAGAAGTCTAGAGGAAGATCAATGCTTTTTTAGGCCATAGAATTCAGATTTATAACAACCTTACCTGTATCCTATGGGACAGAGAGATACCAGATGGCCTCCCTTCTCCAGACATAGATAAAGTATAATATGTAAATATGTAGTTTCACTTATGTGTGTATATGATTGCTGCCTGTGTGTGTGAGTGTGGTATGTGTATTACGTGTGTAACGAATGTATGATTATGGAGTATTAACACTGCAATTAAGAGAATTCCTTACCCTCGTCAAACCACCCTCTGCCTAGCCCCTGAAGCAAAGTCCCTCAGTGGAGCAGACTTCTAAAATTTCTGATTTTGTGCTCTGCTGCTCTCTCACTTGCTGGGAGCTGGTCCCTCTCCCCACAGTCTATCTTCCTGTCACTTCGGATTCACTTCACATGTCCTACCTTCCAGAAAGTTGTCGATTTTCTGTTCCTAGAATTGCTGCTCTTCTTCTCTTTGATCTCCTGTAGAGTTTGTAGGTATTCATGGTTTGATAACTATCTATCTGAACTCCTGGGACCTGATGATATTTCATCTGCTACTTCTCCACCATCTTGCATCCTTTCCACCTTGGTATGTATTTTATAATAGAAATATTATTTTAAAACTTTTCAAATAATTATGACTGTGACAAAACCAAATGCTAAAAAATATTTTTTTAAAAAAGTATAGATACACACACATATGCAAATTCATAAGAAATCTAAAGACCAGTATTGGCAAACCACAACCAGCAAGCCCAATCCACTTACTACCCATTTTATTTTATCAAGTTTTATTGAAAAGTAGCAATGTCAACTCATCAGCAAGTTACACTGAGCCTTTGTGACCCACAAAGTCCAAAATATTTATTATTTAGTCCTTTTAAGAAAAAGTTGTTGATCTTTGCTATAAACTAATTTCATGTGGAACTGGATATATACAATTACCAAATACTATATCAACACATCAAAACCCATATTATTGCATTACAAAAATTGACTCTGACAAAATTAGTTATATAAATGCTAAGCTATTTAAATGTTTGGCTATTTAAAGATACAAAATAATCACAAATTTCTCTTCCATTCTTGCTATCAAAATATTAGATTTAATATTAGTATTATGGATTGAAGTAGGTGATATGATTAGACTCAGAATTAAATTACTCAGGGACACCTGGGTATCTCAGTCGGTTAAGCATTTGACTCTTGATTTTGGCTCAGGTCATGATCTCAGGGTTGTGAGATCCAGCCCCACACTGGGCTCTGTAGTCAGGGGGAGCCTGCTCAAGATTCTCTCTTTCCCTCTCCTGCTACCCCTCTTCCCATTCTCCCTCTCTAAAAAAGCTGAAAGAAAGAAAGAAAGAAAGAAAGAAAGAAAGAAAGAAAGAAAGAAAGAAAGAAAGAAAAGGGAAGGGAAGGGAAGGGAAGGAAAGGAAAGGAAAGGAAAAGAAAGGAAAAGAAAGGAAAAGAAAGGAAAAGAAAGGAAAGGAAAAGAAAGGAAAAGAAAGGAAAAGAAAGGAAAAGAAAGGAAAAGAAGGAAGAAAGAATGAATTAAATTATCCTTCCCAACATCAGATCTCAAGTTTGAAGGGAACAAGTTTGGTCAGGTAAATTTAAGTCATATAGAAGCAGATGATGTATATACTTGAGAATGAATTTCTCTAAATGACACAAAAAGAAGGAGCTCACTCATTTATGCACTGTACTTTCTCTCAATTTTAGAAATCTTATAATCTTATAATTCACCACTTTTCAGTTGCATAGACCTAAAGAATTTGATGGTTCCTCTTTACTTAACACTAAGATATATATACACTGTAATTACTGCTAGTATTTTTTTAAAAGTATTCAGCCTCCCTCAGTCAATGACACATAAATCTGGTAAAAATTTGACATACACTCTTGAATTATAAAACTCTTTCATAACTCAGGGGAAAAGGGAAAAATAAAATCTGCAAATATTATAGTTAATGACAGTCTTGAGAAGCACTTATCAAAGTATGTTTCATGGTCAAAAAAAAAAATCCCTGAAGATAAAGTTAAATGGTTTTTTTTATCCTCAAATAATTTTTTAAAACACTTAGCTATACTCAGTGTCTAGGGATTTCCTATGCAGTTTAGTATATTAAAAGTTTTGCTGTATCTTAACTATATATTTATTAAATATATGACTATGCTTTATTTAGAAATTCCCAAATATAGGGGCACCTGGGTAGTGCAGTCAGTTAAGCTTCCGACTCTTGGTTTTGGCTCAAGTTGTGAAGTCAGGGTTGTGAGATTAAGCCCCCATCAAGCCCTGCACTGGGCTCTGCACTCAGCAGGAAGTCCACTTGGGATTCTTTCTCCCTCACCCTCTGCCCCTCCCATTCATGCTCGCGCTCTCTCTTTCTCTCTCTCTTTCTCTCTCTGTGTGTGTGTGTGTGTGTGTGTGTGTGTGTGTATACATATATAAATCTTTGAAAAAATTTAAAAATTAAAAAAATTTACCAAACACATTTGAAGAAAGGTTTTTCAATCAATATTCATTATTTTACCATTGAAGTGATGAATAAGAAAGTTTCTTTCTTTTTTTTTTTTAAGATTTTATTTATTTATTTGACAAGAGTGGGATAGAGTGTGAGAGGATAAGCAGGGGGAGGAGCACCAGAGGGAGGGTATAATCCCAGGATCATGGGATCATGACCTGAACCCGAGGCAGACACCTAAGCAATTGAGCCACCCAGGCACCCCAAAAAAGAAAGTTTCTAAAGAGAAAGTATAAAGGTCTAAAGCATTTTAATCAGTAAAAAGCATATATGTGCACATGAAAGTATATATAGAAACAAAATCAGGTGACATATTAACACCTGAAATAGTGTTAATTACAGATGTGAAAAACCTCTGAAAAAATCTGTACATTTTACAGATATACCTATAAAGAATATTTAGTAGAAAAGTTGATATATTCCATTTTCATAACAGAAATATTTGTTATTTTAAAGCTGCTAACACTTTCCAAGTTAATTCAAAATTTACTTTGCTCCTTTCAAAATAATTAGAGAATTTAAATAAATTAGTAAGATTCAGTAATATTTTTAATAAAATTTCTTAAATTTAAAACAAGCATTAAATGGGCTTAAAAACAGATTGAATATTACAGAGTAAAAAAAAAAAGTGAACTGAAAACAGGTTAGAATTATTTAAAGTGGAGCTGAAACATAAGTGTTTTGAAAAAAAAAAAAGAAATACAGCTTAAGTAACTCTGGGATCAATACCATATGTTCTAAAATGCATGTTGTTACGGAAACAGATGGAAAAGAGTGAGAATGAAGAAAAATACATAGAGGATATGGTCAATATTTTTCATATATGATAAAAACTATTAACTTATAGATTGAAAAATATCAACAATCCCCTGCTGGAAAAAAGAAAAGTAAGGCTTTTGTGAGTCAGAGCAAGAGCGAGAAAGAGCTACAGAGTGAGAGAGAACCCATGCTTCAGTACATCAAGAGAAATTTCTGATAAACAATATCAAAGATAAATCTTTAAGGTGATCATAAGAAGGAAACACATAAGATATTACCTACAGGGAAACAATATTAATGACAGCTGTCTTCTTAATGAAACAGATAAGATGCAGAAGATGATGGACATATATCTATAATGTACTGGTAGAAAAAAATAAACCTTTCAACCTAGAAATCTATGTCCAGCAAAATCATTCTTTAAAAATGAAGGCCAGTAAAAGAATTTTCAGAAAAATAAAAGATGTGTGGTTCTGTGAATGACAAATACTTTCTGGGAAAAATGCATAAGGATATTCTGCAGGTCCTAAGTAAATGATACGAATTAAAAACTCACATCTAGGGGCACCTGGCTCAGTGGGTTAAAGCCTCTGCCTTTGACTCAGGTCATGATCCCAGGGTCCTGGGATGGAGCACCACACGGGCTCTCTGCTCAGCAGGGAGCCTGCTTCCCCCCAACTCCCTTTACTTGTCTCTCTGCCTACTTGTGATCTCTCTATCAAATAAATAAATAAAATCTTGAAAAAAATAAAAAATAAAATAAAAATAAATAAAAAATAAAAACGTGTATAGAGAATCCAATTATTGGTAAATATGTAAGTATAAGATATTTTTTCCTCTTAATTTCTGTAAAAGACCAATGACTCTAGGGGCATGATTTAAAGCAGCTGGCCTGCAAACTATTTATTCACTTTCTTTTTCACTTACTCACTTTAATTAGGCAGCCAATAGAAATTTCTTTACTTAACATGGAGATTATTTTCCATGTTATCTGGAATGTTAAATAGATTAAGGATATTTGTTAGAAGACTCCTTTCTTTTTTTTTTTTTAAAGATTATTTATTTATTTATTAGGAAAGAGAGAGAGTGAGAGAGAGCATGAGAAGGGAGAAGGTCAGAGTGAGAAGCGGACACCCCATGGAGCCGGGAGCCCGATGTGAGACTCGATCTCGGGACTCCGGGACCATGACCTGAGCCGAAGGCAGGTGCTCAACCAACTGAGCCACCCAGGCGCCCAGAAGACGCCTTTCTTATCAGATGACCTTAGGAAGGTGTCCCTAGATAAGGATTATTGTTGTTAAGAAAGAAAGGATGGGAGCAGGAAGGAAAGAGTAAAGAAAGATAAGGGAGAAAGAGAAATGTATTTCTAGGAAATGTTGCATAAAACATACAAGTTTCAGAATTATGACTGAATTATGACTAAAAACTTCATGAACTGAGTTTCTTTGCTGAAACTGCATTTTGGAACATTACAAAAGATTTGAACACATTGGAGCGCCTGAGTGGTTCAGTGGGTTGAAGCCTCTGCCTTCGGCTCAGGTTATGATCTCAGGGTCCTGGGATCGAGCCCCACATCGGGCTCTCTGCTCAGTGGGGAGCCTGCTTCCTCCTCTCTCTGCCTGGCTCTCTGCCTACTTGTGATTTCTCTCTGTCAAATAAATAAAATCTTTAAAAAAAAAAAAAAAAAGAAAAGATTTGAACACATGTCCAAATTGGGAAAGAAGGATGCACTGGGCCATATGAGATGTTCCCTGAACTGTATTGTGAGTCAAGAATTGACTATTATTAGCAAAAACTGGACACTGGTATAGTTTTTTAATTAGATTGAGTGTGATATGAAAAGCGAATCAATTATGATAGTACAACTACATAAAGTAAAAATAATATTCAAGCTTTTACACATCATCATATCAGAAGTAAAATATTACGCAGTCTCATTTTATCCTTTATTCTAATGTTACATTAATCAAGAGAATGTGTTCTTGCTCTAGGTTGAAAAATATAATCAATAGAATACAATAGAGGGCTCAGAAATAGAGTGACACTTACCAAGTTAATTGACTTTTGACAAAGACCTCAAAACAATTCAACGTGGAAATGAAAAGCTCTTTTACAAATACTGCTGGATTAACTAGATAACCATTTGGATAAAGTTAAGCTCCCACCTCACACTATATACATGAAGTCTAATATACACGGACTCTAAAAAGTTTTAATCATGCTCAGGCTGTGAAGGCACTTTTCTTTCCATCTGTTTCCTTCTCTTTATTCTTTTCTTCCTTCCTGTTTTCCTACCTCCTTTTGTTTTCTTCCTTCTCTTTTCTCCCTTTTCTTTCTCCCTTTCTTTCTCCCTTTCTTTCTTTCTTTTTCTCTCCTTTCTTTCTTTCCTTCCCTCTCACCCTTCCTATTTCTTCCTCCTCCCTGACTTCTTTTTATATTCTGCATTTCTGACTTTTTAAGCATTTGCAATGACCATTATCATCAATTTAAATCCACTTTATATAATAAAAATAAATGCATTTTGCTTCCTGTGTCTTACACTAATCATTCTTTACAAATATTATAGAACTGAAGCATACAGAGCCATATATGAGATGTGCTATTAACATATTACAGTATTGTTCTTTTGCTTGTTTTTAACCAAATTATCAAGCTAGGGCAAAATTTAAAGATGGTCAAAGTAGCTAATATTTATCTACTTTGATATTTGTTTCTATAATTCCAATTAGAGAGTTTGATTAGTAACTGTGCCTTTGCAAAGCCTAAGAGTATTAATACAGTCATACACAAGTCATGGATGAGATCATTATTGTTGCTTAAAGTTAAGAGACATAGCATAACAACTTGTATTGCTTTAATGGCATGATACTGAATAATGTGTATCCTCTGGCTTTTATTTTCTCCCCTACCCTTAAGTGTGTTATCTGGCAAAATAAGTTAAACTTATAAGTTACTTGGTATATTTTGTACTGTTTGAACAAAGATTAAAGATACTCAACTAAACATGAAATATTCAAGAATATACTAATGTGCCTGTTTCTTCTTTCCTATTATAGTTGAGTAAATTTTTGCAGTTTGGGCACAAACACATTTCAGGTAATTGTTGTCAATTTAAATCTATGCTTATATTGGCTCTTAGAACTTAAATATCACTTCAAAATACCATAAAACTGATAGAAAATTACCACCCCCTCCAAAAAAAAGTCATTCTTACTCTCGACATGCTCTCTGCACAGTTCAGATTTCTGCATTTTAAATGGTTTTCTTATGCTTTGTGATCCTTACTGGTAAAAACCTATAATCTGATTCCCAAGTGGGTTTGACATGCTAACAACAGGAGTACTGCAGGATTTTAAAATCAACAACTTCATAAAGACCATTTCTCACAGTATGGTGACATTTGACTTTTAGATATTAGAATGGAAAAAAAAAGGATTTATTAGCTATTAAATTGATCCATCTCTGCTGCCAATGCAAAACAAAAATCAGGTTTTTTGGCATGCCTTTTATGTTTGCTTCGATACAGACAAACATATTTTTACACTGGAGAAAGCACAGAAATACATTCATATCCAAGTTCTGTAACAGACTAACTGTGTGACCCTCAATTTTATTATCAAGCTAGAATTTTGCTTCAATAAAATAGAATCACTATCTTTTTTAAAGCACATGCTTATTTATTAAATGAAATCTCATAATCCCATCAACCTGTCTGCCATAATCATTTGTGTTAATATGTACCTTCCCGGTATCAGTCACTGAGTATAGGACTGTCCTTGACCACCTCCCCCCCTTATTGCACATGAAGCAAACTCAACTCCACCCTCAGCCCAGGATCTAATCAAGCAGAACTTAAACAGAAGTACCATATGTATCAGCTTAAGGAAATGGTCCCATTGTATGTCCCTGGTCCTGGTGCAATTACTAATAAGGCCCCTTTTGAGTCTTGGAGACCACTTTATCAATAGCTATATCCAAACATTAAATAATGCTTGTTATGAGATTGCATTTGGCTTTATTTTCTTCGTCTGAGTTTTATACCATTCCATAAAAATCCAGAATTGTCCTGAAGCCTGGCTTAAAAAACTGATATAGATATATAGAGAGCCTATTCTCACTACTAAGCCTTTGCTTATATATTGTGCCCTATATAATGGTTTCAGTAAAATTGAGGATCTGCCTTCATTAGCTATTCCTTCCCAGCAACTGAATTGTGACCCCTGAAACTCAATCCAAAGACTTGAACTCAGTGTGGTGATCATTTTTCCTGATACACACTTGCTTAGCTGTTTTTATATTCTGCCATCGAGTGGCTAGGCTCACTTTTGTATTAAGGAAGCTGCAGATATCACAGGTCAATACTTCACGGGATGCCCACTATGTTCATGGAGCAGCAAAATTGTTACAGTATGTTAACTGATACTCTTGAATCTTTCCAGAAAATTGTCATTTAGTCTAAATTTCCAGTATTTACCTCCCCTCCATTCATGTTCATCCTTTTACATCCTAGTACTTTGAATCTGACTATCCCACAATGGTTAACCTGCGACTACTAAAATGTTTCCTAAATTAAGAAAACAGATGATTAAGAAAATTTCACTTTAGTTGGAGTGTCTTCATAAAAAATTGACAGTCATATGAACTGAATATGTATTTTGAACTTCTTCCGAGGAGAATAATTGCTATTGGAGTATCTATTATTTGCTATGACATCGCTTGCTCTTTTACCAACATTGTATTTTTCTTTCTCTCTTTTTTCTCATAATGCTGCTATATAGATATACTATTCTCAATTTTTATATGATGAAATTGAGTTGCAGAGAGATTAAGGTCACCTACCTTGTAAGTGGGGAAACCAGGATTTGAAAGCAGTCATCTTTCTACTTGTGATGTTGCTTCTAAGCAGAGAGAATAAAAGGCCTTTCTATCCCTCACCACCTCCAAACAATCGCCCTGACTTCTCCAACATATATGGTTTCACTTCCCCATCATTTCCCTATCAACCCCACATGCTGTACTAATATAATACTTAATCAGATATTGCCTTGGATTGGTAATGATTTCACATGTATATAAATTTCTCCAGAATATTACTGTAAGCTCTGTAAGGGCAAAAATACTATTTCACTAATTTTTTACTTAATGTAGCAACTAGCACAATGCAAACACATCCAGCAAATTCCTGCTGAACGGAGTTTGGAAAAATAAATTTGCGTGAGTTCTTTGCAGGGAAATATCTTTCCAAATCAAAGTACTTTTATAAATATTTAACACCTATTTTCAATGTTAATATCAGGTGTGTCTTGTATTTCTTGATAATTGCAGTACAAAGGCAGACAACATAATCTCTCTCTCTATCTCCTTCCTCACCCCCTACCTCTCTTTCTGTTACTGGAATTAAACACCAAATTTAATTTATGGAGATGATTTATTTTCAAACTCTTGTGCCCATTTCCATTAATTCAAAATATATAGGTATAATATAGGAAGCAACTGTTCTAAACACAATAGCATTGATAAAACATGCTGGAGTTGAATTCTTAATAGTTTTTTTTTTCTACAATCAAAACAGTACATCTTGCTTCAATTAGGATACTTTACTCACAGCTTAAAGAACATATTATTCAGGAAAATTCACAAACGGGAGTCAATATACTTCAAATTATTTAAAACTTTACAGGTGAGGGGCAGCTGGGTGGCTCAGTGAGTTAAAGCCTCTGCCTTCGGCTCGGGTCATGATCTCAGGGTCCTGGGATCAAGCCCCGCATCAGGCTTTCTGCTGAGTGGGGAGCCTGCTTCCCCCCCTCTCTCTCTCTGCCTGTCTCTTTCTACTTGTGATCTCTTTCTTCTCTGTCGAACAAATAAAAAAAAAAAAAAACTTTACAGGTGAATATTTTCATAATGGCCACCTAACTTTTCAAAAAAATTAGCCTCTAGGTTATTTTTTTAAGATTTTATTTATTTATTTGACAGAGAGAGAGATCACAAGTATGCAGAGAGAGAGAGAGAGGGAGAGAGAGAGAGGGAAGCAGTCTCCCTGCTGAGCAGAGACCCCCCCCTGATGTGGGGCTCGATCCCAGGACCCTGGGATCATGATCATAGCCGACGGCAAAGGCTTTAACCCACTGAGCCACCCAGGCGCCCCTCTAGGTTATTTTTTTAATTCTAATATGTCCATAACAATAGATGAAAATATGCAGTAGATTTGATATAGGACAAAAAGTTATACTTAATCATACTTTTGGTATTAAGAACCCCTAAGATCATCAAAAATATTAGTGACAGTGATAAAAAGAAAAAAAAATTCTCCTAAAATATTCACAAAGATTCAACACAACTTTGCATAATATACAAATTAATTTTAATACATTCATTGAACACAGTACTGAATCAAAGTATCTTCTGTATGTTCATGGTACTGGTAATAATGTCAGATGAATGGGAATAAACTCCCAGTTGTCCTTTAGAAAATCCAGATATTCTAAAGTTCTCAAGTTCTAGTTTGAGAACTAGAACCTAGTTCTCAAACCTCTGTAACTATCCACATTCTTTTGCTTTTTGGACATTGCCAGAGCGTTACAGGAGTTAATGGAAACTTAATCCTTCTTGTAACATGAGCTGTGAGTAATAGAAAAGACAAGACAACAAAATGCTTTGTCTAATTTCCTACCTAAATTTAATAAATTGGAAGGCAGTCTTTAGTCGCCTAAGGGATGCTCCAGCTTTACTCGCTGTCCTTTAGCTTTAACTTTGATTGTAATTAAAATTTAGATATGTCATCTTCAATTTAAATCACCAGAGATGGGTGTTGTTTCAAGATTACTAGGCTTTTTCCTCATTGGCCATTAGTGATGAGGCATATTTGATTGGTTATTATTCTCTCTGTATTCCCTTTGAAAATACACTGACATGTGCTATTCAGAGGATAACCACTTCCCTCTTGGCCTTAGGAATGTGTGAATCAACCTAATTAGAAAGCTCATTAATGTGTAAAATGAGTTTGACATATATGATCCGAGCAGTTGTAAATATTGTCATTTTCTTCACAAGAGCAATATTATTTTCTGTGCACTTTTCTCCAGTGGTGGTGGTGGTAGCAGTGTGTGTGGGGGGGGGGTGGTCATTAAAATGAAAATTAATGTTTGACTGAAAGACCCAGAGAGTAGGAGAGTCCAGTGTTACATTCAGCATGAAAATTTTCCCAGGGAGAATATAGAGATTATGTTCCACGTAAGAATCACAGAGATTTTCCAAAACCCTAATTATACAATATGTCCTCTCCTGGCCAGTCCAAAAGACCCTACATTATCTGGTCCTTGACTCTTTTTCTGACCTCATTTCCTACCCATTCTTCACCTTTCTAACTCAGTTTTAGCCACACTGGCTTTCTTGATAATCCTTGAACAAAACAAGCACATTCCAGTCTTTGCAGGTTTTGCTTCCTCTTGCTGATGTCATATATACTTTGCTAGCACATAGCTCTGGGTATTCTCATAGCTGGCTCCTGCATGTCCTGCTCTATGGAAGATTTCACCATCAACAACAATAACAAATAGTGAAATATTTCCTGTCAGCAAAGCTCCACTGGAAGCAATCCCTGGCTTGGGCCTGTGCACCTTCTAATGGACTCCTCTATGCTATGCCTACCATACCATCTTTTATTATCCTACTTTTTATCTTCTTACTGTGCTTTTTCTTTTTAACAGTTATCCTTACTGATTACAAATAACTACAACACATACACACATATACACACGCACACACAAACACACACAAACAGATATAGATGCTTATTTTACAGGACCTTTCCTAGAATGGCACTTGAGTAAAAAAACTTCTCAGTGGATATGTGATGTAATCAAGAAATCAGTCTTTGTAGGGTCACCTGAATGGCCCAGTTGTTACACCATGCAACTCTTGATCTTGGAGCTGTGAGTTCAAGCCCCATGTTGGGTGTAGAGGTTGAAAGTAAATAAACTTAAAAAAAAAAAGAAAAGAAATCAGTCTTTGTCATTTTAAGGCATTGAAGTTTTCTTTTTGTTTTGTTTTGTTTTGTTTTGTTTTGTTTTGTTTTAGAGAGAGAGAGTGGGGAAGGAGCAAAGGGAGAGAGAGAATCCTAAGCAGGCTCTACACCCAGCACAGAGCCTGATGCAGATCTCACGACCCTGAGATCATGACCTGAGATCAGGACCTGAGCAGAAATCAAGGGTCTGATGCTTAACTTACTGAGCCATCCAGGAACCTGAGGCATTGAAGTTTTGATCCTGTTTGCTAGCAGCATATATCAAGGCCATCTTAAATTGGTCAGGTTTAATTTCATTTTATTTTATACAGATCAGTAACAGTCACAGTATTATTTATTAAAATGTGCAGTTTTCTGTTTTAGAATGCCAATTCTAAAGTAAACTCAGTCCTCATATCTGTGTGCACTTAGATGTACAACCTCCTTTGACTCTTCTGCCTCCCTAGAAGGTAATGATCTTTGTAGTAGATGACAACACAGAATTTAATACTTGAACTTTTATCAAGGTTATCCTGTAAGTGGTAGAACCAAGAATAAAACCAAAATTAAGCTTAAGATTTTGTGCTCTTGGGAACCTGGGTGGCTTAGTCCTTTAAGCATCTGCCTTTGGCTCTGGTCATGATCCCAGGTCCTGGGATAGAGCCCCACCTCAGGCTCTCTGCTCAGTGGAGAGTCTGCTTTTCCTTAAATTCATTAATTCTATCCTCTGTCATCTACATTTAATTATTAAACCTAGCCAGAGATTTTTATTCTGATTTTTATGATTGTATTCTTCAGTTCCATAATTTTCACGTTTCTTTTTATATATACTCTGTTTTTTGCTGAGATTTTCATTTGTTTAAATGAAATTTGTATTTAACCATTGAAGAATTTTTATAAGAGTTGCTTTACAATCCTTGTCTTATAAGTCCAACATCTGGTTCATTTTAGCCTTTGCATTGGTTGATAATCATTTCATTCAGCTAGTGATTCTCTTGATTCATGGTATGAGAAGTGACATAGGAATGTACCCTGAAGCATAAGAGATATCCCAAGGCCAGATGACTTTGTAAAGGATGGGTATGGCAGGATCTCCCTACTAGAGCCCCCTGGCTGCGCAGTGCTTCTAAGTAGAGGAGGATTGTCTCAGCCGGGAGGACTATGAGCCTTTCCAGAGTGGGCCACTTACGGTGGTTATACTATTTTGCTGATTTTACACCCTGCTTGTTATGACTGAGTCATTTTTTCTATCCTTCCTGCTTGTCCTGATTTCTCTGAGGTCAAGAGGAGAATCTTAGACCCATGAATATAAAAAGGCTTTCTGCACCAGGCCACTTGCTATCACTGGGTCTCTCCACGTGGTTCTGCCTAGCCTTCTCAGTTTGTTTGGTGGAAAGGGGAATCTCAAAGCCTGGCAGAGAATGGGAATATGTGCTTATTTTTGGCAAAGCTCACACTCTATCTCCCTTACCTGATACAAGGCTCATTCAATGTTTCAGAGGGATTTCCATTCCATTCAGGGCCAGCATGAATATACCTGAACTGTATTCTGTTGTGAAGTTGGAAATCAAGAAATAAGAGGGTTGAGTAGCTATCCTCTTTTGGGTGGGGTGGATACAAGCCAGTTCTCCTTCTTACTACATTTCAGGGGTCTTCTTCAGTTGTCAAGCATGGCTTAGAAATCTAAATACTTAGGAAAATTCACAGGTGATTCTGATAGGAGATAAACAAATTACAAATAAATTGCAACTTTTGACATATATAATTTCTAAACATGGCATGATTATTTAACCTGAATTGTTTTAACTATCCTTTGCACTTTAATAAGTATTTGGCTTGCATGTGTAGTTTTCAATACATGTCACAGGTTTTAAAGAAAATAAATATACCAATAGTAATTATGTTATTCCCAGGAATTTATTAATTCTTTAGAGCTAAATATTCTAAATGCATCCCCATAAACTTCAAAGCAATTAAGGACTGGTGATAAGGTGTCCCTCTGAGGTTAGTTTCATTAAATAATGTCTGAAAAGAGAAGAGAATAGAAAAACTTTAGGTTTAAATGATCAAGTTAGCAAGAATAGACTTGAGATTTAACTGTGTTCTTTATACAATGCTGTGAAGAGATTTTCTCTTGATTATGAGAAATAAATTCGCAGACCTGTGGTCCTGAGTTTAGTAGAGGTAACCAAAAAATGTGTAATTTGTCTCCACTGGGAATTTCTACGGTGTGATCTGGTGGGTTTTTAACTAATTTTATGATGCTAAAACTAACAAGGAAACATATTTCAACATATTTTGCCCTTGATTAATAATAATTTTAGATTGCTATAATTACTCTGAAAGAATTCAGGATTGTGTTCATTATAATTGTGCTTTTATTCTGCATGCCTTTATATTTCTTTGGGAATAAAAGGAAAATCAATTCCCTTCTTTCCTAACAAAAGAATTTTTTGTAGGAAGTAGCAATGATTGCCCTCTAAGAAAAAAAAAAAAGCCTTCAACCCAGAGAAAGAAATAACAACCTGCTTGTTAATTTTTATTCTATTCCTCAGTGTGGTTTTCTTAATTGGAAAGACACAGAATCACAGCATAAATATTCAAAGGCCGGCACTCCATTTCTCATCTCTGTTGATTTTCTGTTCTTTTCAAAGTTAAGTGATAACAGCTAGCACTTTCACATTAATAAAGCCTACTTTTTATAAAATAATAGATTCTCCTCTTGCCCCTAAATATTTCAACTAATATAGATTTTAGAGCAAAAACTTTTAGAAAAAAGAAATATTAAGCAAATTCTGAAAGACAGTTTTAGAGCAATTTAAAAAGTAAAACAAAGGGAAAGGGAAAGCAAAGCATAATAACACAAAGGGAAAGCAAAGTATAATAACACAAACAAACAACAATAGTGTTTAATAAATGATAGACTATGTAAATATAAAACAATAAAACTCTTATCTTGAACATGTAAAATATACTGAAACAAATTTCAAACATTGAGCACTGATTTTGATCCAAAAAGCCAAACTATCTCTTTCCTGACTTAGGTAGGGTATCTTGCAAATAGTTTTCAAAAATTAGCATGCCCATACAATATATGCTTAGCCAATCAAACTCACATATACCTCACATGGGATGTTTCTTCTCTATTCTGATTGACACTATCTTGATTGACAATTCATAGCCATATCCTCTCATTTGTTTTTCTTTCCAACACACTTGAAAGACACACACACACACAAATATGTGAAGACTCCTTAAGTGAGAAATCGTATCACTGGACAGTCTGAGAAAGCCTTGATATGACACTCATTCTCCTCCCCCCTCATCTAAGTTGCACACACAGAGTACAGTTCCTATTTCACTCCAAGTTGAATATCACATGAGCAGAAAGAAAACAAGTCTCTGTCTTGTTAAAAAATATTAATAATTTCTAAAGTGTCTAACTTAGGTATGACTCAGACATTAACCATGTAGTTTTGTGTTCTCAAAGGCAGGACAGTTAATCCTAAGTTTCCATTTCCTTTAAAATCAAACACGTACACAAATACACACACACACACACACACACAGAGAGATAAGGAAGGGCAAGAGAGAGAAAGAGAGAGAGAGAGAGAGAGAGAGAGAATCTTTATAATTACTAGCTTGGATTTGGCTGTTGGGATTTTAGGACTGGTTAACCAGACTTTGAAAATGAAGAGAAACATCTACCTTATAGAGTTAGTTTTCAACAACTGCATCAGAGTTTTGTTTCCTTCATTTTCACCATTCTTTCAATAAATATTTATTGAGAGCTTTATAGACACTAGACATTATTATCTATGTTAGCTCCCACATAAACAAAGTAGAATTTGATGGGAAGTAATTAAGAAGGTACTGGAAGTTTCATGAAAGCAACAAGTTAGACAAGTAGGGCAGCAAGTTTATAGAAAGAAAAGGGAAAATATAGCTAAGAAGAGTACTTCTGGTTTCAGAATAAACCTCAAATATATGCCTTAAAAATTATCTCTTTAAATTTTAATTGGACCAGACTGTGGAGCAATCTGTGCCCAGTTCACTTCAAAAACAGTAAGCAATCATCCAGCAATTAGCAGAAACCTGGAGCCAGTGTGATAACCAACTGAGCCATACAGTTTAACACAGAGATCAGGAAAGGGACACTCAGAAAGAGTCTTGCTAAAATCACTGTTGTCCTATGGTGACAATGGTCATGCCTAAGACTTTATTCTCTGAGGAGTGACATGAGAGGCTTCATGCTACACAGGAACTAGATCTCACTAAAATCATCCAGCCAAGTTATTAAACAAACAAGAAGAGAACAAACAAAAAACCAATAGGAGCACATGGGTGGCTCAGTCAGTTAAGTATTCAACACTTGATTTTGGCTCAGGTCATGATCTCAGAGTGATGAGATGGAGCCCCATATTGTGCTCCCTGCTGGGCACAGAACCTGCTTAAGATTCTCTTCCCCCTCTCCCTCTCTAAAACACAAACACAAAAACAAAACAAAACCAATAATGTACCTTGAAGATTAGGGAAAACTAGAAGCAGAATGGCTATAATATATTATCTAAAGTGTCCAGTTTTCAATAGCAACAACAAAAAATATGAGAATTCAAAGAACCAGGACAGTATGAACTACACACGGGGGAAAAATAGGTAGCTAAAACAGTCTGTGAGAGAACCTAGTTATTAGACTTACAGACTTTAATTCATTATGAATATGCTCAAAGAACTAAAAGAAACCATAATAAAAGAAGTAAAAGAAAGACTGATGAGAATGACTCATATAAAGATCAACACTATTAAGAAAAGGACCCAATGGAAATTCTAGAGATGAAAAGTATAACTAAGGTGAGAAATTAAAGGGGTCAACAGCAGATTTGAATAACAGAAGACTCAGTTGAATAAACCTGAATAAAGATTGATAGAGTTATACAATCCAATGAAGAGGGAAAAAATGAGGAATAATGAAAAGGTCCTGAAGGAAATACAGAATAGCGTTAAGTGCTCAAGCATATGCAGAACACGTATAGTAGAAAGAGAGAGAAAAAGAGGCAGAAAAATTGTTCCAAGAAAAAATGGCTGAAAACTTTCCAAATTTAAAGAAAAACATTAACCTATACACTCAAGAAACTCAACAAACTCTAATAAACACAAAGAGGTCCACATACAGACACATCATAGTAAAACTATTGAAAAACAAAAAGAAACTCTTAGTAGTAGAAAACAAACACACAACCCCCCACCAAACACGAAACCAATACAGTGAGAATCTGATTTTTTATCAGAAACAATGGTGGCCAGATGGGCATATTCAACTCACTAGAAGACTATTTAAAAGAAAACTGTTAACCGCATTATGTCCAGCAAAAGTATTTTTTTCAAAAATAAAGGCAATATATTTTTACACATGAATGAAAACTGATAGAATTTGTTGCTAGCAGGCATACCATGCAAAAAATACTAAAGAAAGTTGAAAGCAAGTGATCTAAATAATTCAAATCCACAAAGGAAACAAAGTACTGGAAAATGTAACTATGTAATGTTAAAAAATATGAAAATGCATATTTCTTCTCCATGATTCCTTTGATTTTAAAGCAAGAGTATAAGCGTGTGTGTGTGTTTATTGTTGGGATTATAACGTATAGAAATATACTTGACAGTAAGAAAACAAAGGCAGTAGATGGGATCAAAGTCTACTGAAATAAGAAATTTATACCAGTTAATAACTCAAAGTTAATAAATCAAACAGAAACAAATGAAGACAATAAAAAATAATAAGTAAGAATGTTAACATAATAAACCATACAAATACATAATTGTTCCCTTCTCAACTTAAAAAATATATTAAATTATATAAAGTAATAGTTAAAATGTGCCATTGGTTTGTACCATTTATAGATATAATATGCATTATAATGATAGCACAAAAGTGGTGGGGGAAGGAACAGAACTATACAGGAATAACTCTGGGAGGCTCCCGGGCCTGGGAAGACCAACACCCCAATGTTTTCTGGGCTACTGATTGCTCTATGAGTAAAAAACAAAATCTGGCTCCTATACAAAGACCTCGTGTGCGCATTTAGGACAAAGTTAATAAAGATAAAAATTAGAAACCTAATATTAGTTGTAGGATTTCAGAAAATAACAGGAATCATAGTAAATAGAGAAAAAGAAATCAGAGTTGCACTGTATTTAACTAGGCTGTAGAGAGGGAAGAAGGCACTGGTCCATGAAGGACTTTATAAACGAAAGACTTTTTACTTTCTCTCAAGAATCATGGGAAAAAAAGATTTTAAAGTGGTAAAAATTTAATAAACTGTGTTTTCAATTTTTTTAAAAAAATTATTTACTTATCATAATGAAGATAATCAAAGATAGATACAGGGAGAATGCTTAGGAGTCTATAGTGGGAATAGAAAGAAGGAGGAAAGAAAGAGAGGAAATGCATTCAAATTAATAAAAATTAAAAGCAAAGAAGGTTAACATTGCCAGAACTTGATAATGTTTGTGATATGAGGGTTAAATATAAGGCTATTCCAGATGACTCCTAGTTTTCTGTTTTGTGCAACTGGACTGAGCATTGTACCAGTCATTGATAAGGAACAGCAGAAAAAGATCAACTTTGGAAATGTTTAAGCATCTCTAACAGTAGTTTGCAGCTCACAGAAAAGGTCTGAATTTGTGACTTATATTTCCAAATAATTTTTTATTGTTTCAATGTAAGATCACCCACGGGATATTTTTATATGGAAAATTGAAGAAAATATCTAAAATGAACTAATCATTCACC
Source organism: Nasua narica (assembly GCA_028533885.1). NCBI lineage: Eukaryota > Metazoa > Chordata > Mammalia > Carnivora > Procyonidae > Nasua > Nasua narica. Next base: position 37,417,671 of record CM052811.1, read on the forward strand.
TAGGAAATTTAAAAAAAATCAACTGACAAATTGTTAGGACTGAAGAAGAGTTCAGCACATTGTCAAATAAAAAATAAAGTTTAAAAATTCAGCACCATTTACTGAAGTTAACAACAACAAAATAATCATAAAATTAAATATAAGACTCCATTGAGAATAGCAAGAAGAACCACAGAGTATGCAATAGTACATTAACTGAGAGAATATAAGACCTCTTTGGAGAAAAATTAAAATTCTAGTTAAGAATATTGAAAATAATCTGAAAAATTGGAATATTATCCATGATTTTTCATGGATTACCAATATTATGCAAAGGTCAATTATTCCCTATTTTGTTTAGTTAAATTTGGTATATATATGGAAAGTTAATTTACAGTAAATAGAGTTCTGTAACTCATCTAGGTTTACATCTAGACAGATTATTAAACATCTAGACAGATTGTTTAGTAATGTTACTTGAAAGCTGGTTTATACATGGGGATAAAAGAAGCTGGAAATCTGCTTAAAACTACTTATAAAAATGGATCTCAACAAAATTAAGGTTACTTAAATCTGTAGAGAATCAGGTATGGGAAGTGTTTCTTAAAAAAATGTTGAAATCAAGAACTATATGCAAAATAAAGGTAAACTTTATTACAAAAAATTTAAAATTTCTGTTGAACACATGAGACCCTGGACAAAGTAAAAATACAGATGACATTGGGAGAAGGTAGCTGTAAAATCTAATATGGAATGAATATCTAAAGAGAAACAAACATATACAAAAAAATGAAATTCCCCCTAGAAAAACTATAACCCTAACTGGAAAGTGGGCAAAATAAAGTCAGTAGAAGCTCTATATATCCCAAAGTTTAGCTAATATATGGAGAAATTGTGGTAGCAGTAATTGGATAAATATGTATCAAAATAAGAATGTAATATCACTTTATAATTACTATATTGGCAAATATTTGAAACTTAGATAATGCCACAGGTGGGTAGGAATACTGTAAAAAACAAACAAAACAAAACAAACAAAACCCACAAAACTTCTACATGGGAACAGAGGATAATGCATCCATTCTGGAGATCACTTTTGGGATACTTAGTCCAGTAAAATGTAAGAATGCCCCCTGACACTTCTTCTCCTAGTGTATACTAAAAAAAGAAATGCACACACATGCACATGGGTGGCCTTACATGAAGATGCTCACTGTGGGTCATGTATGGTTTCCAGAAATTAGAGGCAATCTGGAGCACATCATTGGGATATACTGGTAAATAAAATGTGGAGATCTGAGAAATACACAGGAGGCCAAAGGATAGCCAAACCATAAGAGTCAGAAGTAAAGGTTTAGATGTGCACATATCATGACTGAAATGTAGACACATTGTTTTTACCAAAAGAAAAAAAACAAAAAAAAAAAAACAAAAAACGAGGCCTAGAACCCAGTATCACTTAGTTAAAATAAGAGTTGTGGACATAAATCAACAATACATACTTCACAAAATACAAACAAAACATACATATTAAGCACATTAATGGATGTGTATGGGGGAGGCAGGAAAATGAAGGGAATAAATAAATTGGTAAATTAAGAAAAAGGTTCTTCAGACACTGATAATGATATTGTGCCATGGAAGGAAGAGTATAATTTAACCCTCTGCACGTGGAAGGAAGGGAGGAAAAGATAGATAAACCCAATACTCTGGAGGAATTTTATGTCAAAATTTTTAAGTTCCCTCTCTCACTCTTTTAGAACTTTAGCACAGGAATAAATGATTGCTAATGTGATAAATTAAAATATCACCACTAAATGTAGCACGATTATATATATATATATAATACTACATAATATTATATATAATACATAAAAATAAAAGATTAAAACATATACTTACATAATAAATACATATAAAATGTTTGTAGCAAATTGCATTTTACATAATATGTTTCATGTGTTGTCTTGCCTGCAATTTTGAGAATTTTGAGATAAGTGCTCTCTCACTGATGAAAAAAGTAGCACTCAGAAAGACTGAGTGACTTGCTTAATAAGGTCCCTCAGCTAGGAGAAGTGGAGTTGAGACTAAATCTAGGCCTTCTGCCTACATCTTTGAATTATATACCATGGTGGAAATGGGCATTGAGGTTTTAACCTATTACAGATTCTATTTAACATCAGGCAAGGATCCCTGGGACTATACTAAAAGGAAGGAAAAAGCTGGAGAGTGGAGAAGCAATTCTGCCAAGGTACTGAGATAATACAAAACTTTTGTTGTTGTTGTTGTTGTTGTTGTTGTTGTTGCTGCTGCTGCTGTTAACGTCTTAATTTATTTGGTGCCAGCAGGATTTTGGAATCTTCAAAGTTGCTTTATTCTTCCTGTTCCTAGAGTTGGTCCTTCTAAAAGTCCTCTGCTAAAGCAGGTCTCTGCTTAAAACCTAGACTAACCAGGTTTCATCATCTGTGTAAGACAAAGGATGTTTCAAGAGGCAGGACACTATGACCTGGAAATGTAATACTTGTTAGAATACAAAATAAATATTGACAAGAAGGAAGAGCCCTTTGGGAACTGCTTTTACAAGGCAGTACAAACACAATTAACTGCTGGTCTATTTCAGTTTCAACAAGTTACATTTGATGTGGCTCTAATACAATGTTAAAAAAAAAAAAGGAGGGGAGAAAGATACAGATGTAGTGAAAAGGAGCACATCACTCCTGTGTTCATAGCATCAATGTCTACAATAGCCAAACTGTGGAAAGGGCCAAGATCTCCTTCAACAGATGAATAGATAAAGAAGATATGGTTCATATATACAATAGAATATTACTCAACCATCAGAAAGGATGAATATCTACCACTTACATCAAAATGGATAGAACTGGAGGGCATTATGATAAATGAAATAAGTCAATCAGAGAAACACAGTTATATGGTTTTACTCAAATGTGGAACATAAGGAATAATGCAGAAGACAATAGGGTGGAGGGGAACTAAATGGGAAGAAATCAGAGAGGGAGACAAACCATATGAGACTCGACTGGGAAACAAACAGAGGATTGCAGAAAGTGGGTAGGGGGATAGGGTAACTAGGTGATGGACGTGTGATAGGATGAGCACTAGGTGATATACTCAACTAATGAATCACTGAACATTATATCAAAAACTAATGATGTACTATACCTTGGCTAATTGAATTTAAAAAAATAGCAAATAAAAAAAAAGGTGGAGAAGTGAATCCCCAGAATTCTGCTAATTATTGCACTCATTTCTGTGGGTACAACAGTGAGCAAAATCAATGTGGTTCTTTCCGTTATGGAAACTATAAAATGAACAACAATAGCAATACAATATGATACATTTTTTGCATGGATTACAAAGTGTTATGAAGTATGAGGAGGAGAAACTAAATTGATGGACCTTTGTAGGTAATATTTTCCCTTTTTGATTATGAGGAACTTTGAGCATACCTAAAAAGTAGGGAGGATAGAACACCCCATCCATACCTTCACACATTTCTCTTTTGCCTTTATACGAGGCATCATGTAATTTCAAAAGTAAATGTTTTAGGGGTGCCTGGGTGATTCAGTAATTAAGCATCTGCCTTCAGCTCGGGTCATGATCCCTGCATCCTGGGATCAAGCTCCATATCGGGCTCCCTGCTTCTCCCTCTCCAGCTGTCCTGTGCTTGTGTTCCCTCTCTCACTATCATCCTCTGTAATAAATAAATAAAATCTTTTTTTTTAAGATTTTATTTATTTATTAGAGAGAGAGAGAGTGAGAATGAGAGGGGAGAAGGTCAGAGGGAGAAGCAGACTTCCTGCAGAGCCGGGAGTCTGACATGGGACTCGATCCCGGGACTCCGGGATCATGACCTGAGCCGAAGGCAGTCGCTTAACCAACTGAGCCACCCAGGCGCCCAATAAAATCTTTTGAAAAGTAAATGTTTTAGTATATACTTATAGAAAAGAAGAGGGTGTGCCTGGGTGGTTCAGTCAGTTAAGTGGCTGCCTTCAGCTCAGGTTATGATCCCAGTGTCCTGGGACTTGGATCAAGTCCGGCATCAGGCTCTCTGCTCAGCAGGGAGCTTGCTTCCCCCTCTCTCTCTGCCTGCCTTTCTGCCTACTTGTGATCTCTCTCTGTCAAATAAATAAATAAAATCTTTAAAAAAGAAAAAGAAAAATCATTTAAAAAATAATTATTGGTATAAATTTAGAAGGATTTAAAAATGCTGAAAATGTCCAAACTCTCTTGGATAGCTCGTGTCACTAATCAATAACCAGACTATGTATTTTCGCCTTACATTTAATAAACATGGCAGGCTATTCTGTGTATTCAAATATCTATAACTACATGAAAAAGATCTAGTTTTTGTTGGTGGTTTATTATTTTGTTTATTCACTTATTGGTTAGGTATAAACAATGGTTAGGCATAACTTTCTCCTATTCAAAATATAAATTTAAGAATTACAATTTAATAAACAGTAATATAATACCTGCTGGAGGAGAAAAACTTCAGTTAAAAATGGAGGATATATATGAAGAGCCCTATCCAAAAGAGGATGCAGAGCTGTCTTGGTCGGTTTTGGCTGTTACACCAAAAATAACACAGACTGGGTGACTTAAACAACAAATATTTCTTAACAGTTCTGTATCCTGAGAAGTCTAAGATCAATGTACCTGCAGCTTTGGTACCTGCTGAAGGTCTGTTCCCTGGTTCATAGACTGCCATCTTTTTGCTGTGTTCTCCCATAGAGGAAAAGGGCAAGGAAGCTCTCCAGAGCCTCTTTTATGAGGGCACTAATCCCATTAAATAAAGCATCTCCCAAAGGTCCCACCTCCAAATATCATTACATTGGAGATTAGGTTTCAACACATAAATTTTGTGGGGACACAAAGAATAAATAGCAAAAGTGTGATGTTTATATGACATATGTGCATTATCTAACATTAGACACTATGACTTCCCCTATCAACCTATATTTCTTTTTTTATTAGCGTCTTTTTTTTTTTACTGGTGAAAACTCATATCTAACTTGTATATAGACCTTTTCACTGCTCTTCATCCACTTGATGTACGTCTACTATATCCATATTTGGTGCCAACTACAGAAGAGGATGGAATGCTCAACCCCATTAGAAATCTTTTCAAGTCTATGGGGCACCTGGGTGGCTCAGTTGGTTAAGCATCTGTCTTCAGCTCAGGTCATGATCCCAGGGTCCTGGGTTCCAGCTCCACATTGGGCTCTCTGCTCAGTGGAGAGCCAGCTTCTCCCTCTCTGTCTGCGGCTCTGCCTACTTGTGCTTTCTCTCTCTCTCTCTCTCTCTCTCTTTTAAATAAATAAATAAATAAAATCTTAAAAAAAAAAGAAAAGAAATCTTTTCAAGTCTCACTGATGATGTCAGTCTATCAAAGGCTGCTGAAAATTTGTCAGAAGACAAAAACCCCAAAACTAAACTTAAAATGAATTTATTTTTCCAATATCTCCTGATAATGTTCCTGCTGTTTGTCTTGGCATTACTGGTAAAAGTTGAAAATGTAAGATAATTCTAAACTATTACTCTGAGGAATATATTTTGTTGCTTACACAACTTTGGTCAAAATGCATCCCTTGGAGTATGTTGAAAGTATCATTAGCCTTATATGGGAGATATCATAATATTTGGGAGGTCCCCTATCTAGCTTATGAGCTAAATTGGCATCTGTCAAGACCCAAAGGCTCTGGCTATTGAAATAGTAGTCCTAGAATTGAGAATGACATAAATAACAGTAGAAATAAAATTAAAAAGCAAAACAAAAACAACATACATTGCTCCCATCCTAACAAATCCATTATCTCTCACATTGCTTGAGTATTTTTATGTAACAAAAACAATTTCATTTATTTATTTTAAAGCATTTATTTATTTATTTGACAGAGAGAGACACAGTGAGTGAGGAAACACAAATACGGGCAGAGGCAGATGGGGAAGCAGGCTTCGCTGAGTAGGGAGCCTGATGCGAGGCTAGATCCCAGGACTCTGGGATCATGACCAGAGCGGAAGGCAGAGGCTTCACGACTGATCCAACCAGGTACTCCAACAATTTTATTTATAGAACATTATATCCTGCCTTTTGTTACTTTTGGTGTAAACAGGAAAACAGTACTGCATTGTGTATGTATTTGCTAACATATCCACATTTTCATTATTCATTGGTTACTACAAATTTCTATCCATGACAAATATGGTAATTAATAATAATTGCTATAACACAACGCATTGTATCTCTCATATTTCTCTGATACTATCATGGACTTGCAATAACTGGTCTTGTCTCACTGTTGCTCATTTTCTGTTTTATTTTATTTTATTTTATTTTATTTTAAGATTTTATTTATTATTTGACAGAGAGAGACACAGCGAGAGAGGGAACACAAGCAGGGGGAGAGGAAGACGAAGGCTTCCAGCTGAGCAGGGAGCCCAATGTGGGGCTCCATCCCAACACCCTGGGATCATAACCTGAGCTGAAGGCAGACTCTTAACAACTGAGCCACCCACGTGCCCCTCATTTTCTTTGTTTTATACCTACACAAACCTGTCATCTTTTTTATTAAAGCTTTCTGTGATTACCCGACACTTATAACTTGTTCTAAATTTGTTTTAATATTTATTCTCTTGAATAATTGGTTATCACATTGGTTATCACATAATTTTTCAATTTTCATATCTTTTTGTGTCAATATGATTTACTTTTCTACGTAGACCACAAACTCTTTAAGAATGATCCTTACATAGACTCTTAATCATAGAGAACAAACAAAGTGACGGTAACTGGAATGGAGGTGGCTGGGGGATGCGTTAGAGAGATGATGAGGATTAAGGAGGGCACTTGCTGTGATAAGTATGGGATGATGTGTGGGATTGCTGAATCACTATTATTGTATACCTGAAACCAACAGAACACCGATGTTAACTAACTGGAATTAAAAATAAAAAGAATGAGGTTTATGGTTTAGAGTACTTTGTTGTGGCCCATTATATCATTGGTACTGAAAATGTCATTCTAGAGCCAGCTGATAAGAATCTCCTGGTAGTTTGTTAGAACCATGCTATCTCAGGTCAGTCCAGAGATCCAATGAACCGGAATCCACAGGTAACAAGGATTTCCAAGTAATTCCTATGAACATTATATTTTGAAGCACTGCCCTAAAATGTATCAGCCCTCTGCATAGATTAATTGAATGACTGCTTGATTATTTGTTGCTATATTAGTTTTCCGGGACTAACATAACAAATCACTACAAACTAGGTATCTCAAAACAACAGAAATTTATTCCCTTACAGTATAAGTGGCCAGAAGTTGAAAGGGTGGGTTGTTTGAAGGGTGGGTTCTTTTGGGAGGCTCTGAACAAGAAACCATCCCTCAACTCTCTCTTAGCTTTCGGTGTTTGTTGGCAATCCTTGACGTGCTTAGACTTGTCGATGCATCATTCCAATTTTTACCTCCATATTCACTTGCCTTTTTCAGTCTCTGTGTTCTTGCCTCTTCTTATAAGAACACCAGTCGTTGAATTTAGGACATGACCTAAGTCCAAGATGATTTCATCTCAAGACACTGAACTAATTACATCTGCAAGGACTCTACTTCCAACTAAGGTCACATTCTGAAACTCCAGGCAGACATGGATTTTTGGAGAGGAGGGTGAGAACAGTGTTCAACTCACTACAGCTGCGTAAAAGAAAGGTATAATTCATTACTGCCACCACTATTTTCATTTCTTTTTCACTGCAGATGAGATGATGACCACTCTTTTATCCCAGGACTCAGACATGGCAAGAGACCATTATTGATAGAGGTAACGTGTTAGTGTTCATTGTGGCTACGACTCTCCATTTATAGAATCCAAAGCCTAAAATGAATGTGCTTGTGCTTGTTCTCTCTCTCTCTTTCTCTGTCTCACACACACATAGGACTTTCTAACTCTAAAACTTGGTGTATAGAATCCCCATATGCCTCTTTTGAGATTTATCCTTCTCACTAAATAACCATGAAGTCAATAATCTTTTTTATATGCATCTGCTTATAGACATTTTAAGAAAATGTGATGCTGTCGCTTGCATTCTCTGCACTTACTATATTCATTTTTCATGGCTATGATAGAAGTAACTGAATATTTATATGTTTTTCCTACATTAAAGTCCATTTCCCTTACAGCATATAGTTAAATGATCAGCCAATGGTATTTACTATGAGATGTTTACAGATGTTTCCTCTTAATTTTGTTCAATTAACATCTCTACAACATGCTTTTTCCCTCTCAGAGTGTTATTTCATGGTATATGTTAATGTATTCATACCTAGAAGCTTTTAAATTAAGTAACAAGAGCAACTGTAAAAATAAATAAATAAATATATAAAAAGAAAAAAAACATATGCAAATAAGTATGCTTCTCTATAAATGATGATCTTGGGATTTTTAAATGTCTCTTTCTCCATTTGCTAAAAATGTCTCATTGTAAGCAACTCAAAATCATATTGCTGACTCTGCTTAAAATGTATTATATAGTAGTAAGAGAGCTTATTAAAAATTAGGAGGAATTTTTTAATATCTAAGTTGTTCAACACAATGTTGGGTGTGACGAAGGGGTTAGAACCATTTTTGCTTAATCCTCAGAATAGAGAAAAAATTACTTTCAGACATTTTTGTATGTTTGGATTTTTTAAAATACATCTTTTCCAATTAAAAATGTTTATTTGACCCCCAGTTGTCAGTTAAAACCAGGACTGACTTGCTTCCCTATTTCATTATTGTAAAATAGTAAAAATTGCCTTTAGGCAAGTAGGTAGGTAGTGTTAACGTTCTCTTGCTTTCGAGGAGTACTTATTTTGTTATCCAACTTGTAGCTGCTTTATGGACAGCATTATATACCTGGAAAAAGGGAAGAGGTAAGTAGTCTCTGTGGGTATAATGATTAGGGGGGTTGCAAAAATTAAAGGTTTGCCAAAAGTCCATAATCAAGACAGATAGCATATTAGAGTTGCCATATAAAACATAAAATAAACAGTAGAATTTGAATTCTAGAAAATCAAATGTTGTTACAGATTCTTTTTAATTTTTTAAGTACACTTCACATAATAGATCATCTAAAATTCAAATACTGCATGAAACATATATATAAAAATTTTTCTTGTTCTAATATTAAACTGTCCAATATTATATTTGCTAAATCTGGTAATTCTAACTTTAATGCACTGTTTTTAAAAAACCAAAATTAGAGACACTTCAGTGGCTCAGTCAGTTAAATATTTGACTTTGGTTCAGGTCATGATCTCAGGGTTCTGGGATCAAGCACTGTATCACAGGGCTCTGTACTTAGCAGAGAGTCTGCTTGTCCCTTTTCCTCTACCACCCCCCTGCTCGGGCTCACTCTCTCTCTCCAAGATAAATAAAATCTATTAAAAAATTTTAAAAAGTCAAAATCAATACAAAAAACTTCATGATGATAACAACATCAATTTTTAAATAGAGCCAAAATCAGCCTTCCTGATTTTTCCTTTTTTTCTCAGGCTCTAATATGGTTTAGCGCAATACAGTGACTGATTCTAGTTTTTTTTTAAAACTGCATTATTTGCAAATGACACTACAAAGTCCTGATATCCTTCTTAAACTCAACACCCAAAAAACAAATAACCAAGTCAAAAAATGGGCAGAAGACATGAACAGACACTTCTCCAAAGAAGACATACAAATGGTTAACAGACACATGAAAAGAGCCATTTATCATCTTTAGCCATCAGGGAAATTCAAATCAAAACCACACTGAGATACCACCTTATACCAGTTAGAATGGCAAAAATTGATAAGGCAAGAAACAACAAGTGTTGGAGAAGTTGTAGAGAAAGGGGAACCCTCTTAGACTGTTGATGGGAATGCAAATTGGTACGGCCACTTTGAAAAACAGTGTAGAGGTTCCTCAAAAATTTAAAAATAGGGCGCCTGGGTGGCTCAGTTGGTTAAGCAACTGCCTTCGGCTCAGGTCATGATCCCGGAGTCCCGGGATCGAGTCCCATATCGGATTCCCGGCTCTGCGGGAAGTCTGCTTCTCCCTCTGACCTTCTTCCCTCTCATTTTCAGTCTCTCGCTCTCTAATAAATTAAAAAAAAAAAAATTTAAAAATAGAGCTACCCTCTGACCCTGCAATTGCGCTACAGGATATTTACCGCAAAAATGCTAATGTAGTGAAAAGAAGGGTCATATGTACCCCAAAACATTGGGGTAGTTGATAGTAGCAATGTCCACAATAGCCAAACTGTGGAAAGAGCTGAGATACACTTCAACGGATGAACAGATAAAGAAGATGTGATCTATATATACAATGGAATATTACTCAGCTATCAGAAAGGATGAATATCCAACTTTTGCATCAACATGGATGGGACTGGAGGAGATCATGCTGAATGAAATAAGTCAAGCAGAAAAAGTCAATTATCATATGGTTTCACTTGCTTAGGGAACATGGAGGACATGGAGGACATTAGGAATAGCATGGAGGACATTGGGAAAAGGCAGCCAGTATCCCTTGGCTTTGCTGAGAATTTGGACAAGTCTCTTACTCTCTGTGCTCCCCACGGTCCACCTTCGATCACACCCCTTTCTTGAGGCTTGGATCCTTAATTGCCTCCCTTCTTTGTGTGATCTCTCTTCCTAGGCTCCCCTTCCCCTTTGATTAGCCATTGACTGGCCCTGTGGACAGCAGCTGCTTTATAAAAAGATATGGCAGCACTGAGTTGCTGTGAGTGTCCTGGGATCAACCCGAGTCAGAATATGTGGGTTTCAGCTCAGATCTACATCATTGTCATGGTGCAGCAGTCTGGGGGCGGGGGTAAGGGTTGCATATATCTGTCCAGATGCAAATGTGTCACTCAGGAATAGCCCATTAGCTGCTCTGAGGAGTAGATCAGGTAAGGTCTTCATTGCTTGTTTGAGGTGAAATGTATTAGATGTATCTTAGAGCCAGTCAGCTCCTTGTAATGGGCACTAATGTTCGTGGCCAGAGGTGTGGATAATCCAAATCTAGTATGTAATTGAAAATACCATTTTATATATATATATATATATATATATATATATATATATATATATATATGACAAACTATTATTACAGATGCATTATGAAAATTGTTTGAAACACTCTATTTACTATAGTATAATAGTAAAATCTGAGTTTCTGGAATTATACCTAGCTTTGCATTGTAGCTTAAAATCTTTGTCAATAACCATATAGAATTGGTTAGGTGACTTTCCCTCTTTAAGATAGGAAGCAGCTGACATGTATGGAATTCAGTAAGTACACTGGATATGGTACTTAGGCTTTAGAATAATTAGAATCATGTCATTTAATCATATGTATATGCATATATGTTTGTATATATATGTGCATATGTGTGTATATGTATGGTTTTTAGAAGGAATCCAACCCTTTGTATGCATTCATGTATTCATAATATTGACTATCTACTACATGACAAATGACAGGAACTATTATAAGCAATGGACTTTAGTAATGAACTCCAGAGGCAAAAATCCCAACACTCACAGAGCTTTATTTTAGTGATAGATAGCGATTTCATTATTGATAAATGCTAGAGAGAAAAAAATAAAATAGGAAAGGAGAATTGACACACTGTGGGATGCTGTGAGGAACTGAAATAATAAAGAAAGCTTCACTGAGAACACAGAATTGACGGAAAGATGTGAAGAAAGTAAAAGGAAGGTGATACCTGCATCAGGCAAAAGAGCAGGCACATAGGCCCTGACATAAGAACATGGCTGAGAAATAGGAGATTGGCACAACCAAAGTAGAGGATGAGGAGTACTAGCACAGAAGGAGGGGCTGAAGATACAGAGTTTGGGGAGCCAGACTCTAAGAATTTGTAGATCAGGGTAAGGAATTTGTATTCTAAGTATGTGTATGAAAAAAGTTTAACATTTTTCTTCTGCAAGATACCAAAAAGAAGGAACAAACTATTATTAAAGATGCATTATAAAAATTGTTTGAAATGCTCTATTCACAATAGCAATAATGGTAAAAGATGAGTTTCTGAAATTAATACCTAGCTTTGAATTGTAACTTCAAATCTTTGCCAAAAACCATATAGAATTGGTCAGGTGATTTCCCCTCTTTAAGACAGAAAACAGCTGACATGTATGGAATTCAGTCAGTATACTGGATATGGTACTTAGCACTTGAATCATGTCATTTAATCATGACAATAGTCCCAAGAGGTACTACTTTGCTTATTCTAGTCTTATGGATAGAGAAAAGGAATCAGAGTGTGGTAAGTGACTTACCAGTCCATATAGTTAATATTGCTAACCTCATATATTTTATGTGAGACTTAGAGTAATTCATGTGAAGAACTAACAATTATAGCATTGCATAATGATTATTATTACTATTATTATTCCATTATAACTGCCTATGCAGCAGGCCTGTCTCTGAAGCAGACACTAAAATATAAATACTCTCAAGAAAAATCATTGCAGTTGGAAGCCTGACATTTACTTCAGGTGGGATTTTTTTTAATGGGCAAATAAAAGCACTGTTTGAACAGTCTTTCATAGAAAGATGTTTTGCTAGGTTTTTCATTAACTAATACAGCACTCTATATTCTCAGAACTATAGAAATACTACTCAAGTATCAACTCAAGAATTACATTAATCATCTCGCTCAGACTCAGGAGGAGTAAAACCAATGAAAAAATAAAATGATATCTTTACCTTCTTATCTACACTTAATGCCACAAACATTTGACTTTGTTTGAATTTTGAAAACAAAAATGAATTGTCCACCTTAACACTAATGAGAGGAGGCTTTGTCATAGAGAACAATGGTACAGCACCAGATGTAATTTCCATTAGTGTTAAAAACAAAAGCACTCTTATTTTCTATAGCCCTATACTTAGCATAAGGTGTGAGACATAAGAAGTGATTAATAGTTGCTTTCTTCTCTGAATTTATTTCATCGGCTGCCTGTACCATATGAAACAATAGGGAAACATGTGTACCAGAATAAGACATCTTGATGTGTCAAAAAAGACTCATTCCATTTCTTTTACAGAGGTGTAGATAAAGTCACAGTGACAGGAGAAGTGAATGAAACAACATATAACAATATAAGGTGGGATATGTCAAATGGAAGCTGAGAGAACAACAGGTGCTCTAGGACAGTGAGTGACTCTCACATCTCATCACTGTGACATTCACACATATGACACAGCAGGGACAGCGAAGTACACCCAATAATCTACAGCAGCCTAGAATGAATGCAGTATTTTTGATGCCTCTGCTGTACCCTCGATTATTCCCTTTCTTGTGCTGTTCAAGAGTTTTGGGATGAAAGGGGGAGTGACATGATTATAGGTTGCATGACTATGGACTAAGGTAAGAAAGTGAGTTACCCAGGATACAGAATTTAGGGAAGCACTCACTCCCATGTACAGGTCCCTGCATGACCCTGAGAGTGAGCACTTCCTGACATTTTGCACCCTAGAAGCCTGGCTTGCCTCACATCATAAGGGACCATGTGTTCTGGTTTGCCCAGGACAATCGGTTTTATAATCTATTTTTCTGGCTTAATTATGTTAGTGCTTCTTTTCACTTACAAAGTTTTACAGATTTGGACTGATAAATTGTATGTTCATCATAGTTATAAAGTTACTTTATATCCAGATTAAAGTAAATAACTGGAAAACATTAAATCACATCTTTTCCTTTTATAAGTTTCTTCTGTACAAATTCAGAACTGATTGAAACACATCCATGCTTTGAAATACCATAGTTGAAAACTGCTCCAGGCATGTAACAGAAGTGAAAGCCTCACTCTGGGCTAATATAGACCTGAAAAACTTTATAGAAAATATAAGCCCTAAAATGACATATGAGATAAAATTTATGTGATAAAAAAATAAAATGTACATAATTTCAGGTTGGAAAAATAATTGATAAATAAAGGGCGCCTGGTTGGTTAAGGGCGTCAGTTGGTAAAGCATCCAGCTATTGATTTTACCTCAGGTCATGCTGTCAGGGGTCCTGATACACAGCTCCGCAGTAGGCTCCTTGCTTAGCCAGGAGTCTGCATTCAATTTTTTCTTTCTTTCTCCCTCTCCCTCTGCCCCGCCCACCCCCACTCATGCAGTTCTGTGCACACTCTCTCTAAAAAAAAAATACTTTGTTGCACAGGAATCCACTTATGCATGAGGTTATGTAGGGCAAATATTTTATACATATCCATGAGATAATAATCATTAAGAAATTTACTTAGATTTGGGCTATGTTTTAATACATACCTGACAAAAACTAAATAAGGACATATTTATGTTAATATTTTAACAAAGAGTCTGCATGAATATAAGGTAGTTTTTACCTTTGACCTCTGGCTCACCCATTTGGTCACAGGGTCTTCTTTTGGGAAAGACTTTATGTGATTTATGCATAAGCAATTAAATCAACAAATATTATTGTCAATGGGAGTAAAAATATTTACTTCTGGAATTTCCCATGCATGGATCAATTCTTCAGATATGGAAGGAGGAGTTTGCTCTGGTAACCTTATACTTCTGAGATTAAGGTGAAGAATGACAGCACAGACTGATCTTCCAGAGCTCTATGGGCCCTTGCTTTCTTCCATAAATCATGGAGCCTTGATTAGTGGTTATATCAATCCCCTCGGTGTGGTCCATTGGATAGTACCATTATTAGTTGGTACAAGCAGCCAATACTAGTAGTTCTCCTCAGATTGGAGGAAACCAGAGAGGGAGACATACCATAAGAGACTCTTAATCATAGGATACAAACTGAGGGTTGCTGGAGGGGAAGAGGGTGGTTGGATGAGGTAACTGGGTGATGGACACTGGGGAGGGTATGTGTTGTAATGAGCACTGGGTGTTATATAAGACTGATGAATCACAGACCTGTACCCCTGAAACAAATAATATAGTATATGTTAATCAATTGAACTGAAATAAATTTTTAAAAAAAGAAGAAACAAAGCCAAGTACAGCCCCCCCAGTTGGTGCCTGGCAGCAGAGTGGGGGTCAGTGTGGGTTGATCTTCATGACATGTTAGGTCCTATGCACTGACTCCATGTCCGTTTCTGGCTTTGTGGACCCTCATGGCAATATCTAAACAGGGTCCTTGCTATATACCTCTATCCCATACACACACTTACCCCTGGATATCTACCAGCTCTGCCTTTCCTTATCTTAGTGCCTACAGGGAAGCATCTAGATCACTTGGCAAAACAACAGGTGTGACTGTGTCAACAAGAAAGAGAAAGTAGGACTTCATTATATAAGTTCACATGTATGTTGTCATTACAACTATCTGGGGACAACGAGGAGATGCTAAGGCATGCACTAAAATGTTACTGTCTTTGAAGACAATAATTGGAGATTGTATACAGGAATGTATTTCTCTTAGGTATATGATTTATAAGGGATCTGAGGTATACTCTATTTGACAGGCAACTGAGACATCTATTGTACCTAATGAATACTGCTTACTGTCAGCCACAGTGCCAGAAATAATCCAATTAATGTCTCTAACAGAGGGAATTTTAAACAAGATAAAAAGCTAAGGCGGAAAACAGGAATACAGAAATGTATAGTACAGAGGCTTGGGTTTGTGAGTCAGTTCATAATTGTGACTTTGGTATTCACTTCCTGTATGACTATGTTCAGGCCATTTATTCCCTTTGAATGGGTATTCTCTCATCTGTAAAAGGAAGTAAAAATTATCTCACTGAAGTTCTTGATTAAATGGGATACTATCCAAAAGAGCTTAGTCTAGTGCATTGAATATATTTCAATAAATGTTAGCTATTATTATTATTATTATTATCAGATAAAAATGAAGAGGGAGAGATGTGAGACCCGGATGAAGACTGGCATACTCCTGCAGACAGATCACTGGGTGTGATTAATCATCTAGTCTATCTCAGGGTAGTGCCAGTTTTGGATGAGAGGAGGACAGGGTTTCACATTACTTGGGAATACTGCCACTTGCTTTGCAGTGAGCCTACTACAATTATTCTGAAATGATTTCTGTCAAACCACTTGAGAATGGACTGTATCCAGAATCAGGCTCAGAAATCAAAGTACCAGCCCTGAACTATTTTTGCCACTCCACATTTAAAATATTTATCTAATGGGGCAGTTTGCAGCAATTATTGGTAAGAAGCTTTTAGTTACAAGGCACCAGGTCCCTGCCCATCTCCAAGGAATATAAATAAAAGATATGCCTAATGCTGCTTCTGCTTATACCTTAGGTTTGTGAGCTATTTTACTGAAGAAAGTGAAATAAGGTCCATATGCACAATCCTCGGGCTTAATTCTTAGAGGAAACTGGCTGTTGCACATCTTCCCCATACATTGTGTGTTTCCCTAGACTCTAAGAGTAGAGATATTTTTTAAATCCGAAGGATATGTGAACTAGGTAAATATTTGCTATATGTGAATTTCAGATACTTGAGCAACCCCACCTTCCCCAGTTGCCCCCAGTGCTACAACTATTATGAAGTGAGACAATTCTTTAAAGCCCAAGATCTTTAAACAACAGTTAGGTATTCTTTTTTATGTAGCATTTTATGTGTGGTTATCATAAAATTTTGTATTTTACACTCCTCCCTCATCAACTTTAAAAAAGGAGGAGTGTTGATTGGCTTGCTTGGTTATTTATTATCATATTGTATCACTGTCAGTGAAATTGACCATGAAAGTGTGCATTAAATGGTTGATTATAAAATAAAACATTCTTGGCATGTGGAACAATGACAAAATAACACTGTGTTGAGATTTTAATTAAAAGTGCCCCTCTCTGGCTTATGAACTGAACTGTTCTGAATGCTAGTGAGAAAACAGTAAAAACTATAAAAAGTCTGAGTAAGGTGCTAAAGGTGTCCAATATAATTAATTCCAGTCATCTGACCACCTGTGTCCAAGATCCTGAAGTTTAAGTGTTTAGCATGGCCTTCATAGTAACAACATAAAATTTCTCTTTTGGAGAAATTTCTAACAGAAGTGTTTAGATATGGGAAATCATAGTTTGGTACCAAACACTAGCCAGCACTGCTAGATACTTTCTATTCTTCCCTTCCCGTGAGCCCAAGTAATAGAATTCAAAGTAGACTTAGGTAGATAGGTAAGAACATTTGTATCAAAGAGGAAGTATATACCTATAAGATTTTAGTGGATGCTGTTTGTGTCCTGTCCTGATCCTTATTACCAGCCAGGTATGTACACCTCCTGAAGGTGAGATAGTAACTCACAATTGCCCCTTCTCTGAAGAATTGCCTCTGGACAAATGCCACTGAGACTAGTCCTGTCGCCACCGGAATGTCTGCAGACCTCAGCTAGTGGTTGCCTACAAGTACAAAAGACCACATCTCTAGTCTCAAGACCAACTCTATGGAGAAAGCACACACATACACACACAGAACAATAGAAAACACACAAGGAGGGACACCTGGGTGGCTCAGTCAGTTAAGCATCTGCCTTCAGCTCAGAGCATGATCCCAGGATCCTGGGATCCAGTTCTCTATCGGGCTCCTTGCTCAGCAGGGAGCCTGCTTCTCTTTCTGCCTGCTGCTCCCCCTGCTTGTGCTCTCTTTCTCTCTGACAAATAAATAATAAATAAAATCTTTTAAAACACACACACACACACAAGGAAATTTTTAGAAGTGATAGATATATTTATTACCTTGGTTGTGTTGATGGTATCAAGGGTGTATGTACAGGTCCAAACTCATCAAGATGTATAGGTTAAGCTATTATGTTATTTTGTATATCAATTATATATCTCAATGAAACTAATATTTTTAAAAAATAATCTCTTTCTAAAAAACTAAGTGCTAACTCCATGGTGCATTTGGGTTTTATAGTTTGCTCAAACATCCTATTCCTATTTACTTTTTTTCCTCTTCCCTACGCTTCCCTCACACCCCTTCTCCTGAGAGCACTACCTCAATATGTCACTTGGAAATCATTTAAGTCCTAGGCTCTGCTTCTAAAATTCTCACCTAAATCATACTAGGCCTCGTAATTTTAAGAGAGGCTGAATCACCCAGGTCACACTATACTACCTTGTTACCTAAGTTTTTCCTGTGGTGGTGGTGGTGGGGGATCTCCTTTATTATTAATACTATGGAAAAATTTGCCAGCATATGTGCATTTGTATGTGTGTGTGCATGTGTTTGTGTGTGTATGTGTGTGATACAAAATTCAAAATTATGGGAATACCTCAATTGCTATTTAAGCATATGCATAAATATAAAAAGCTATCATAACTGAGAATAGTTATACCCAAGTCTGATAGTACGGCCATTACTTTCTCCTCCACTTTCTAAATTTGCTTTATTATTATATTTCCACTCATCAATAAAAATAAAAAAATAAGAGTACAGTAAATTAATAAAAAAACAATATTACAGAGGTTATTCCCTTTGTTTTTGTAACACCTTGCTAAATGAAGTACCCTTATGATAGAGTGATGGTATATTTGGGATGGCTGCTGTTATAGACAGGAAGTGCCTCTCTGGGATGCAGAAAAAAGAAATAATAGAGAATTGGAAGAAATTTGGTTTGGGGGATATGAACTGATTCTTGATTGAGCAGAACTTACTTCTTTTTTTCCTTTTTAGAGAGGGAGGGGGAGGGGGAAAGGGAGAGAGAGAATCTTAAGCAGGCTCCATGCCTAGTGCAGAGCCTGATATGGGGCTTGATCTTGCAACCCTGAGATCATCCCTGAGCTGAAATCAAGTCAGTTGCTTAACTGACTGAGTCACACAGGTACCCCAAGCAGAACTTACTTTTTTGAGTAATTAAATCCTGTTTAACAGAAAAACCCCTAGTTTATCTTCTTATCTAAATGCACACTAGGGAGGTGGACACCTGGGTGGCTCAGTCCATTGAGCGTCTGCCTTCAGCTTGAGTCACTATCTCAGGGTCCTGGGATTAAGCCCCACATCAGCTCCTTGCTCAGCAGGGAGTCTGCTTCTCCCTCTCCTTCTGGTCCTCCATTCATTCTCTCTCTCTCTCAAATAAATAAAATATTAAAAAAATAATGCACATTCAGTTTTTCAGATTCAATGGAAAATACAGAGAGAGAACTTCCACTTTAGACTGACTGTATGTATAAAACTATATTCCCTCTATGCAGTGAGAGCATCACCTCCACCATCAATGCCTTCCTAAGTTACTGTCCAGTCTGGGGGAATGAAAAGCCTAACACCCATACCCATTCAAAATTTTCTTCTTACCACAGGATGCTGTTTACCTGCCCACTGGCAATACCGTTTGCCCAAATCTAGGATTTGATACTAGAAGTATATGTTGGCAATAAGGCTGCTCTACATTGTAATATATATTTTAAGGACATAAATGGACTGTTTCTGTACTAATAGTAATCTAAGATATTAGCCTTTCAAAACTGCACATGAATTTAATGAAGCCTTGTATCATCTACACTGATAACACTAACACACTAAAATCATCTTCTATGGTAATATGAAAAAGAGGTAATCAGTGTACGATCTATTAAATGAGAAAATATTTTAAAGTAAGAGAAGCACTTGCTACTGATTTAAAAAAAAAAAAACCTCTGCAATTTAAGTGAAATGTTTTTAAAATATTAAAAGAATAAGGGATAAAGTACAATCTTTCTGTACTTTGTGTCATTCAATAAGACCAGACTAGAAGACCTAAGGTCTCATCTTTTTTGTTATAATAATTCTGATCCTCCAGTTCTCATCTATGCTGTGATTATAAGGTATGTCAAATTTATTTTTAATGATAAAATTCTGGTAGCTTCTACTAATCCTAGAATGATTGTTGAAAACAGTTCATAACACTCCCCATCCCCGGGTATACACATGCATACAAGTGCTTATGTCTGGAAGTCGCCACCAAGATGCTTCACATGGGTCCCAGCAACAACGCATGAGCAGCAGTCACCAAAGAACACTATTTCTTCCTGTGCAGCTCAACTTTGTCCACCCTTAGTTCTACTTGGCCGAGTCTCAGTGCTGTCACTGACAGTCATGAGAATTTAGTTCTTAGGGTATGCTAGAGATTTGCTGGATTCTGTTCAAACTCAGGGAGAATGACCTTCAGCCATAGTATCTATCATCTGATCCCAGAATCTGCTGTCATAAAGATTTACTTGAATTGTAAGTCTCTTATAGAAACTGTTGTTGTGAGTTTCTTTGTCTTCTGAGCAGAAGAATCCATTTTCATTCTAAGAATCTAAAGCAGGATTAAATACCAAAACACAAACTCCATCCATTGGCAAATCCCAGTAATAAATGAGAGAAGGAGGAATGATATTTTTAATGGGTTCCTGGCCTATCAAAATTTAATCAATTTAAGAAAATATAAGTCAGAGGTCTAATTGCCTTGGGGTATTTTAGTTACTCCACTAATTTAAATTGTGCCCTGTAGCATGTCACAGCATTTATTTATTTTTTTCAATCTTCACCCTCTTCCTTGAGATAGCTTAAACTATCATTCATTCTATGACCATCTCTCAATATTGTCCCTGGCAAAATTACAAAATTGATAAAAGTTGGCTTTAGGTATTCTCACTCAGTCTCATATTTGCTACCTTCCATTCACCCCTGCTATATCTAGTTCCTACAGAAACTAATCTCATTTGTTGATACTTAAATTATTAAAATTATTTAAATAATATCTATAATAATTAAATTTAAATTTTTGGGGATTTGGTGACTCATCCTGGCATTTTGTTAGGCTCAGGAGTAGAAAAATTCTAATGATATTACTTCTTTTTTTCAAGGAACTTATGGTTGATTGGGGAAAGTGGACAATTAATAAATAAATAATAGGCAATCTCATATTCATTACTATGCTCACTATGCTCGTTATAAGAAAAGGGTATTATGGATACAAAATGGAAAGACATGAAAATGCAGAAAAACTTTTTATCAATAGGATGGTTTGGAAGAATAAGTAGAAATTAAAAAAAAAAAACAAGAGGTAGAGGTTGATTGTAGGTACAGATGCAGATGTGTAAAATATCACCAGACAGGTGTATGGCTGTCCATGTAGGGGAGAAGGTGGGGCAAGTGAGCAGCTGGCCGGATTTTAGACAAGAGGAGCAAATAAAAATTTTATGTGCCAACCAAAAAGGTTTGATTTGTTTTGAAAGTTACTGAGAACCACAGAAATCTTTAAAAGAGTATATCAATATGATCATATTTGACAAGATGAGATCTCATCTAAAAACTAAAGCAATAGCTTGATAAGGTTTAACACCTCCTGGCAATATATGCATTTAACCAAAAACAGGCAATGTCCTTGGTGACATAATCAAAGGCATAATTTTGTTGAACACATTTTCATATTATGTCTGTAGGATTCAATTTATTAATCTTTGCACAATAATGTTTTCAACTAAGAAAGGAGAGGCGAATAGTTTTCTAATAAGACTTCATTATATCCAGTCAACTCTTCAACTACTTTTACTGTTTCTACCCTTGAGATTTATCCCCAGGAGATTAAATTGCCTTTCGGCTCCTGAAATAAGGAGGAGAGGTGTCAGAGGCCACTCTCAGGGGAGAAGGGTGTTGTCAAGATGCTATCTAGGTTGATGCACTGTAGAATGAGCACACAGAATAATAGTAAAACTCCAGCAGCACACACTTTATTCTCATCCTCTGGGCTACTTAGAAATTCTGTTTTGGTCTCAAGTCATGTTTGAAAACACACTTCATCAATGTTAATAAATCCAATGGTCCAGAGTTCCAAGTTTGTTTGCATTTACACTATCATAAGCTTTTTCTGATAATCCTTGTAAATCCCTACCAACCTACTTTTCTTTAAACTTCCCTCTGTGTGTGTGTGTGTGTGTGTGTGTGTGTGTGTGTGTATTACTCTGTTTGGAATCATTCAGTGACTCACAGTGGAGTGTAGTCTGAAAATCTGACCTCCATACTCTGACTCTATATTTTCAGTACCCCATCCCATGATTATTTGTAAATATTAGGTTAAATTCCAATGGGCCCTCAAATTACATTTTTAGGAATGAGCCAGAAGGCAGAAAATAGTATTCTTGCATGTAAAAATTGCAAAATTCTGAAAGAATAGAAAGTTACTCAGGTTTGCTCTTTTCCTCATCATCTGGCTATTTTCTCACAATGAGTACCCTTGGAATTCTTTAACCAAGTCAGACCTGTGTGGTTGGTTTTAAATAGAGTCACAGTTCAGACCTAAGTGCATATTAGAACTATCTGGGGAGATTTTCTCAAAAATACTGGTCCTTGAATGCCATACTCAGAGTCACTGGTCTAAGGTACAGACCATTATCAGTGTTATTTAACATTTCTGAGTGTGATTCTGTTACAGTGAAGGTTGAAGCCCATTAAAGTAGAGAATGCAAGGGTCAGTGGTAAGTGGATAGCTGTGAGTTCTGTGCCCTCTTCCAAAGTTAGTCTTACTTAGATTCAAAGACAAGGGACTCATGAGAGAAAATTACCAATTAATTACATCAGAATTGACAATGTGTTTTAGTTCAAAAATACCTACAGAGTACTTAATATGTGTGCCAGTCACTAAGTCTTCAGCGTATAGTTCTAAGACAGGGACTCTGTTCTCGAGGAACATACAATGAATGTCATGGTTACTAATAGTCTGGTGTTCTAAAGATAAAAAGTGAGAATCGTATTTCATTTCATGTAAGTTATTTTTCAATTAAAATGATCAAGTATTAAGAAATCAGTCTAATGAAAGTTGTGAACAATTTTATATAAAAGTTTGTAAAACATTAGTAAGCATGAGTTCCATCCCTGGTATGGCAAATAAAGTTGCCAACAAGCTGGCTTTCCCACACATATAAATTTAAACATAATATAAAATCTAAAAATCACCATGTAAAGAATCTAGAGAATAAGCCATCACAGGCATATTTGGAGAGGAGTTGAAACTTATAAGAACGGGCTAGTACAGTTAAATTCCTTGTCCTTGTAGCATTGGTCTAAGGACAGCCTGAACTTAAATATGATGTGGGGTGGCTGAAACTCTAATAGAAACATACTGTCTTTCTAGCCTAGGGAAGATGGAGGCCTGGATTCTGTGTGAAATCTCTGCCTAAGCCTCTTGTTCATTCCTAAACAATGCCTATATGGAATTATTGTGCCCACAGCACATTGGACAATCAAAAGAACCAAACTGCCTGAGGTGGACACTCACCTCCAGTAAGGGAGAGTTTGGAGTTTCAGGCTGTGTTAACTGTCTGCTAACCAAAACCAAAGGCATCATTTATAGAAATGTAAGGGGATCCAGAGACCATATAGCATATTACTCACAGGTTCACACATTCCAGGTTGTAATCCAAAGATACTCCACATAATAGAAACAGGGAAACATTACCTCTTCTCATAAAGAAAAAAGAAGCCAACCCTAAGATGATCTAGATGTTGGAACTGTCAGTCCTAAACATTAAAGCAATGAGGTAAAGAAATTAGTATAACAAAGCAGAAAATCTCGGCAGATAGATTACAAAGACAATATACATATATGTAATATTAGATATTAGGTATGATATACACACACATAACAGAATGGAAATGTGAGAATGATAAAAACTTTTAAAAATTCTCAAAATAACCTTTATAACAAAATAAACACAATAGAGAAAAAAGTTAATGCATCCTCAGGAAGTGAATAGTTTTATATTTCGGTACAGTTCATTCAGGCTTTTCGGGAAATTTTTGGGAGGTGCATCAATGGACAAGATTTTGAACTTCAGGGATGATTTGAATACTAAGAGACTATCCAAAAATTATGAGTTTACATTTTAAAGAGTCCTCTTTGGACTCTTTTTAAAGAGGATTCTTTTTAAAGAGTCCAAGAAGACTACATTTAAAGAGTCTTCTTTGGAATTATTGTGAAACCATGGAGATATTTCAAGGACTGTAAATTTGGTGGCTTATTTTATCCTCCTCACCTACCAGATATTTATTTACATTCCAATAGGTAAGAAACCAGGATTCTTCCCCTTCTGTTCAAAAGGAAAAATAGAGAAGATTAATCTTCTCTCTCAGAAGTGAAAAGGGACAGTATTTTAAATATATAAATATACATATATATTTTCCCCTAGATACACATTTCCTTACCATAGTATGACCCCTATCTATGGATGCTGTCCATCTGGCCTTCACTTCTCCTCAGAGGGGTGAGTCTGAACAAGGGGAAGTAATGTGGTTATTGCTGCACTGCTATATATAACTAATAGCACTAGACAGAATTAGAGAGAACTAATAATCAATCTGTACCTGCCCCCAAGAACCTCATGTCTACTTTCAAGACAGCATAAATATTTATAGATATTAAAAGCTTATTCTTAACCGGAAGAAGGATAAATACAAATTATTCAAGGTGAATAAGAACAACAAGAAAAAGAGAGTAAAAAAAAGTAAGAGAGCATCAGGAACATGTAGGAAAATATTAAGGAATTCCAGAAAGAGAGACAGGGAGAAAGAGAGGCAGACAAAGAGCAGAGAGAGACAGAAAATGAAAACAGAGAGAGTGATTAAAAAAAAGAAATTGAAGAAATAATGACCAATTTTTTTTCCAAATTTCATCGAACACATATATTTGTCAGTTAATACAGCTCAGCAAACCCCAAAAGGATATATATGAATAAAGTTATGCCTTCGGACTCCAAAGTCAAACAATTTAAGCAAACAGAGAGACTATTGTGACTGTAGCCAAAGAAAAATAACATATCAAAAATGTGATACTATTACATTAGAAATAACTGAGTCCAGAAGACAATAAGATAACATCTTTCAACCTATGGAAAAAAAATCATGAAATAAGAATTCTATATTTGGTGAAAATATGCTTCAAGAATAAAGGTAAAGATTTTCAGATAAAAGAAAACTAAAAGAATCCATCACCTTTCGCCTGGCACTATAAGAAATGTCAAAGGAAGTTCATCAAGTTTAAAAAAAAAATTGATAGTACCTATAGAAACTTGTACTTTCAAGTAGGACTGGAGAATACTGAAAATGGTTTATAGAAGGGCACATAAAAATACTTTCCTTTTGATTGCTTTCTTTTAAAATGTGAATGATGATTAATAACAAAACATATAACATCATCTTGATAGATCTGTATTATATGTAGATGCAATGCATCTAATAATTTTACTAAAAAGGATGACTGATGGGGGAGATAAATGAATCCATACAGGTGCAGATGTCTACATATTCTGTAAAGTGGTAGAATATTAACCTTAAACACACTATAAAAAGTTAAAGTTGCCAGTTGTAATACTCAGAGTAAGCACTAAAAAAATAAAGATAAAAAATTAAAAATTGAAATGGAATTGAAAAATATGCAGGATCATAGGGTAGCTGTGTATTTAATTTCCTGAGGAATCTCCATACTGTTTTCCAAAGTAGCTGCACCAACTTGCATTCCCACCAACAGTGGTGCATGAACAATCAATCTTGTAACACTAAAAAATTAAAATAAACATATTTGGGGAGAAAAAAAAGAAAAATATGCAAATAATCCAAAAGAAGGTAAGAGAGAAAAGATATACAAAGAAGGGAAAATAAAGCAAATTATAATATTATATACCTAATTCTAACTACATCAACAATTGCACTAAATGTTAATGGACTAAACACTCTGATAAAAAGGTACAGATAATCAGAATGAAAAAAGAAGCAAAACCTAAGAAGTATGCTATCTTCAAGAAATGCACTTTAGATACAAAGACAGATGTAAATGGGCTAACGTAAAATGATGGAAAACATATTTCATTCAAACAGTAAGTATAAAAGCCCATAGAGGACTTATTAATATCAAATAAGATAAATTTCAAGACAAAGAATATCATCAGAGATAAACAGGGAGATTTCATAATGATAAAGTGGTGTATTCATTAGAGAGACATAACAATCATATATATGTATTTGCCTCATAACATAAGCACAAAACACAGGAAGAAAAAAACAGAATTAAAGAGAGACAAAAACAATTAAAAAGTAAGAGAATTTTAACATTCTCTCTATAAATGATAAAATTAGACATAAAGCAACAGATGAACTAGAATAAACATTATCAAATACCTTGACCTAACTGATGTTGAGAAAGCAATTTAGAGTGGTTTTATTTCTTATGAATATAGCTCACCAAGAGAGATGTTAGGTTCTGGGAATTAAAATAAAAAGTCTCACTAAGTTTAAGACAATTAAAATCATAAAAAGAATGTTACCAAACATAACAGAAGTAAATTAGGAATCTATAACAATAACACAGTTAGGTAACCCAAAGTATTTGGAAATTAAACAGCACACTTCCAATAATCCACAGATGAAAGAATAGTTTTTAATGGAAGATATTTTAACTAAAGAAAAATTCAAATACAGCCTTTCAAAATCTGTGAGGTATAGCCAAAATACTGGTTAAATAAAACACAGATTTTACTGCCTGCCAGAAAGGAGAATGGACTCAATTTCAATGAGCTAAGGTTCTAGCTTAAGAAGCTGAAAAAAGCATAGTTAAAGAAAGGTAAGTAAATGAATAATAAAAAGTAGTAATTGAGGAAGTACAAAACAAATGACAGAGGAAAAAAGTCTAAAGTTTTTTTTTTTAATAGATCAACACAATAAACCCCTACCTAGAATGGCAAAGAAAAGAAAAGAACCCCTACCTAGAATGGCAAGAAAAGAAGAGAGTTCTTAAGAGAACCCTTAAGACCTATATGTACCCACATAATGCATGATTGTTGCATTATATAGTATATTTCACTAATTAACTTACTAATATAAAAATATAGAAAATGAACTTGTCTGATTTTTTTTGTCAGATATCTCTCCAATGATGGGAAATCAAAACATGAAACAAATTACCTAAGGGAAGTCAAGAACTTTTAAAAAATATGAGATGATTAAATTATTCACAAATAGTGGGTCTGCTATAATAGTCCTATTATTGTTATTTCCTTTGGCCATAACCCCTACTACGAATATCTGAAAAGAAAGTTCAGGGTTGTAGAGATGGGCCTGTATACTTGTTCATGAAGCCATTTCATGCTTTGTCCTTGATGTAGCTGTACTGTCAAAAGACAATTAATGACTTTTAAAAGGCATCTCTGCCTAATACCATACTGGATTCACCGTTTTCTGCACAAATAAATATGTGTTTTAAAAGGCATTGTCTAACATGGTTTTACATGTTTGTGTCTCTCACAGCCACTGCCATATTATATATGTGGTAAGTCTCAGATATGATAAATAGATTTCATTATGTATTTGAGCATGTATTATTGATATCAGCTAACTAAAGTCCTCTGTTACATAGGAATCTGAGGTATGTCCTGACTACTGTGGAATTACGTCTGCTCTGGCAAGAGATGATATAGAAGCTGCTCACATTTAGAAAAGTTACACATTTTCTAATCCCAGAGAATGTTTTTCATGTACATAAGAAATTATCAATTTAAAATTTTATTTTGTGACTTAAAAATATTACGGTGAACATTCAATGACATATTTGTTATTCTC
Organism: Nasua narica; assembly: GCA_028533885.1. Lineage (NCBI taxonomy): Eukaryota > Metazoa > Chordata > Mammalia > Carnivora > Procyonidae > Nasua > Nasua narica. The sequence goes on from CM052811.1 coordinate 37,445,228, forward strand.
TTGAATTTTCAGGAGAAATAGATGATTTCTGCCATTTGCCACCAAGTGATGTCAATTAATGCAAGGCAAAGCCATAAAATCTGGCAGAAAATTATGTAAATGCAATAGTACTTATGGACAGTTATATTTAAAAAAAAGCACTTTGTCTTCTAATTTCTGGTGGATGTTGGCTATTTTTTAAAGTTTTATTTATTTATTTATTTATTTATTTATTTATTTATTTATTTAAGAGAAAGCAAGTGAGCCAACAAGCAGGGTGGGATGTGGGGGTGGAGGGAGGAGCAGAGGGAGAAGGACAAGCAGACTCCATGCTGAATGTGGAGCCTGAAGCAGGGCTCACTATCACCACCCTGGGATCATAACTTGAGCCAAAATCAAGAGCTGGGCACTTAAGGGACTGAGTCACCAGGTGCCTCTGGATGTTGGCTATTTTTGACCATTCATCATTCATTCTATTTTTGCTTAATCATAATAATTAACAATTCCTTTGGGAATTTATACCTCCTTCAATATGACCACATGCCATGTCTAACCCATTCCCTGGAAAGGATGGTCGTTAACTTCAGGAAATAGCCACTTGATTGTGACCTGCACACGCGTGCAGTCATTTGGAAAGACAAACCCCTCTGCTATTCAGAAGGGATTCCTGGAAAAAAGAAAGCATGTAAGTATATAACTCCAAGAAGTTGCTGGTAGACAACTCTCAAGGTGATCCAGCCACCCTTCAGATAAAGCAAACACCACAAAAGTCAAAGAAAAGAACCAGAAGAAAGAGGGAGGGTGAGAGAGAAAGACAGAGAGGTGGGAAAAGAGGGAGGGAAAAGAAGAAGGCAGGAGAGAGAGAAATGTTAATATTTTAAACGTTGCCTCACTCTGCATCAAATGATTCCTACAACTGGAATTTTCAGTTAAAAAAGCCAACATCATCATCTGAGCCAACTTGAAAAAATTTTCTATTATTTATGTCCAAAAGATCCCTTACTTATACATCTTTAACTGTGCTGATAGTGTCTTTTGTTTTGCCTTTGTTAAATTTTGTTTTAGTAATTGCAGGAAAGAGGCAAAAGAATTTTCCAATAGCAGTCCACAGACTGAATGTTCCAAAACCACTAGTGTACACTACAGTCTACACTCACCTGAGCCAGCACCAAGTAAGACTTCAATTCTCTCATGCCCAGAATTATGGTCTGAAAGCCTGGGCATCAGACAGGCTCATTAATTTTTATGGCTTTTTCCTTTTACTCTAGTCTCACATAACCACTGGCTTAGGTGATTGCTTTTGGGCAGAGAAAACTGATTTGCAATCCATGATCCCAGCAGGGAAAGAGAAAGTTCACTCTCTGGTTAGTTAAGTTCTTGGAGAACAGGGCAGGTGCTTTTGTTAAATCATGAGAGGGTCTGAGTAGGATATTCCAACCCCTAACCTGAGCTGACAGGATAAAATACACATTATTAGTTCAATTAGTGCATTGCTTATACAGTGATCTAATGCCCATATACAGTTGCCATCAAGCTTAGAATCAGAAGAATTTTAATTAGACAAACCATAACCTCTTTCCATCTATTAATTTTTCTGTTAGGGTTGCCTTTAAAACAATGTATGGATAATTAAAACATGAGAAGAAATGGCATTGCTTCCTAATGTCTTGTTTAAAAAAAAATATTGACTTCTCCCTCCTACTGTCAAGAAAATAGAAAAGATATACATATATGGGTGATGAATACCACAAATATGTTCATTGGTTTGGATCCCAACCTGAGGGACTGGGCTTAGGGGGTGCTATCAGAGTGTGGTAGAAAAAACATGACTTAGGAATCAATGCAGAAGCCCCATGGTTATTGTTGAAGAGTTGCAACTTAGTCTGGTCAGACAGTATGCTTTGGAATGAAGTACTTCTGTATAAATGGTGGCTGTTATTAGTGTTATTATCAATCTGTTTATTTAATATATATTCTCATATTATCTACTTTTTATTGTGGTTTATTTTACTTTTCATGATATGTATTCTAAATGGAATGATAGAATCAAAGTATTTGAGATTTTGATTAGGTCATGATTAAGTTCTTAGCTCTTCAGAATGGGAAAATGTGAGAAAAGTTTCAGGATCTCATTTAGCATGAAAATAGGGATCAAAAAGAAGAGACTCATATGCGTTCAGTTATTTGCTTTGATTCCCTCTATCTGGCCTTTGATGGTGATAAGCAGGGCCATGAACGGCATCATGCACCTACGTCTTCATGTTTTAAATCTTAGTAGAAAGAAGAACTGAACTGCGATATAGACAATTTAGCAAAAAGTGACAAATACACACACATAACATAGTTAAATAAGACTATTAACCTCTATACTTTCCTCAAATATAAAGCTATTTTCTTATGGTACCATTTATGCAGTTCAAATAAAAGATTTAAATGATTTGGAAACAACCTTTATGTAAAAGTTATGAAGAATGGTAATGATCTAATACACCAAATTCTGTCAAATCTATTTATTAGTATTAGAATAAAAACTAAAGTGATAACAAAAAGTAAAAGGCTAGAAGTAGTTATTTAAAAAGATGATGAAAGTTTGTGTTATTTTTAAAGATTTTATTTATTTATTTGACAGGCAGAGATCTACAGAGATCTACAAGTAGATCACAAGTAGGCAGAGAAGCAGGCAGAGAGAGAAGGGGAAGCAGGCTCCCTTCTGAGTGGAAAGCCTGACACAGGGCTTGATCCCAGAACCCTGAGATAATGACCTGAGCCAAAGGCAGAGGCTTAAACCCACTGTGCCACCCAGGCACCCCTGAGATGATGAAAGTTTTGATATACTTTGATGTATCTGACTTTCTAGGTTAGGGTCAAACTATAATAACTGACCTTAAAATTTCACTTACAGTGAGAAAACCAAACTGTTTTAAGGGTTAATGCTTTTTTGTGTGAGCTTTTAATTAAATCAACAAATTTTTAATTTGAATCTAAATCTTAGTTGGTAAAGTTTATCAGGTGATAGCATCTCAGCTACTTCTAAAAAAGCAATTATATATATATATGTATATATATATAATATTTAATTTTGTACATCAGTGCTTTTAAAAGATACACCAGCCCAGAAGGTGAAAATACTTCCTGGAAATTCACTGATAATAAAAAACGATCCATCAAAACTGTTTTGTAGTTTAGACAGGCAAAGAACCCCAAACACTTGCAATTCAAAAAGTATGTAATAATCCATAGTTAAAGAGGAAGATATGTTGTTCATTTCTACTCCTTGGGAACACATGGAAGAGAAACTGGAAAATGGATACAGGAAAAAAAAGTAAAAAACAAAAAAACCACAATGATTCTGCAGGAAAATATTTTTAAAAGTCAAGATGATAAAAAATACTTTATATAATGTTCTGCACCTAAAATATTAAATTACATAAAAACACAAAAGACAAATGGTTTAATCAATAATCTCAATGAACAAATATTAAGCAGATCAGTGTTCTCAGTTCTTCTTTTAAGAACTGAGTAATTCTGAATAATCCTTCTTCACAGAACTGAATAATTTGATAAAAGTAACTGGAGAAAACAAAAGGATTAAAACCTTTGGAGATTTATGTATCTTGATATTCAACAGCCTTTATCATTTTGTATAATGTCTTTTTTTTTTTAATTTTGAAAGGAAAAGGCTTAGAAACAGAGATAAGAGAGAAAGAATGGTGATGGATGTCATCTCTGTTTACGCCTCAGTAGAAAAACATAATCGCACTATTCTTTATATCATTTATCCCTCTATATTATTTTCTTTCACCACTCTGCTCATATAGTTTTATATATAGTTACAGAGAGGAAAGACAATAACATTTTCTCCCAACGTAATTGCTCCTGTCCCTCTACTCAATCCCTCACTCCATGACACAAAAGAAACTATCAATGGTGACAGTCCTCAACCTCTAAAAGGCGAAAAAACTGACATTTAAATGGCCTTTGACATTTTACTACTCAATTGGCTTGCCTTAATCAGTGTGTTCCTGAATGCATGGTATCCTAGGAGCATTCTAGCAAAAAAGGCTGGAAACAGCCAGAACCAGATAGGATTAGAGCTGGAGAAAACTAATTTTGCAGCCCAAAGTTTTGCCAGCTGTCAGGAGCCTTAGCAACTGATCATGCTCCTGCTCAGAATAGTTATCCAAGGGTTATGGTTGAAGCACTCATAAATACTTTCTACGTGTAAAATGCATTTTCAAGTTCATTTCCTCCCCTACTGGTGTTTTAATCCACTCTTTATTTTCTACCCAAGAAAGTATATTACCTTACACATAAATTAATGAGAATGGAGTTATTATAGAAAAGACCTTAAATATATACTAAATTCACCCAAAAAAGCATGTCCTTTATCATTCAGTTGGTTACTGATGACTTAAACTGCTGTGGCTATTTTTATAAAAGGAGATTTACAGTATGATGGATTGAATTACATTCTTAGCCATTCACTCCTGCTTCATAAATGTATTACTCAGTCTCACTTTCTGCCATAACTGCAGTAATTTCACATTTTAGATGTTGGGTTCATCATGTGACTTGCTTTAGACAATGGGATATTATCAGACAGAACACAAGCATTGTCTAGAATTATGCTTACGTGATTAAGATTGGTTTCTTATCTCTCTGCCACTGCTATGAGAAAAACATGTCTCAGCTATCCAGCCACAGACTTTCTAGGTTAGGGTGTGACACCAGGCTCAGTCTCAAGACTTTGAGATCATGACCTGAGCTGAAATCAAGAGTCAGACACTTAACCAAGTGTCTGTGGTAGAAAAGCTGGTAAGCTAAGCCCAGCTCAAACAGCAGACCCCCTACTGACTCATAGACATATGAAAAATAAAAGCTATCATTGAAAGTCACTGAGCAGTTTTGGTTGTTTTTTACACAGCATTATTTCAGCACTAGTTGGTTGGAAGCCATAGGGTATTGGATACTGACATGATTATTTGAGGGGCCAAAGATGCTGACTCTACTCTAGACCAGACCTGTAGGAATGACTACATTAGCTGGCCCACACAGAAGCTTTCCTTTCTGATACCATTGCTGAGTTGCTATAGGAACCACCGATTTATATGTCACTTGAATTGTCCTATATAACAATGTGTGAATACATACCTACTTATGACCGGGGAAAAGCAATACTATACTAGAAAGTCTTATTCACTCAAACTAAAAGCAATTAAGTAAGCAAACACATGAACACCCTATACTGTGGGCATGTTAGGAGACACCAGGGGCTGTTGAAACCGGCCACTAATCTATATAAAAATATAGAAATATATCCCTAGATATAAAAAAAGAATATCCAAATGCCACATGAGTATTAGTCTTTTTCTCATTTATTTTTTCCACCCCCCCCCAGGCCTTTTAATCAAGCAACAAGAGACCAGAAAAACAAAAACAAAGAGGAAAAGTGGGTGACAGGTAGCTTAGTCAGTTAAGCATCTGATTCTTGATTTAGGCTTAGGTCACAGGGTCATGAGATCCAGCTACACGTGGGGTTCCACATGGGGCATGGAACCTGCTTAAGTTTCTCTCTCTCCCATGGGGTGCCTGGGTGGGTCAGTTGGTTAAGTGTCTGACTCTTGATTTCAGCTCAGGTCATAATCTCAAAGTCTTGAGACTGAGCCTGGTGTCAGACTCTGAAGTGAGTGTGAAGCCTGCTTAAGATTCTCGCTCTCCCTTTGTCCCTCCCCCAGTTCACCCACATATGTGTGCCTTCTCTCTCTCAAAAAAAAAAAAATCTTCTCTTTCACTCTCCCTTCTCTCTCCCTCTCATCCTCTCTTAAAAAAAAAAAAATGAAAAGTAGCTATGGGGAAAGAATGTAGCTTTTATGCTCATGGGATGGTGGAGAATTACATCTTAAAGTTTTAAATAGACATAAACAACTGCTTTCATTGGCTTAACCCATCTAACATAATTTAGTAATATCAGTAGCACCCAGACTACAGTAGGGACTGAGCCTGTGTGCTGGATTCAGGGGTGCTGATTTCTATATGGGTAAAAAGTGATCCATAGAATTGACTTGATCTAAAATAATTTCATTGGAGATTTGAAGAATCACCATAGTCCTATGTATTTCATTGCCATAGTCCTATAGAGACATCATTATTGTAAAATATGAATGCATTTAAGTCATTTGTAGTTTGGTTTAACAATTTTATGATGTTCATAGAAACATACCATGATAACCCATAACCTCAGTCTAATTATGAGGAAAATCATCAGAAAAATCCTTTTAATCTGATGGGTGCAAGTATCTGTAAGTCTCTACAAATATCTGTAATTCTCAACAATTTCAATATCATCAAAAACAAAGTCTAAGAAACTGTCATCGACAAATGGATTCTAAGGGGATAGGAAATGAAAGCAATGTGGTATCCTGAATAGGATCCTGGAATAGAAAAAATATTTTATATCACAAAAACTAAAGAAATCTAAATAAAGGATAGAATTTAGCTAGCAATGATATGTAATATTGATTCACTAATTGTGACAAATATACCATACTAATATAAGACGTGAATAGAGAAAACCTGCTGTGCTATATACAAGAACTCCGTTTTATTTTCACAATGTTCTCATAAATCTAAAAATATCCTAAAATGTAAAAGTTTATTAGAAAAATAAAATAAATAATTCTGTCAGGAAGTCAAGCAATAAAATACAAATGCCTTCCAATACAAAGGAATTTTCCCACATAAAAACATTCCATGCATAACAACCTTCCATTGTGAAGAAGGGGCTTGAAAGTCACATGATCCAAATATACTATTTAGAATCTAAAGCTAAGCTCACCAATGACAGGGAAAAACTGTCCTAGGGACAGTTTTTGTTTATGTCAGTCATAACATTTTGTTTATGTTATGTTATGTTATGTCAGTTTTTGTTTATGTCCTAGGAACTACATATTAAGCATAAATTCTAGTAACAAAATAGTTTTGAAGAATTACTATCACCTTTATTCTTATGGGTGAGAGGGGAAAAAATCCAAAAACTACAAAGTTTCTATATGAAGACCAAGATGTGAAAGACTAGAAGAGCTATGATAGCAAAAATACCTTTAATCTTTTTCCTGAGATATGACATTGCTTGCAGGCAGAAAGAAATTAAAAGAAAATATTTAAATGTGACTTTTAAGAGTTTTGAATATAATATGAAGAATGCCTTTCTTTGTAGTGGGGGGTGAAAGAAAGAAAACATAGATTGAAAATATTTTTCTTGCTTATTTTGACATCCTTGAAAAATGCACAATTATTAGAATTAAGATCTTGCTTTTTAAAGTGTGGCCCAAGGACAAAGAGCTTGCTAGAAAAAAGAAATCTCACACCTCATCCCAGAACTACCGTATTATTCATTTTAATAAAACCCCCAGGTGATTTGCATGCTCATTAAAATTTGAAAAACACTGAACTAATTACTTAATAAGCACTTCATGGCAACTACCTAACATACACACACACACACACACACACAAGCATACACACAAACATTTTTATCCATTCATTTATTTTACAAAGCAGAAACTGATGAATTCTCATATCCATATCTTCAAAAAGCTATAAGATTAATGAAGTCAGGACTAGAAAAAAGATATGGAATGGTGTCATGTCAGCCACTTATCTGTGTGGCATTGGGATGCTCATTCTGCATTCTAAGCCTCATTTACTTCATCTGTAAATTGGGGAAAGTACCATCAACCTTAACTGCTTTCACAGGAGTTTGTATGAGAATAACAACTGGTAATTCATGTGTCCATTTTGCAGTTCATAAAGTACTAAACCATATAAATTTTGCCAGGATGATCACTATTAGAATCATCTGATGAAGAGAAAGGTCACAGTTGTAAATACTTCTAAGACTACAAGGCCAACAATAGACAGGCTAGGTTCATTTGTTGCTATGGTAATACATATCAGGTAGATGAATGATACAGAATTTTTATAAGAAAATTTCCTCTTGCCTAGGGTATTTTTCTTTTCACAATGTACATGTCAGCATGGGATTCTATCTACAATAAAGGTTTAATTATCAATATAGCAAAATTTGTCAGGAAAAAAAGGTTAATAAAAACACTATTAGATCACCAGTTAAATATTCACTTCACTAAATTTTACATAAACATCAATATGATTAATTTTTATCATTGTTTAATGCACAAGAACACTTTTAATTTATATTGTTTCACTATTAATGCTATGTATGTATAAATTACATTCTAATCCTCACTTCCTGTGAATGCAAAGTTAATGTTACTGTTATGTGTTCTAAAAAACAAATTTGAATCTAAAAAAACAAAGTCAGAATTTTTTTTTTTGCTGTTTTATACCTTTTAATTCCAAAAGCTTTCCAATGCCACATTTTCTTTTTGTTGATATAATTACTTTATTAGTTCAAATCAAGGGACTTTAAGCCATCATGATGATACACTATTTAGTTCTTCTATTATGTAGCTGGATCTCAGCAATTTCTTTCCTCTGTACCTGCTGTCTATTTCCTGAATTTGAAGCATCTGCCTAGAATCTGTTTGAAACTTTGTAAGGTACATCAGTTTTCCATCTCTCACAGTTACATTCCCAGGGCTTGTGAGAGGCTGTCTTGGACTCCAAATCCCCCTGCATGGCCATGGTACATTACCCTCAGAACCTGCCATCCTGTTCTGTCACTTCACACATCGGAGGGATGCTCTCGTATTCTCCAAGCTTTAACCTGTACTTATTTCTAGCATGCCACACAATAAGTTAGGGAGGGAGAGAGCACTCAGGTGGCATCCTGATGATCCTGCCAACCTCACGATAAATTCTCCCTTTGGAAGATGACACACAGCCCAGTGAATTAACTTCTTCCAAGAGGCATTCCATCTCATACATTTCATCTTCAGCTTTCTTTTCCAAATTACAGCCTTCTGAATTGTTGGGAAGCACAGTGTTCAAGGTACTATTTTTCTTCAATAAGTAGACTGTGTTCAAATTTGTTCAAATTGAAGAAATGTGGATTATTCTTCAATTAGTAGACTTCTCCATAAACTTTATTACTTTATTCCCTTACATATAGATATAGTTTCCCATAGAGATAGCATAAACTTGGGTCACCTGGGTGGCTCAGTCGTTAAGTGTCTGCCTTTGCCTTGGGTCATGATCCCAGAGTCCTGGAATCAAGCCCCTCATTGGGCTCCTTGCTCAATGGGAAGCCTGCTTCTCCTTTTCTCATTCCCCCTGCTTGTATTCCTTCTCTCTCTCTCTGTCGAATAAATAAATAAAATCTTAAAAAAAAGGTAACATAAACACTATTCGAGTCCTTATACATCAAACATTTAGGTTGTTCCCTATTTCTACATGTTAGAAACACTGAATAGTCATAAATAACATAACCAATGTCTTACAGATTAAGTTAGAATTCTTTTTAAAAAATATTTTATTTATATATTAGATGGCAGGGGGAGAACACAAGAGAGGGAGAGAGGGGGCAGAAGGGGAGGGGGGAGCAGGCTTCCCACTGAGGAGGGAGCCCAATATGGGACTTGATCCCAGGACCCTGAGCTGAAGGCAGATGTTTAACCGACTGTGCCCCAAGGTTAAAATTCTTAAGTCAGAATATTGTTATGTCAAAGTTATCCTCTCTATATATATTTTTTACATGTATATATTTATTATATATATGTATTTTTTTAAAATATATTTCCCAATTACACCGTTCCCTGAAAACTTGTACCAGTAGAGTCTCCCCAATAGAAGATGGCAATGGCCATTGTTAGCTTTCATTCCAATACTGGTGATTACCTTTAAAAACTGACCAAGTTAAATGGGCAAAAATAGAATCTACTTTTTTTAAAGATTTATTTATTATTTATCTATTTGAAACAGAGAGAGAGAGATCACAAGTAGGCAGAGAGGCAGGCAGAGACAGAGGGAGAAGCAGGCTTCCACTGAGCAGAGAGCCCGATGCGGGGCTCGATCCCAGGCCCTGAGATCATGGCCTGAGCCGAAGGCAGAGGCTTTAACCCACTGAGCCACCCAGGCACCCTAGAATCTATTTTTTAAAAGATTTCTTTATTTGAGAGAGAACAATAACATGCACAAGTCGGGGGAGGGCTAGAGGGAGAAGGAGAAAGAGACTCTCAAGCAGACTCCCCACTGAGGGTGGAACGCAACACAGGTCTTGATCTCATGATCCATGAGATCATAACCTGAGATGAAATCGAGGTGGAGGTTTAACTGAATGAGCCACCCAGGTGCCCCTAGAATCAATATTTATTATTTTAATGTGTAATTTAACTTACTGGCATTTGAACTTAAATTACTGGCATTAAAATTATTGGCAAAGATAAAATTTTATTTTATCAGTAATTGATCTTCCTTTGTTTCTTCCTTCCATTTTCCTTTCCTTAATTCCTACCCCTTTTCAAAAAAATAATAATAAAATTCTCTTAATATTGTTTCTACACTGACATGCCCTTTTGCTGAAGTTTAGTATAAAAGAACACAAAAATATAACCTGCTTTTTATTAAAGAAAATTGGCTGTCAATGTGTGACAAAGATCTTTTTAATTAATCATTTTCTTTTAATTGTCTTATTTTGATGTAAGATACTTAGATTTTTATGTTGTACTAATCCTATCCTTTATTTTCATTTGTTATTTTCTTACCAGTTTACAGTGGCCTA
>CM052811.1:37456405-37472499 GCA_028533885.1 Nasua narica
CATAGGAATATTTTCTCTGCAAAGAGTAGCAATATTAATGAATGGCATTCCATGCCGGGCATACATTCACAGTGATTTCACAATGTAGAACCTAAGGTATTCACATTGGAATGCCTAGTCTGGTCAAGAAATTTGGATTCTTTCTATCCCAGTAACTTCAACCCGCCAATCCTCTGTGATACTAGATTAACGCAGAATCTAAAGCCTCAGAATTAGACACAAGCTCAAATGGCTGTGGTGAGAAGTTCTTAGAAATCTAAACTTGTGCCTAGTAGGCTTTAAAAGGATGGTGAATCTTGGCCTGGCCCTCAGCCTTCTCTTTCTATGGAAGAGTTCAGGAGACTGTGGTTCTACAATCTCAAAAGTAAAGGAAACAAAAAGGTTGTTGAGGTGATAATGTTAAAATAAAGAGAAAATATATTCAATGAGTTTCAACAGTTCGAATCCTAATTCCTCTCAAAAACTTCACTTTGAATATGCATTTAAATTTTTGCGTAAAAGTGCCTTCTTTACTCAGAATTTGTCCTCTGTAATGCCACACAAAAACCTGCTTCCCAGGTTAATCCACACGAGTCTTATGTGTTTAGGGAAGGACTGACAGACTGAAACTTCCATTAAATAGATACCAAAAGCTATGATGAGAAGTCTATTGTTTTTTGAAGTGGTTATTCATGATTTCAGAGTTTTAGAGTTTTAGTTTTAGTTCAGGTGTAGCTGAACAGGTTTAAAAATATTTTTATAGACCTTAAAATATTATTCTGAATCTGTGAAAACTAAGACTTGGGCAGGATAAAGTTGGGAGAGGATATACATGAACGTGTGTGGTGAGCTAGAGTTATAATATGAGATAGGGACAGAAAATTTTAATTTATTTTATACACTTTATATAGGAAAGCAATTTCTTTAAGTGGACAAGATAAAGTTGGATGAATAAAAATATGATATTGTTCAAACATATTAGCTAATTAATGTGCGCTATTGATTATTCAGACACTAAAAGAGTCAGAGCAAGCCAGCTGCAAATATTAACATGGTTTAATTAAAACTGATCACTAATTCTTAAAGAAATATCATGAAAGATGCACAAAGAGACCCCTTTCATGTGCTTTCTCCTAAAGCCTAACAAAAGGAGATTCAAGTAGTAGAAAGTAGTTAAAAAGATAGTATCTGCTTTGTTCATACTTTATTTTTGATTTCTTCCAGTCATGATTTGGATTTTATCAGGCCTTTTCTCCAAATTTCTCCATCAATGTACGAACACTTTTTGATGAATATGCCCTTGATATTTCTCTTGTATCACTGTTGCTGATAACACTAATAGACAACAATTGCTACATATCCCAAACACAAATATAACATAAAATTTCTCTTTTTTACTTATGCCAAATTCCGTTACTTGGAGAAAGCAGTATACATATAAAGACAGCATTCAAGCTTTGGAACTCATTTTAATTCTCTTTCAATTACTTCCACAACACTTTCAAAATAAAACCCAATCTCCCTGCAAGATATAAACTCATGGACTGTTTCAGACACATCCCCCATCCATCTCCAACCACAATATACTGTGAGTTTCTGAAAACTAGACAGGAGTCTTGCTTTATTCATCTTTCAATCTATTGTATTGAGAGGGCAAAAATTTTGGAGTTGTAAGTTGCCCAATATATTTTTGTGGGTTCACAAAAAGTTTACTGATGAAAAATCAGATGTTTGTCCAAGTTCACCACTAGATAATGAAGAAAATGTGTTAAAAATAAAGTGTTTTATATCTGGCTAAGTTGTATTTAGTATAATAGTATGCCAAAGTACTTCCTTTCTACTACTATTTTTTTTAAAGACTTATTTATTTATTTGACACAGAAAGAGATCACAAGTAGGCAGAGGCAGGCAGAGAGAGAGGGGAAGCAGGCTCCCCGCTGAGCAAAGAGAGCCCATTGCGGGGCTCAATCCCAGGACCCTGAGATTGTGACCTGAGTCAAAGACAGAGGCTTTAACCCACTGAGCCACCCAGGTGCCCCTCTACTACTATTTTCAAGTAAATAAAAACAGGCCTTCAGAAAAATTTTAAACTCAGTAAAGCTAGTGTGCACTGCCTCTAGTCTTCTTATTCACTGTCTTTTGGTAGAATAAATGCTTCTCCTTTTCTTTCTCATTAAAAATCCCATGACTAACAAAAGTTCTTGCCTGCCCAATTTTATCCATCAAAACATATTTATTCAAATAAACACATACTGAATATCTTATGTTCCAAAGACAGTTATGAGTCATATGGGATAAAGATCTGACCTAATAAAATCTACCATCTACTAGTATAATAATGGTATATTTAAATATACACCATTATTAAGGTACAATACTGGTTAGTTAATTTGGTTTCTGTTTTATAACCTATATTTTATTTGTGTACACTCAAATTACTTTCTACCACTGTGAGCGCTACTTTGTTTTGTAGAAACAGATGGAATCAGATATGATTCTTAAAATACTTTTTTCTCTAAGATAACATTAGATGAAATAAGTTTTTGAGCAGTCCTGCTTAGAGCAAGCGCTGAAAAAAATTAAAATGCATACATCATTTTTCTATCCCTCGCTTAATCTCACAAACTCTCCTGTGGTATGGGATAAACACCAAGAAGGCATTCTACATCAGAATTTTCCAGTCTGGAATGCCTTGAATATGTTTTTATCTACTTTTTTTCTTTAGGACTATAATGATGTTACAAATTCCACAAGATATACTTAAATGAACAACTCTGTAAGGAGTTACGATTAGTATCTATAATCAATGTCATTAGTCAGTGAACAAAAATAATTAAAACTAAGAACATTTTCTTGCTCAAAATATTTTTGCCAGGAAGTTCCTGAGTATAAACATGAATTTTGACTTTGTATTACTTTTTTACATATTGTTATGTAAGAAGTGATTTATTTGAACTAGATACTAGAAGAGTAGGAAGAGTATTTGAGATTAGAATTAAAATTAGTTCTGATTTACAACCTATTTCTGGTCATTTGAGTTAAAATAGAACAAAATTCTAATGCTTCATTTGAAATTTAATTATTCTGAACAATGTAGATAGACAATTCAAGTAATTCAGAAATACCTATGATGTTTGCTTACATAGTGAATTATTTTGCCTAAATTATTTAGCAAACTGGTTTTAACTTCATTATGTCAAAATGTGACCCATTTAAAATTTTCCCATTGATATTTATGAATAAGCCCATTGATTCTGTAATTGTAAGGTTTTCCCAAAGTGAATTTGGCACAAAATAATAGATTAAAATTTATGAGCCCTATAGAGACGATTCTCAAATTTTATTTTATTTTATTTTACTTTATTTTATTCTATTTTGGGGCACCTGGGTGGCTCAGTGGGTTAAAGCCTCTGCCTTCCGCTCAGGTCATGATCTCAGGGTCCTGGGATTGAGCCCCACATCGGGCTCTCTGCTCAGCGGGGAGCCTGCTTCCCCCTCTCTCTCTGCCTGCCTCTCTGCCAACTTGTGATCTCTCCGTCAAATAAGTAAATAAAATCTTTAAAAAAAATAAAATAAAATCTCTATCTTATTTTATTTTTATTTTATTTATTTTGTAAGTAAGTAAGCTCCACGTCCAGTGTAGAGCTCAATGTGGGGCTTGAACTCACAACCCTGAGATCAAGAACTGAGCTAAGATCTACAGTTAGACACTTAGGCAACTGAGCTATACTATATGTATGTTATTTTTAATGTATATTTTTGTCTCTCCTCGATGTAAGTCTCAAAGCTTTGTTTACTGTCACATACCTAATGTCTAGAACATTGCTTGCTATGAGTAAACATTCATGATCTTTTATGAAAAAAACACAACAAAGAGAAAGGGGGAATGAGAGAGGGAGAGGAGGAAGGAAATTAATGGACTGATAAATCTCTTCTCAGGGATCTAGGACTGAGAGAAGGCTTGTCTGTTTATTCAATTTCTACCCAGAGTACTCTACCAGTTCTATATTCTTGAATCTAAAAGATGTAGGGATGGCAGGAAGGAAATGACTCTCAGAGCTGGGAATTCTCTGTAAATGAGTCATGGCTTATATAGCATTATTTTTTTCTAATCTTGAGGGGTAATCAAGTATGAATAATTAATTTAGACTTTTCTCTGAGCAGAATCCTTTAAGTATATCATTTACAACTCCTGCTCTTGAGTTCCCTTACTAAATATTCACGAGGTACTTGTTATATACCCAGGAAGATAAATCTTATCAGCAAATATTCCAAAAATTTCAGAGTTTATAGCAAATTTCAAGGTCTACCCACCAACTGAAAATTTCAGTGACACTGGGGCACCTGGGTGGTTCAGTCAGTTTAGCATCCAACTGACTCTTGATCTCATCAGCTTGGGGCTTGATCTCAGGGTCATGAGTTCAAACCCTGTGCTGGGCTTCACACTAGAATAGAGCTTACTTAAAAAATTGGTAAATAAAATAAATGAAAATAAAAAAATATATAAAAAAAAGAATTTCAATGACTTCTACTATACATTCCATACTTAATATCTTTGAGATAATCTGTTCTATTTTGGAGAAGGAAATCATTGACAATACCTTTCTTTTAATAGGAAACAAGGAAAGAAAGTATCCTCATAATTTCTACTGAGTTGGTTTACTAGAACAATACTACAAAAATAGCATCTATCGCTAAACCTGGCATTGCTATTTGCGGTTTTCTACCTGATACTGACTAAATGGCAAATTGCAAGAATATAAACTTTGCTTTTTGTTATTAAAAAAAAATAAGAAAACAAGTTGCCTCAATCAGTAAAGCAATCAAAATAAAGAAGAAATGAGGAGATCTAAACCAGGACTTTTTGTTTGTTTTTGGGTTTTTTATCTTTTTATGATGCAAAAAGGTGCTTTCATTATAGCATGGGGATAAGATCTGTGGCTAGAAAGAGCTGTACTATGATATATTTTTAAAGTGAGGGGGAAGGATTTAGAGGTAATGGAAGTCTCTGAAGGGATTTCTGTATACTGAAGAAGACTTATAGGATCCTGGAGGTCTAGCTATTGTCAAGATAAGGTTCTTTTAGTCTCTAGCAAAACATTAACACTAAGGCAGCTGTGAGTTCCTTAAGGAAGGTCACACTCTGCATGCCTCAGGTATTTATCAGTGGGCTACAAGTAGTAAGGAAATTTAATTTTATCTACATTTCTCTGACTTTATTTTCATCATTTCCCCCTGAACAATTTTGATCCTTAAATCTTAAGGCTGCTGAAGGTGGAAGGTCTTATCTTCTGTAACTTCTTCCTGCTGAATAGGGGCATAGAGATATTCCCACCTATGGGTCAACAATGGCCAGTTGGGAAATTTATGTATAGGAGGTACAAAATGCAGAGGCAGCCAAATCCAAGGCAGACAACATACATGACTGTCCTTGAATAGAAAGGATCATCTGTCAGTTTGAAGTTGTGGCAGTGAAGGAGTCTAGGTATCAGGTGGAGAAATGCCAGAAAAGACAACAAAATAAGGTTAATATTGTTATGAAAAAAGAAGCCCAATAAAAAGACCTAATTGCTGTACAAAATCATCCTCTAATCCTGTAGTTTAACCAATCTCTAAAGGAGAGAGAGAAATTGTTTAAAACACCAATTTGAATATTCATTTATTTTAGCAATTCTATTACATTTTTGTGATAATCTGAAATATATACACAAGATTCTGTTTTAATAATGACACATATACCACCTCGTGCAGGTGGCCATCCAATTTTGTAGAACTGCTTTACATACTTGATTTATTTCAGTTTTTAATAATGTAATGCTATTCTGAGAGTCATGTAAGGCTTTAATTGTGTAGCAGGTGGTGTTGATCATCATATAGACTCTGTTTTGTTTAGCAAGCAAGCAGGTAATTAGTGAGAGATACCTTTATGGAAAGAAAAGAAA
Source organism: Nasua narica (assembly GCA_028533885.1). Lineage (NCBI taxonomy): Eukaryota > Metazoa > Chordata > Mammalia > Carnivora > Procyonidae > Nasua > Nasua narica. Next base: position 37,462,327 of record CM052811.1, read on the forward strand.
ACTATAAGTCAATGGTTGGGGCAAATTACAAACCCAGTGTCTGAGTCTCTAGTACTGCCAGTGAGAAGATTTTTAGATGTCAGGCTTGAAGCATTCTCAGATAGACTGGGAACAGGCAGTCAGAATCAAATGGGTTTTTTTGGTTTGTAATTCAAATATCTCTGGTGAGCCTTCTGAATGGCCCATATAACAATAGGCACAAAGACTGTCCATGCATGAGTTTTGTGACAATTTCTCTGAAGCTGACCTCAAGTTGTAGAGCATCAGTTTTCAGGGTTTTAGGAAAAAGGGCAGTTTTAGTTTCTGATAACTCTAAGTTAAGAAAATGGAAGACTACTGGAAACTTTAGTCAGGAGAATTTAGGATCTAGTCTAGCTTATAATAAATAGTATTAAATTCTAATATCTACAAAGATGTGTTACTGAAACATATTTTCTTTCTCTAATCACCCTCATTTTTATTAAAGATAGCCAAATTGAGACAGATTTGCTTGTGGGGCACCTGGGTGGCTTAGTCAGTTAAGAATCCAACTCTTGATTTCAGCTTAGGTCATGATCTCAGGACCCTGAGATCAAGCCCCAGGCTCCACTCTCAGTGTGGAATCTGGAGATTCTCTCCCTCTCTCTCCCACTCTGCCCCCCCAACAAATACATATATACATACATACATAAAAGGTTTTAAAAAACTGATTTGCTTGTAAAACAAGAATAGTTTTAACAAACATGGCATAAGTATTTACATAAACTCAGCAAGAACAGTGACTGGCCATGTGGATCTTTTAACATATGCTTTGATAGAACTTTTTATAAGGAGTCTCTAGATTGAACTTTTAGTAGCCTTTGGAGGCCAGAAGTCAAGCCAAATACTTGTCATCAGACATGTGTGCAATACTTGTAGATTTGGACAAATTCCACTTCTCAAGGTCCCCAAAATATCCTGAGGTTAATACACCTGCCAGGAAGTGACATTCTTTACTCACTTGGAAAGACTTTGGGGAAGTTGGTAAGCAAGGTATGAGACCAACATTTCCAAGAGGCTTTATTGGCTTCATAAAGTCAACCTTAGTTCCTTAAAGCCTTCTCGTCATATCTGAGTCAATGCATGTCTCTCAAATATGACATTCCAGTCAAAGCCCTAGTAAAATAACCAATGTTTCCAATGGTGTCCTACTAAAAGGAGAACAGATTCTTACTGAACTTATGCAAATAACTCTAATTGCCATAAAAAAAAAAGAATATTCACTGAGAGTTGCTGAATTCTGGAGGGTTCCAGTATAGAGAAAAGTTAAATTCTTCAATTTTTTCACAAAGGACTATTTCATCATATTTCTGTATATCATGGATATCTTAAGAGAAAGTTTCCTTAATCTGGAAGAGAAAATGTTAAAGAACCAACAGTGTTTCAAACAAGAGTCACAAAAGATATAATCATCTACTTCAGTTCATTTAGTCCCTTTCTACTGATTCTTGTTTAGTTTGAATGCAGTTTTTTCCATCAGTTCTGAAAATTCTTGTTTCCAAGAATTTGAAACAATTCTTGAAATGTTTTTCAATTCTTGAATTGAAATTGAATTCACACCCATAAACATCTAGTTTTGAAGGTCAATAGGGTTTACATCCAAGAGACCCACCAGACAACATCAAAGAAGTTCTTCAGTGACTTGCAAATTAAACTAAGCCCTATTTAAAAAAAAAAAAAAAAGATAAAATAAACTCTGAGCTAGACTTGACCAAGAAAAATGAGAGAGAACACAAATAAATAAAACTATAAATGAAATACCAAACATTATAACAGATAACACAAAAACTCATAAGAGGCTAATATGAGCAATTATAGGCCAACAAAATGGACAATCTAGAAGAAATAAATTCTTAAAAATATACAATCCATCAAACCTGAAACATGAAGAAACAGAAAATCTGAACAGGCCAATTATTAGTAAGGAGATTAAATAATTAATCAAAAACCTCACACCAAAGAGAAGTCCAGGACCAGATAGCTTCAATGATGAATCCTACTAAACATTTAAAGAATAACTGCTACCAATTCTTCTCAAGCTCTTCAAAAATATATACATACATATATACATAGGTAAATTAAAGGGAATATTTCCAAACTCATTTTATGAGGTCAGCATTCCTCTGATACCAATACCAAAGACTGTATAAGAAAAGAAACTTATAGACCAAAATACCTGATAAACACAGATGTAAAATCTTCAACAAAACTTTAGCAAATCAAAATAAATAACTACATTAAAAGGATCATACACAATGATTTATTCTAGGGATTCAAGGAAAGTACAACATCTAGAAATTAGTCAATATGATATATCATTAATAAAATGAAGGGAAAAATCATGATCATCTTAGTATATGCAGAAAAAGTATTCGACAAAATTTCAAAATTCATTCATAATAAAAACTCTCAACAAAGTGAGTATAGAGGGAATATACTTAAATTTAATTAAGGCTGTATATGAAGGGCCCACTAATATCATACTTTATAGTAAAAAGCTAAAAGTTTTTCCTCCAAAATCAGGAATTAGACCAGGATGCCCAGTCTAGCTATTTTATTCATCTTTTATTCAACATAGTACTGGTAGTACTAACAAGAGCAATTAGAAAGAAAAATAAATAAAATTTATCTAAATCAGAAAGGAAGAAACAAAATTGTCTTTCTTTATAAATGATATGATACTATATACAGAAAATCCTAAGGATGCCATCAAAAAACTGTGAGAATTTTTAATAATTTCAGTACAGTTGCAGAATACAAAATCAATATATAAAAATCAGTTGCATTTCTATATACTAACAATTTAGGAGGAATCTCATTTATAATAGCATCAAAAAAAATAAACTTCAGTAATACATTTAACTAAGAAAGTGAAAGACCTGTGTACTGAAAACTATAAACAAGTGATGAAAGAAACTGAAGAAGAAACAAATGGAAAGATACTCCATATTAATAGATTGAAAAAATTAGTATTGTTAAAATGCTCATATTATCCAAAGTAATCTATACATCCAATGTAATCCCCATCAAAATTCTTAAGGCAATTTTCACAGAAATAGATAAAACAACCTTAATATTTTCATGGACCCTGAAGAGACAAAGCAATCTTAAGGAAAAAGAGCATATCTGGAAGTATCATGCTCCCTAACTTCAAACTAAATTTCAAAACTATTGTAATCAAAGCAGTATGGCATTATAAAAGCAGACACATGGACCAATAGAACAGAATTGAGGGCCCAGAAATAAAGCCATGCATATGTAGTCAATTAATTGTCATTCTGAGGTAAAAACTTTATCCCACTGAAGCTGATGTATTCAATAAAGACTACTAACTCTTGCTAAACTTGATGTTATCTATCTCTCATCAAGAGCCAGCATCTTCAAAGACTTTTGCACCTGAAAAAATCCTTCCCTCTACCTCACATTTTGCCATTATCCTATGTGATCACCTATATGATTTCACTAGTCCTATGAATTACATATCCAGATCCATGCACCCTAAACACACTCATAATACATATCCCCATTTGAATTTGGCCACTAAAAATTGTAGTCACACCTTAGATCTTGGTGAGCAAAATGTTTTACTGCTGAAATCCTAAATTTACATCTCTAATTCTAACATTCTAAATTTCTATCGTGGTTTCTTAATCTGTTGTTTCTATTATAAGTGGTAATGCTATCATCAAGACTTGTAGTTCTCTGCCTTTTCCATTTTGTTATTCTTTCATTCATTTATTCTTCTGTTCATTCATCCCATCGGCCATCCATCTTCTTTTATCTATCTATCTATCTATCTATCTATTCATCCTTCTAAACATCCATCATCCATCCATTCATGCATCTAGATATAATATACTTTCTGCCTAGATTTCCTTTCTTCCATATCTAGCTAGCTGATGTAAACATATCTGTTGTTTAATAAGTCACCTAGTCTTTGGTAATTTTTTAAAGATTTTATTTATTTGACACAGAGAGACACAGCCAAAGAGGGAACACAAAGGGAACACAAGCGGGGGTAGTGGGAGTGGGAGAAGCAGGCTTCCCACAGAGCAAAGAGCCTGATGTGGGGTTTGATTCCAGGACCCTGAGATCATCACCTGAGCCAAAGGCAAATGTCCGACGATTGGGCCACCCAGGTGCCCCTAGTTTTTGGTATTTTGTTGTGGCATCAGACTGATTAAGATAATTATTAAACTTTTTTCACTGATAATCTGGCAAAGGAGATGATAAAAGAAAGCCTTGAAAATAAGGCAGAGAGGGCATGTAAACAAGAGTCAACATTAAATTATCAAAGGGCAGAGATTTTGTACTAAAACAATAAGATTAGTTCTTACAATTCTTAATGTGGATAGAATTAAACAGGTAGGATTTTGATTTTAATTATTGAAGTTTATAATTTATTTCTTTAAAATTTATCCTATTTTTGTGGGCGATCATTTTACAATTGGATTGGTTATTTTTAATCCATATTAATTAGAATATATGCTATGAGAAAAAGCCTTGATAGCTTTCAAAAAATTAGTGAGGGGTGCCTGGGTGGCTCAGTGAGTTAAAGCCTCTGCCTTCGGCTCAGGTCATGATCTCAGGGTTCTGGGATCGAGCCCCGCATCGGGCTCTCTGCTCAGCAGGGAGCCTGCTTCCCCCTCTCTCTCCGCCTGCCTCTCTGCCTACTTGTGATCTCTCTCTCTGTCAAATAGATAAATAAATATTTTTTAAAAAGTGAGAAAAATACATTTTTGTGGATGAATAATTTTGATTATTATCTAAGGTTAAATAATGCAAGAATAAAAGCATGGTGAAATCTATTTATTCAATCTTTATTGGGCAAATACCAAAACAAACGCTTTTGATGTGCTAGGCACTCTTCTAAGTCCTATGGATCAAATAACGAGAAATATGGAGATCAAGGTCACTGATTTCATGGAAATCATAACCTATTGCTGGGGAGAAAAAATAAACTAATAATAGAAAATCAAGGCATTTCCATGTAGTTTAAGTTCTATGGAAAAAGAAAACAATGTGGCATCATGCTTTGTTAATTTTGAATTCAGATGCATAGATGCGTATCATGCTGTGGTCTGCATGTTTTTTATGGTTGAAATGTATCATGCATAATAATAGAATGGATAGAAGGTTTTATTCCCAGATATTACATAATACAATATGGCTCTAGTATCTTTGTTATAATTGCATATAATGTCCTAATATAGATGTGGATCCAAAGTGAAAAGCTACTTGAAATACAGAATATGGTAGCAGAATATGTATGATAGAGGAAAGAATAAAGAAGGGTTTGGGTTATGAGGAAAAAAGACGATCTCAGTTTGGGGTGTACTGAACTTGATAGGGCTTTGAATCATCTAGTTAGAAATGTTTAAATTTAAATCTGAATGTAATGGAAAGGGCCCTGGAGAGATGTGTATTTTTTAAAGGTGTATATTCAAGTTTGGTTTCTTTATGTTGCAGCAACCACTGCTAACTCTTAGAAGCATGACCAATATGGTTTGGCAGGATGGCTCTGAGCATGACAGTCATGAACACTTGCTGAAACACAGTCCAGTAATGTAGGACTCCATCAACAAAATAAGGAGTTTTAGGCAGAAAAAGAGAACACAGAGAATTTTTCATTGGCTCTTAAGAATTTCCACTGGAATTGACATGCATCACATTTCATGAGTCAAAGCAGAATACAAGCACATTTCTAATTTAAATGAGGCAAAAAGTATAAATGTCTTTTTTGCCTGTAATATCAAGATAATTGAAAATATCGGTGAACACTAGCAATATCTACCATAAGAGAATGGCAAGATATTTGCATTTTGGAGGTAGTTTTAAACATATTAATGCACGAAATTGTTTATACAGTGATGAAAGTAAAAAGTACATATAGCATAAAAAACAAATCTTAAAAAAATGTTGATTTGTAGCAGCCATTCTGTGGCAAAAATAAGCCACTCTTTATTAGGGTAGTTGAAATCTCTTTAGAAAATTAAGTTGATGAATAGTAATAAATAACTAATAACTACCTGGAAAATAAAAATATATAAAGAGTCTTAACGAAAACAACCAAGAAATGTTCACTGAAAAATATGAGTTATTGTTATTTTCAACTTTAATTCTATGTTTTTTAAATTGTTGTTTTGTTTAGTATAATGTCAGTATTAAAACAACTAATAATAAAGACAAGCAAAAATTTGTATGGATCAAGCATGAAGATATTTTGTATTTTAATATTTGTGATATCGCTTATTATCAGTTAAAACCCCACAGATTTCAAAAATACATATTTTTTTCTTAATTCAAATTGCTTTTATCTCCAAGCTTCAACAACTGTAACAGTTTAAGATCAAATCTCCAGTCAGAACCATATTCAAATCTCCTATTATTTATTACATGTTTGATTTTGGGCAAGTTGTATAACATACATAAATCTTAGTTGTTAAATTTGTAAAATGATAATATTTTAAGGTCTAAGTGATATGTTACTTGTACAATGCTAGATATACAACAGACCAATCAATATGGAAATAATTCCTTATACTCTCTCATGCAACAGTTTAGTGAACACGTAATTTATTTCCTTGATTGACCATCTTATTAGTAAATTTCATGAAGTGTAATCATGTCTATTCTAAACATTTGCTTTTCCAGAGAACATAGCTATTATTTTGGTTGTTGCTGTATTATAATTCTTAATATTTAAACTTGTGATCATATAATCCTACACTTCTGCGAGCTGGATACAAAATACACTACTATGTTCTTTCAAAAACATTTAAAATGTTGAGACCAAGTGTATGCAATTTAATAAAGAATTGAAAAGCGAAGTCTATGTTTTCCACTGAAAGGAAGTTGGGAATTACTTTATCATTTAGTTATTCCATGACCTTGAGCATGTTGCATGCCCTCAGAGATTATTACCTCATTTGTAAAATGTGAGGGGATGTGCTATATGACCTTGAAATTTCTTCTAAGTTCTTTTATTCTTTGACTTCCATAGACTACTCTAATGTAATTCCCTGGATTATATATTTTATTTGATTAAATCTAAGTGTGTGAATTGCTTCTGTATTGTTTAAAAATGAGCTTTCCTACTAGCTTAAGCTATACTGAAGCAAATCTCTATTGTATATTTGTTATTTCAAGACAGAGAAGTCATAGAAACAGCATATTCCATTTGTGTACAACATATTTGAATGAATAATGCAAAGAAAGAAGTTTGCTAATAGAGCAAGCCATGTTCACATATCTCTGTCTTCTTCATACTAACAACATCACAATGTCACAAATACAATTATTTTATTTTGTAATTATTTATTCATTCATTTATTTCAGTTTATCTTATTAAAAAATTCTCTAACACAAAGGAAATTTGGCTCTATGAAAATTAATCCAACATATTTTGTTAAGTTTTTATTTTCTGTGAAATCAACAAATATAATAACTTTTATATATGACATTTTCATTATTACGATTACAATTTTCTCACTGTAGTCTAATTTAGGAGGTTGAACAATGAGGTAATAATCCAAATAAACAATATTAGTGTCCTCAGTAGATATTTTCTCTTCACATTCTTTGAATGGAGAAATACTGATGACACATATGAGCCTCAGATCATTTTCCTCATGTTAATCCTAATATCTAGTCAAATTGCTTTACCAAAACATTGCATTGATCAACAGAATTAATTATACCAAAGTACTTTTTCAACTAAACAGTGCTATTTAAGATATTAAAGTGAGTTGAAAATAATTTAAATAAGCTATAATGCCAGTTCTACTGGCTCCTAGTGATTGAATGACAGCTTAGAGGATAAAAAGCTATAGGGTCTGGATGGTAAAGATGAAAAAAAAAAGAATGACTCATGGATAAATTGCATAATTTGGATAATTTGGGGGCTTTTAAAAGGAGATGGGTTCTGTGCCTAAATTACTTAGCCAAGATCTTCTCCCAGACATCTCCAAAGAGACCTATGACCTTTTTACAGAGTAATTGTGTATTGGAAAAAAGGAAATGATAGGATCTTTTGGGAACCAAATGGACACAAGTCTGAACTGACACTAATCCCAGGACACTAAAAAATCCCAGGACACTAAAAATGTCACCGTGCTCCATCAGTCAGGCATGAAGCTCAAGGAGGTCAGGCAATCAACCAACTTTTAGCTTAGATCCATGTCAAAACAGACCCATTGGATTCCCAAACCCATCCTGTGGTTATTTCTCCAGTTCAGATTACATAATTGGAATAAATATATTCAGCAGCTGGCAAAATCCCCACATTAGTTCACTGAACTGTACACTAACAGGATAGAAAAATCCATGTGGAAGCCACTAGAATTGCCTCTACATAGGGAAAAAGCCACTAAAGCTATAGTGCATTCTTCCAGGGACTGTTCTTTGAGGGACTGAAAAAATTAGTGCCACCATCAAGGACTTGAAAGATTCAAGAGTTGTAATTCCTACCACATCCCCAGGCAACCTGCCTATTTGGCCTATGTAGAAGACGGATCTTGGATAATGACAGTGAATCTCACAAGTTTAACCAGGTGATGACTCCAAACACAGCTGCTGTACCAAATGTGGTTTCAATGCCTGGGCAAATTAACACATCTAGTACTAGAAATGTAGCTATTGCTCTGGAAAATGACCTCCTCTATTTATGTCAGTAAGGACCACTAGAAGCAATATATGCTTTCAGCTGAGTTGGCCAGCAATACACCTTCACTGTCTTACCCTAGGGATATATCAAATCTCTAACCCTATGTCATAATTTAGTTAGAAGGGAACTTGTTCATGTTTTCCTTACAAAAGACATCGCACTGGTCGGTTACATCAATGATATGCTGATTGAACCAGATGAGCAAGAAACAGCAACTATTTTGATATACTTTAAAGACATCTATGTATCAGAAGATGAGAAATAAATCTGACAAAAATTCAGGGGTCCTCTACCTCAGGGAAATTTCTAGGGGTCCAGTGGTGTGAAGCAGTTTTATGTATCAATTTTGCTGAGTCACAGGGTACACAAATTCCACCAATTCAAATGTTAATGGCATCCAAAACATCCTCACATAAACACCCAGAATAGTCTTGACCAAATATCTGGTACTCTGTGGCTTAGCCAAGCTAACTCATAAAATTGACAGGGTACCCAGATATTTGGAGTCTTTCCATATTTCCACATTGTGCTTGATAATCATTAGTAGGTCATAAATAAAAGAAAAAGGGCTTGGATTTCCAGTAGCCATCTTACCTTCCCCACAGAGAACTAAGCCATCATTAGAAGAGATGTGACTAAACAAGAATAAATGACAACAATAAACAGAGTCAAGATACTGGAGAGGCCAAAAAGAAACTTTGTAGCATTGTTTCGGACCCTGGATCCATAATGCATATTAACATTATTTAAGTTGGTCTTAAGGTAGCTCACTCAATCTACCTTCAACAAAAAAAGTATATCAGATAATATATAGGAACATATAATATATAACCAGGGATTATTCTCAGTGCTACTGGTATAGTGGAGAAAACTCCAGAGAAAATCCTTACCTATATGAGGCTCACATTCTAATAGGGGAGAGGAAATGCAAGTTGGTGTAGCCACTTTGGAAAGCAGTGTGGAGATTCCTCAAGAAATTAAAAATAGAGCTACCCTGTGACCCTGCAATTGCACTACTCAGTATTTACCCCAAAGAAGCAGATGCAGTACAAAGAAGGGCCACATGGACCCCAATGTTCATGGCAGCAATGGCCACAACTGCCAAACTGTGGAAAGAATCAAAATGCCCTTCAACAGATAAATGGATAAGGAAGATGCGGTATATCTATATAATGGAATATTATGCCTCCATCAGAAAGGAAGAATATCCAACTTTTGTATCAACATGATTGGGACTAGAAGAGATTATGCAGAGTGAAATAAATCAAGTGGAGAGAGTCAATTATTTTATGGTCTCACGTGTGGAGCATAAGAAAAATCATAGAGGGCATTGTGAGAAGAAAGGGAAGGGTGAATGGGGGGAAATCGGAGGGGGCGATGAACCATGTGAGACTGCGTATTCTGAGCAACAAACTGAGGGGTTTGGAAGGGAGTGGGTGGGGGGTTGGGCGAGCCTGGTGGTGGGTATTGAGAAGGGCACGTATTGCATG
>CM052811.1:37472999-37534983 GCA_028533885.1 Nasua narica
GGGTATTGAGAAGGGCACGTATTGCATGGAGCACTGGGTGTGGTGCATGAACAATCAATCTTGTAACACTGAAAAAATAAAATAAACATATTTGGGGAAAAAAAAAGAAAGATAAGGGCGCCTGGGTGGCTCAGTTGGTTAAGCGACTGCCTTCGGCTCAGGTCATGATCCCAGAGTCCCGGGATCGAGTCCCATATCGGACTCCGGGCTCTGTGGGAAGTCTGCTTCTCCCTCTGACCTTCTCTCCTCTCATTCTCAGTCTCTCTCTCTAATAAATAAATAAATAAATAAATCTTTAAAAAAAAAAAGAAAGAAAGATAAGACTGAGTTTCTGAGTTAGGTGTCTGGTATGCAAAATAAAAAGTCATATAAGTCAGTCAGAGAAAGACAAATACCACATGATTTCACTCATGTGGAATTTAAGAAACAAATAAGCAAAAACAAAAAAGAGAGAGAGGCAAACCAAGAAACAGACTCTTTTTTTTTTTAAGATTTTATTTATTGTTTGTTTGTTTGTTTGTCAGAGAGAGAGAGAGCAGAAGCAAGGAGAGCTGCAGGCAGAACAGGCAGAGAGAAAAGCAGGCTCCCTGCTGAGCAAGGAGCCTGAGGCAGACTTGATCCAACAACCTTGGGATCATGACCTGAGCTGAAGGTAGAGGCTTAACCAAGTGAGCCACCCAGATATCAGCTGAAGGTAGAGGCTTAACCAAGTGAGCCACCCAGATATCCTAAGAAACAGGTTAACTGTAGGAAAGAAAATGATGGTTATCAGAGGGGATTGGGTGGGTAAGGGGATGGGTTTAATAGGTGATGGAGATTAAGGCATGACTTGTGATGAGCACTGGGTGATGTATGAAAATGTTGAATCACTATATTGTACACCTGAACAAATATTACACTATATATTAAGTAACTGGAATTTAAATAAAAACTTAAAAAAAATCTTTGTGAACATCAGTCTGCATGTTTTATTTCAACTAATAGATATAAAATGTGCAAGGGGTCAGGGAGACATATGATCAATGAGGGATTCTCTAAATATTCTAGAGAGAATGTTTATGGCCAAACTATGAGGTGATTTTCATATCATTGACCAGTAAATTTTATTTCAGCAGTCATATATTCCAGAAAAAAAAAAAAAAAAAAGGTTTTCTATAAATCGACTGATGGTTCAACAGCACTGTTTACCAGGGACAAAATTTTTATTCAGAATGCCTCATCTTCAGTTTGGATGGATTAGATATCATATAGTTGAGATGTAATTATCTTAGCCTCTAAGCCCTTCACTGCAGTTCCTTTATTTATCTATGTGCAAATAAGCGATGGCAATAAAGGAAATCATCACATGATGAATCAGAGGCGAACCCTCTTGTAAAGTGAAGACTCATTTTATAATACAATTTACTACTCTTTTATTTACTCATTTTGTAAAAAAAAGTACTTTTAAAAATAGAATTTTCACAAAAAAATATAATCAGGAGGACTGATTTATCAATTTTCAGTAGCACTGACCAGAGACATAATAATATAATAATAGTAAATACATAGCATGCTAAATTATTCTCTTGAGTTATAGAATGTAAGTGTGATTTTAAAAAAATTAAAATCTTTTTAATACTGAAAGAATGTTTTATATTAAGTCTGACCTCTGAACTATTAGAAGCAAAATTAAGATAATTAATACTTGGTCCTGAGTTTAGTTAACATAAAAAGGAACACAGATTATTTTTTTCTGAATGAATGAAAACTTCTTTATTCCAAGTGAGAATAAAAGACTCAAGAGCTTTTATCTCTGATGTTGTTTCCAAAGGTATTAGAAAAATACAGATAAAGAAATCTCTTTATTGTCATAGCCATGCATGACATTTTGTGTGCTTGCTTTCTTTCTTTTCAATAGGAGAAAATGCCTTTATTCTGTTTCTAGAAACTATGACAGTAGACAAAGACTGCAAAGTGAATGCACTGACTTTGCTGGCAATTTAATTGGATTAGAGGTGTCTGTGATGTTTAGGAGATTTTTGTATTTAATCAGCAGGCTTACATAAGGGCAGGATCCACTCTGGGTGAAACTGTAGAAGATGTTAAGGACCTATTCAGCACCCATTTCTAGGTCATATCTAGTTCCCGGAGCTCAGAGACTCCTTTCCTGCATCTCAGCACTGTTTAAGTTGGGAATCTGAGGTCAGAGTTGTACAAGGACTCAGCTGAATGTACTGGCATTCAGAATTAAGATTTTCTTATTCAGTGTGAGTGATTCTTCAATGTTCCTTGGTGTTCTGATATGCCAGTCATAGGAGGTGACCCTATAATATTTGAAGCTAGATTCATTTTCCAGTGACTATCCATTCCTACAGGAAAATCTATTTTTAGGTTTCACAAATTCACAACCTGCTCTGTTTGACTGCAACTAACTCCATGCCTTCCTCCCAAGATCTAACACATTTTTTCTCATATTTTGCCAGGGACCAAGTGATCTATTCACACTAGTCTATATTCACAAGTCATGTTCTGTGCTCTAGACTCTACCCTTCTATTCTGAAGCAAAAAGCCAATTCAGACTCATTTAAAATGATGGGTAAATAACTATGTTTACTGATGACCGCTTATTTGTTTCCTATCCTATGAGTAGTATCCATATGCTAAAGAGGTTGAATTGGAAAAGCTTATAATCTATGCTTCCTTTGATTAAAACCAGAGATATTTTTCTTTTCACTCTAAGTTTTAAGTACCATCTTCTTAGTTGAAGTCAGTTCAAAGCAGAAATTCAAGTTTCTCTGCTATATGAGGGAACACCTATAGATCTTACCTCCATAAAGAGGTAAGATCTTTTTTGGCATCCTTCACATCTATTCACATAAGAGTCAACTCTTAAATATTTTCTTTAAAACAAAGAGATTTGTTTAAATTTTTTTTTAAATAACTTTTTAAAAGATGCCAGCCCTTGCTTTAATTAAGGAAGTTATTAATAATGAAACATTAATATTATCTTGGCAAATATTAGTAAGAAAGTGTGGGCTAATTTAAAAAGTCACTCTTTACAGATAAATTCCAAATTAGGAAGATTCACCTATTCCTTTTGTTGGGGTTAGGACAGTCCACACCATGATATGCCACAGTGGCATACAGATTATTTCGAATTAAAATTACTTCAGAAGCAGCCAGTACAGAAAAGGCACTCTGACTCTCCTTTGTCTCCAGAAAGCAGGAAATAAATTTCCTATGTGAAACGTACTTTCACTGCAACAGGAAGTAGAGACACACCCTTCTTGTCTGAGATCAGAACTCCCGGCTGAAGAAGACCATACAAATAAGCATTGTTACTTTTACTAATCTACTGCCCCAGTCCAACTTCTATTTAGAATTCTTTACCGATTGAAACTTCCAGATATAAGTTTTCTTTGTCTTGCCAATTTCTTACCAACTTATGTTTCCCTGTCTAAAATGAACAAAAGTTACATGCCTTGGTCATTTCTTTGGGTCTCAATTTTTAATATAGGACCTCCATGTGCACATAATTAAACTTCATTTTTTTCTCCTTTTAATCTGTCCTGTATCAATAATTAAGCCAATCAGAAGAACTTCTGATAGTGGAAGAAGAAATTTCCTTCTCCCCAACACTTCCTATGAGCAACTTTCCATTTCTTCCTCGTCTTTTGGAAAATTTGTCTTAGAATACAAGAAAACTATCTCGAATACTCACTCTGATACTTTCCCATTCTGTCATCTTTTAATTTGTCCATAACCTTTCTGATTTTCAGGACCCTTTCCTTTCTTGTACTTTGTGTTTCCTTTTTTTCTTTTTGTTTGATATATTACACTTGCAAAATGAGGTAAAAAATATTCTAAGTTCAAATATATTGTGTGGTTTTATGCTTAACAGATATAAAGTCACACATCAATGTCATTTCCTATCTTAGTTTGCAAAGCTCTTCTTTTTTATCATCCCCCAACTACCTTACTATACTCCCTTTTTTTATCCTATTTTCTCTCATGTATTCTTTCAAATTATTATTATATATTTTGTATCTTTATCATCACTCCTCACCCCATTGTCAATATCTTTCTTTCTTTCTCCTTCCATCACTCAGAGAGCTAATGTTTCTCTCTGTAGTGAATTTTCTACTAAGCAAGTACTAAGGACATGGCTGTTAATGCTGCCAAGAGAGACACATTTGCAACATATTTAACCTCGCTGCTTAAACAGGAGGAAGAATAGGTAAGATCTTTTTAAACTCACTTCATAAATAGAGATTTGCTTTCCACTTGGAGAAAATAAAGGTGGTTGCTTTTGTAATGATTATTGAGGTGGATATCAAGTCTGAACGACTAATAAAAAGGCCAATATTTGGGAAAATACAATTTATAAGACTAATAGAAATGTTTAGAAACTTTTGGGGCACCGACTGGCTTTCACAGAGCAGTAAAAGAAACTTTTCAACTGCAGAGAGAATTGAGAAGCACAGGAGTCCACAAATACCTGGCTGCTTCATCAACACTCTCAAGAAGGCATGAATTGGGTATTATAAAGAACGAAAAGGTTTAGAATTACATGAAAAGACTATCAGGAGGGGAACTAAACTGAACTTAAGGGCAGAAAATAATGCAGTGCTTTAGAACAGATGAGTCTCATTATTTGCAAGATTTGACTCCTGTGTTTCCCTAAGGCCAAGAGTGGAATTGGGCTAGATATTGAACTGGGGAGAGATTTCCTCTCCTCTGCCTCAGGTATCAGGTGCCGAATTGATATTTCAGGTGGTACCTCTTCCCTACTGTTCAGTAATATGATTCACTTTAAGATTAGGTCTTTCTTGGTGATGCTCTTGGTTTGATGCTCTTGATTTTGCCTCAAATTATTCTCCTGATTGGCTTTACATCATATGTTCTCCTCTTCATTCCCCTTCAAATCTCAGTCTGCCAATCACAAAAGGTTGAGGTGGAGAATGATGTTATTGCCTACAAGACTTGTATTACTATTAAAATGAGTGTCTTTATGGGAACAATTCTCTTGGGTTCTCTTACCCATCCATTTATAAAGTTATAGAAAGAAGTGCTTTCAGTTTTTGTTTAAAAGCAACACTTTTCTTCCTTTGAAATTGTATATGAAAATGTGATACATACATCATAAAGGAATTCGAAGGATTGTAGAATGCAAAGGAATGAAGACTCTATTCTCCTCACATCCATTTTTCCCTCTTTCCAAAAATGGCCCCTACAACAGTCCAGGCTCTGAGGGTCTGTGCATAGTTTATATATACACATTTAATAAAGACTGAGGGATATTTGCTACCTCTCACTTAAATTCCTGGACATTTTCTATAGATTATTTGTAAAATACTAGATAGGAGCTTGGGCAAAGAGAGAATGCACAATATGAGACTATGATCTCATTTTAACTAAGTGTGAGATTCGATTAGAGGCTGAGAAAAATTAGAGAACAACAACAATAACAACAACTAAAGCTACTGCAAAAGAAGATTAAAGGGGCGCCTGGGCGGCTCAGTGGGTTAAAGCCTCTGCCTTTGGCTCAGGTCATGATCTCAGGGTCCTGGGATCAAGCCCCGCATGGGGCTTTCTGCTCAGCAGGGAACCTACTTCCCCCTCTCCTTCTGCCTGCCTCTCTGCCTTCTTGTGATCTCTCTCTCTCTCTGCCAAATAAATAAATAAAATCTTTAAAAAGAAGAAGATTAAAATGCTTAGGCCTGTAAAATTCTGCTCAAGTTTGACTCATCATGCATGTAGCAATAGGATGATGATAGCCAAATACATGTGATTCACTGAGACAACACAAAAGATTTTGGGTGTTAATAAACATAAAAGCCAACCTGAGTCAATTACAGCTCATTTATTTTTTTCCTCTGTTCCTCTCGCAAAACAAAAATGGTCAAAGAACTGGTCCAAGGTAAAAAATCAGTATATTACTTTTAAAGAGTTAGACAAAGAGCAAACAGAAGGACAGGAATGACTTTCTATCAACTCTCTTTTTAAGTCACCCTCTATAAACACACTATCTGAGTAGAATTAGTGTGCTTCCCTGAACAATTTCAAGAAAAATCCTCTACAAGCCTTCATCTTCTCCTCAGACTGTCACACCCTCTCTACATAACTATCTTCTGTTTTGTTGAACAAAATATCCAAGCAGTATGATGAGCCAGGCTTTGCATTAGGTACCAAGTAGGATTTTGAGGTAAAAGATTTAAATTGGATACATACTAGCCTTTAAGGGGTTCAGAATTATTGCCCTATCCTAATATTAATGGGAAACAATTTGTGTCATTTCTGAAGGGAAATGTAAATTTCTACCCCTGACTGGTAGCATTTTCAAGAGAATAAAGAGGTGCATATTCTATTCAGTCTAGTAGCAGTTCATTGGAATAAAATATGAGAAAGATGGTAGAAGAACAGGATGGAAAATATTTTTACCTTGTGCTTGAATGTGAGTCTTTATACCCTTCCCCCACAGTTCCTCAGAGGTTAAAAGGAAAGAAATAAAACTCTCATCACTCATATATTTCTGGTCAAGCAACCCTGAGGGCTACTTCCTGTTTTGCTGCGTGTGAATAATAGTCTGGTGCTGAGGGCAACTGGCTTGTGTTTTATTTTATTGTAGTGCTGTAAAGCAATTTTAGTCTCCAATTGAACATTTCATTTCTTCTTTATTAAATTTCACGATTGTTCTTTCACCTCAGGTACTTAGAGTAGTAGCACTTATATTTTTGGAGAGCACATTTTCTCCAATGTAAGTGATTATAAAGACCTGGTGCTTTTCAGTACATGGATTCCAGGTAAGATATGCTGGGTATGTTACTTAGACCCTGGAAGGGCAGAGTGCAGGCATTTGTATAATAGAAAGGGAGGAAGATGAGCTGACATAACACATGGCAGATCAATGTGATGCTTAATCAATGTGGCAAAAGGGTCAAACCTTCTTGGTTCCAATGTGATTGACAAGAGACATTACATCTGTGAGCAGTCAGAGAATGAATATGAACTCTGCTGAGGCTGGAGGCAAAGGACATAAGCTACAAATGAGTATAATGGATTTCAGGCCAGGTTCAGGTGTCACCTTTTCCATCAAGTCCTCTCTGACTACATTAGCCTCACTCTTCTTCCTCTTTAATGAACTTATATATTGCTTCTTTCACTGCTACACAATTTAATATTTAACCATATTTTTGTATTATTCATTCTTCTTTTTAATACTTTGGAATACCTAATGCCATTTGTTTAGGTGATCACACCTTACCCCTTAACTAACCTGCAAGGCTTTAAGGACAATAGTTATGTGAGACATCAAGTGATGTGGTAGAATAATATTAATGTAGCCATACTAATAGTATAAAGTATCACTAATGTTTAAGATGCATAATTTGCATTTTCATAAGTGTTGATGTCAAAATTTAAACCCAGATCTACGAAACTCTGCAGCTCATATTTATTCTATCAATTTATATATTCTCATATTTATTCTAGCACTGGAATTCTACTCAAACAATCATAATTCTAATCTGACCTCAATCTCCTTCTGGTTATAAAACTGTGGACATTCACTTCTTTTTCTGAGTCTCAATTTCATCATTCATAGTATGAATATAAAAATCTCTCCTGAAAACTTCTCAATATGGTTTTAGTTTCAACAAAATCATAACACATATGAAGGAATATCTGAATTTAAAAGTATTCTGCAAATTGAATGCAATGTTTCATATTTCCTTTTGTAATCCCTCAGTACCTCAATCCCTCAGGTGAGTGCTGACATATGAAAGTCATTCAACTATTTTAAATGCCATAGTTTTAAAGATGATGATGAAATGAGGAAAATAAAATTCAGGAAGCAGTTCTATAAAATACTTAGCCAATTTAAGGTGACCTTTTATGTTGTTTTTAAATTTTAATTTCGGGTGTATACACGTGTATGTGTGTGGGTACATGTATGTTTCTTGTTTTGAACAAGTCTAGTGGGCAAGGAGAGAAGTTTGGTGCTTGGAAACCATGTTAGCAGAGAATATACACAGGGAACCAATTAGTTCTGCAAAATTCAGTTGTTAATACATCAGGGAACAAAATTCAACTAAAGTTATTGATTTGGTATATTAAAGTGGTAATTGGGCCCCAGAAGATAATTACTAGAAACCAATATACTTTGTTTAAAAAAATTCTGGAACATTGCCTGACCTCCTTTTCCCATGTACCCTATCACCCAAGGCATAATAATTTAAATTCAATTTGTTGGAATTTGATGTTTATTTTGAAACTCTAATTATGAAAGGCTATTCAATTGGAAGTTCCCTATAAACCATTCTCCTAGGATTCAGGTGCTTATATAATCCTCTCCTACATTAACTCTGGGTTTGGGCACATAGCTTGCTTTGATCAATGGAAAATTAGCATGGCAATGAAAGCAGAGGTTTGAAACCTATTGTTCACTGGGGCTTGTCATCTTAGAACTCCTTCTCTTATGAACTAGCTACCAGTCTGTAACGAAGTTCAGACAAGATTACTGAATAATGACAGGTGGCACAGAGAGACCTTGAAGAATGAGAGACCATCTTGGAAATTATATCCCCAATCGAGCTCACATGTGAATATAGTGGCTTGAGTGACATCAACAACAACAACAACAAAAAAGTATGCAAAAGAGCCACCCACAGAATTACAATAATAACTAAGTCATTGTTGCTTAAAGCCCCTAAGTTTTGCTTACCTTGTTTTGCTTCAATGGATAATAAAACACTCATGAAAGCTCAAACATTATCAATATAACATAAATATCACCCCCCTCTATCCTTTAATTAGCTATACTATTTTCATATATATTAGTGTACAAGTAACCAGAAACCTGAGTTTTAAGTCTCTTGAGCTCAATGCCCTTTACCACCTAAAAAAAATGAACACTGTAGTTTAGAAAGATGGATGCTCCTTCTATATATGCCCAGAAGGATATATGGACTATCACACCAAAGTTCACAAATAAACATGAAGTTATTTTTTAGTAATTCGGCCAAAAAAGAGTAGAATAACAACTCTGGAAAATTCTTGTAGTGTGAATCCAAAAAAAATCTCCAAAGGACTTTATCTTTCCACATAGCATTCTCTCTCTTGAGGGATACCAATTTCCTAGCTTAATCATTATGGCTTACTTTCCCAAAAACTTCAAAAATCTTCAAGTCTCTCTGACTCACTTTCACTCATATTTGGATAATATACATTTCTATTCTAAGAAGGGCTCTTGCTCTCTGAATCTCTTATCTTGTTCCTTTATTATCCTTCTTAAATATTCTCATATCTCAATTATCCTTCTTAGGATGGGACTTTGGGTCTTTTTTTTTTTTTTTTTGAGATGATCAATTCTGCCCATTATTTACAAGTTTAAATGAATCATGTTGGGAACTCAGAGTAGGAGAATGGAGAAGAAATTTGGAATGACAGGTTTCAAAGGCTCCTTTGAAATATTCTCATTACAGGAAGTTGGAGACAGATTTCTGTCTCATTGAACGTATGAAATCAAACTCTATTTCTATGGTCAGACATTCATTTTTTTAAGATTTTGTTTATTTATTGGAGAGAGAGAGGGAGATAGAGAATACTAGTGGGGTGAAGGGCAAAGGGAGAAGCAGACTCCTCACCGAACAGGAAGCCTGGTGTGGAACTCAGGAATCCCTAGGACTCTGGGATCATGACCTGAGCAGAAGGCAGATGCTTAACTGACTGAGCCACCCAGGTGACCCTCCATGGTCAGACATTTATTCTGGAGGCTGCTACAATCTAAACCCTTATCAACAAGGAACATATTGCCCTGCCTAATTCATAAGCACATCGAACCTGTGGAATTAGCAAGCACCCTTGTCCTTTACAATAGAATCACATGATATGTCATAGATTCCTTTCTATACAACCTGAACTGAGGGTGTGGATTGACTGTTTTGGTGTAAGGAAAAAAAAAAAAGAATTCTATATGTCTCCTACAGGATATGGCAAATGGCAGAAAAGAAGAAAATAAGGGAAAAGGTGAGTGGCTAACTCTTAAGTTACATATTTACTTTATAGAGTAACTGAAAAATTAAAGTACTTGATTAAATAAAACAGATAGTGATGGAGAAGTGACTTTCTATTCCAATTTTCATTTATTTGAAGATCCTTCTGTGCTCCAAGACTCTCATGAATGTAAAACAAAAACAAAAACAAAAACAAAAACTATTTTGAAAGTTTCTTATCTTCATACCTAGTGAAATGTGTTTTTAACTTAATACATATATATTGAATAGAACATTTGGGAAGTTTAAACTATCTAACTAATAAATATGAATTCTATAATGCAGTCAAATTACATGAGTACCTTCCTATGACTTTCCCCACCCTAGATACTGGAATTGTTAAGGGGACTTACATGGTAGTGTTACCAATTAAAAACACATCATTAGCAAATATATACATTAATAAGTTTTATAGAGTAGATATAGATATAAAGAGTGATGGCAAAGATAGTACAGAGTACCATACCCAATTTACTTCTTTTAGTATCTTACATAGTACATTTGTCACAATTAATGAACAATTACTGATAACTGATTGTTAACTAGGTCCATACTTTATTCAGATGTCCTTACTTTATCCCTAATATTCTTTTTCTATTTCAAAATTCCATCCAAGTTACCACATTATATTCAATCATAACATTTCCTCAGGCTTCTCTAGACTATGACAGTTTCTCAGACTTTATTCTTTGATAGTTTTGAGGAATACTGGTCCAATATTCTGTAGAATGTCAGTCAACTGAGACTTACCTTATGATTTCTTATGGTTAAACTGTGGTAATATGTTTTTAGGAAAGAGACCACAGTGGTAAAGTACCATTTTTATCGATCATATCAAGGAACCATTATCAATATGACTCCTTACCACTGATGATCTTAATCACCAGAATTTACAACTGTTTCTCTAGTTTCTACATCATAGAGATACTCTTATTCTCCCTTTTCTGCATTCTATAGTCCTTGGAAACAAGTCATTGTGCCCATCCCACAATTAAGGAGCAGGAATTATGCTCTACCTCCTTGAAAGTGGAGTACCTAAAAACATAGTTGAAATTCTGCAAAGATAGGTGTTTATTCTCCCTCATTTATTATTGTTCAAACATTTATTTATGTTACAGTATGGACACATGTACATTTATTTTATAGTTTAGGTGATAATCCAATGCAACTTAATTTCTTTTTTTCTTTTGTGCTCAAATTATCCCTTCTTTGGCCACTGACACTCTTTCAGTTGTCTCCTTTCAGTTGTATTGATTTGACATACTGCCGTCATTTGTTGCTTTTGTTTGTTTTTTTTTAGTGATTCTTACTTTTTCTCACTATAAGATGCTCCAGACCAATCATATATTTCTTTCCCAAGTCCTAGAATAAGTTACTTGTCCAAGGAACCCTGGTTTCCTTTATTGGAGAACAGTATTAGAAATCAATATCATGGCACTAGGTGTGTTTATTGCTTCTAGACACTCTCACCTGACAGAGCAAGGAGATGTATGTGTATATACTAACTCATGTACTTACACGTATCTATATACATTTCTATATGTAACCATCAGTTTGCCTATTAAGCTAAAAATGTCTCTTACTCTAATCTATTATGTTATGGATCATTCTATCCTGCTTCCCTGGCTTATCTGCACCTCCTATAAAAGGACATCTTGGTTATTTACACCTTTGGCAAGTATGAATAAAGCTGCTATAAATATTCATGCACAGATTTTTGTATGAATATAACTTTTTAATTCAATTGGGTATATACGTAGGAGCTTGATAGGTAGATCATATAATAAAACTACAGTTAGCTTTATAAGCAACTGACAAACTTCCAAAGTAGCTGTACCATTTTGCTTTTTTTACCAACAATAAAGGAGAACTCCTTTAGCTCCTCATTTATGCCAGCATTTGATATTGTCAGTGTTTTGAATTTTAGCCTTTCTACAGATATATAGTGGCATCTCACTATTGCTTTAATTTCCAATTTCCTAATGGCAAATGCTGTTGAGCATCTTTTCATATGGTTGTCATCTAAATACTATCTTCTTTGGTGAGGTATTCATTCAGCTATTTTGTCATTTTTAACTGTATTGCTGCCTTTTTCACTGTTGAGGGTTTTTTTTTAAGATTTTATTTATTTATTTGCCAGAGGCAGAGCGCAAGCAAGAGAGAGAGGAGAGAGCACAAGCAAGGGGAGTGGCAGGCAGAGGAAGAAGCAGACTCTATGCTGAACAGAGAGCTTGATATGGGACTAGATCCCAGGACCCTGGGATCCTGACCTGTGCCTCAAGTAGATGTTTAACTAACTGAGCCACCCAGGCATCCCATCATTGTTGAGTTTTAAGGGTTATTAAGTTATGTATATTTTGGATGCGCATTCTTTAACAGACATGTTTTGCAAATCATTTTCTCACAATTTTTTCATTCTCATGAACTTGGGGCTTCAATCTATTGCTTTTGGCAGTGTGTAGAAAAAGCTGAGTCTGAATCTAAACTCATCCTGATCAGTGTAAATACAATCTCTTCCTTTTTATTATATCTGGCACATTTGAACAGATTACTTTTTCCCCTGAAAGAATACTATTAAAAGAATACCTTGGCATTTCTTATAGAGAGCAATGATTCCTAATATTAATTAGTTTACCCACCATAGTAGGTATTATTAAAATGTTGAATATCCACAAAACATTCATCCATAGAAAAAGTAGTTAAAGCAAGAAAAACTTGATTATAATGTTTACCCGTAGCAAAGACAATATTTTAAGTTCCAATAAAAATTAAGTTCAAGGTGGGGTGTAATATCATGATTTAGTACTGATATGACTGAGGTTGTTCCTGTGTCTTGCTAAATTATTTTGCCTCCTTCTGTTAGTTGATATTTGATACTGAATAATACAGAGATCTGTTTCCTACAAAATATGCTGGGAGAAGTGTATGAGGTTTGACAATTAGGATACAGTAATGAAGATTTGAAAACTGTGCAAATCAATCACGTCTAGATAATTAAAATTTCTTCCTTCCTGAAAACCCTGGGGAATTAAGTTGATTTCTTGATTTTTAAAGTAGAAACCCAAGTCCCCCAAAGAATATACACATAGTAGGAAATCATATATTTTTAGAATACTGTAATTTTAGAAAAAGAATTAATGAAAGTGAGAGAGATTGAGACTCAAAGGTAGGTTTAGTTTAGTTTTGTTTTGTTTTTACTTTTAAGTCTTTTTAAAGATCCTATTATTTGAGAGAGAGAGAGAGAGAGAGAAAGAGGGAGACCTAGCATGAGATGGGGGAGGGTTAAAGGGAGAAAAAGACCCCCTCCTGAGTGGGGAGCCTGTTGTGGACTGGATCCTGGGACTCCAGGGTCATGACCTGAGCCAAAGGCAGTTACTTAGCCAACTGAGCCACCCAAGTGCCCTACTTTTCATTTTTAAATTCAAAACAAATATTCTACATATGTTAAAGTTAGAATCAGGTATTTGCTTTATAGCCCCCAATCTTCAAAGAACTGCATTGTATCTACTCGAAAACACAGTTTATTTACCCTGGTATTGACTGCTTCTATTTGATCTTCAGAGAAATATGTTTAATGAGCTAGTTCTACCATTATAAATTGATATAGCTATTCTTCTAGATTCGTAAGAATATGATAAATTCTATCTTATTATGGGTTACGAGAATATAATGAAATCTAAATTAATCATTTCTATAATTTGGGATAGATAAGGGCAGAATTAAGGGGTTCCAATGCAAGACTGACTCAATTTTCTCAAGGATGAAAAAGGCAAAGCACTCAATTGAGGTTGAAGTAGAGTTAATAACAAGAAAAAAAAAAGTTGAGTTGCTTTGAGGAAACATAATTAAAAATAAAATCAGTACCACTAAGGATGAACGAAAAAGATTATCCTAGAACTAAGATTATACAAGCATTTTTGGTTTGAATTTCAAAATCCCTAATAAAGACTCTTAAATGTGTATTTAAAACAGACAAGTTTACCCAAAGACTAGTGAGGAATTAGGATCACAAGGCAGACTCAGTGGTCTCTTCAAATGGTTGCTCATTCCAGGGGTGCCTGGGTAGCTCACTAGATTAGATTTCAGCTCAGATCATGATCTCAGAGTTGTGAGATCCAACCCCTCACTGGGCTCCACACCTACCCAGCTTAAGATTCTCTCTCTCCCTCTGTCCCTTCCTCCTCTCTTAAATAAATAAATAAATAAATAAATAAAGTAAAACAAGATAAATGGTTGTTAATCCCTTTATTTTACCAAGAGAAAATCAACAATAAAGAAGAAAATAACATAAGAAAAGGAAAACCATAAAAATACTTTTTTTTTTTTTTTTTTTTGGCTCCAAGTCATATTACCCATTTGAAAGGTCTCTGAGATGAGAAGTTAAATAGGATGTTGTCTACTCAGAAAGTCAATGAGGAAAATAATCAGTGAAGTTGTTCCACATTTGGATATTTGAATGACTCACTGAGTTTTAATCTGTCAGCTATGTATGGTCTGAAGCATGAAGGGATATCCAAAAGCTAGATTGTCTATTATCAACCACAGGTGACTTAACCAGGGTACAAATTGGTTATATTACCTCTGTCAGTGTAGTC
Source organism: Nasua narica (assembly GCA_028533885.1). Taxonomy (NCBI): domain Eukaryota; kingdom Metazoa; phylum Chordata; class Mammalia; order Carnivora; family Procyonidae; genus Nasua; species Nasua narica. The sequence continues at coordinate 37,487,626 of CM052811.1, forward strand.
TCCCCACTTCTTTTTTATACCCAACTCCTTATTTTTTTTTAAATATTTTCAACTTAGTATTACTGATATATCCTACTCCTGAAAAAGCCTGTATCTTAGCCCCAGTTTATCGAACAAATGAAATTTCCCTACAGAAAATAACATTTTACAAAATGATACCCTTAGACAAAAAGATAATGATTATCAAGTGTTACTAGAGAAAATCACTACCAACAACAAACTAATTTTATTTTCAAATCTTCCCACATCAAAGTTTACTAGAGGAAATCTAAGTAGCAACAATAAATTGATTTTATTTCCAAATCTTTCCACATCAAAGTTTAATAAAAAGAACATACCAATGTTATTTTAATGAAAATTATTATTTATGTCAGAAATAGGACTCAAAGAATAGATGGTTGTATTTTCTTTAGTCAAACTGGCAAAGGAAATATAAGAATATGGTAGAATAAACAAAATAGAACCTTGAGTGCTCATAAAAGTAACTGAAATGGGAAACAAATTCAGACTAGGTAAGATAGAAATGCAGATGAGGAGGAAGCTGACTGTGTAAGAGAAATGTTTCAGGAAGCACAGGTAATGTTGAAAGGAAAATCAGCTGTTATGACTTGAATATTAGGAGAGGAGAGTCACAGAAGTTTGTGGCTAGGGAATTCAATATTATTCATTCAACAAATATTTATCATGTCTCCTTCATGATGCTGGACATATAGTAGCAAAGACAGCCCCTGCATTCATTGTATTTAATTCTATCAGAGTAAATAGCTAATAACCAGTAAACAAATAAATGCAAAATGTGATAGGTGATAATATATTCTATAAAGATAAATAAATACAGTCCTGGATAGACAGGGGTGGAGTAGACTCCAATATTAAAAAGGAAGGTCAGAAAAGAGTTCTCTAATAGGGTAAATAAATGATGCAAAGTTGGAACCAATGCAGAGATCTGAGGAGGGGGATTCTAGAACCATGAAATGCTAGATCTAAGACCCTTAAAGCTGAGAGATGCTTAGTGTGCTTAAGAAACACCACAAAAACCAAATGGCTGCAGAGAAGTGAACAATGGGAAAGGAGGCAGGATATGAGAAAAGAGAGATAGCCAGCACTAAATTAATGTAGGCATGGCAATAACTTTGGATTATTTTTTGAGTTACATAAAAAAAATTATAGGAATTTTACAAAATAAGTGACATGAAATCATGAAATCTAGCATACCTTTAATAGTATCTTCTCTGTACTGTGTAGAAAAATATACTGCCGAGCGCAAGGGTGGAATCAGGGACACATATCCAGTGCTAGATAATGAAAGGCTTGCAAGACATATACTGAAATAATAGTGGTAGCATTAGGGAGAGCACTGGAATGTGGCTATGTTTTGAAGGAAAGGTCAACAGAATTTACTTCATAGATTAGATGAGGAATAGTTGGTAAAGAGAGATGTCTGGAATATCTACATGGCTTTTGACTTTGGTAGTAGGAATGATGGAGTTACCATCAAGGTGAGAAAATTGAGAAAAGGAAAAATATGAGTTGAGGAGAAGACCAGGATTTAAATTTTGACTTGTTGACTTTGTCTTGTTGACTCTGAGATTTTCACATGGAGATGTCAGAGAGAAAAATAAATAAACCTGGCATCTGAATACAGATGGCATTTGAAGTCATAGTTCTAGATGAGCTCATCGAGGGAAGTTAGATGAGAGTTCCAAGAAATGAATCCTAAGTCCTTCCAAATTTATATATTTGGAAGGTAAGGAAGATTCAGCAACAAATATTCAATAAATTAGGAGAAAATGGTAGCCAGAATGAAGGAAATAAGTGTTTAAAGAAATTGGAAGTAATCAGCTAGGTCAAATGTTGAAATATGTTGAATAAAGTAAGGCTGGAAAAATAGTATTGGTTTTAGCACATGAGGGTCATGAGTGTCCAATAGAGTAATAGTACTTTTTTTTCTCCCCAAATATGTTTATTTTTTCAGTGTTACAAGATTGATTGTTCATGCATCACACCCAGTGGTCCATGCAATTCGTGCCCTTCTCAATACCCACCACCAGGCTCAGTAATAGTACTTTTAATAATATCAGGGAAATAGTATATGATTTAGATAAATTCAAAAGAAAAATGGGAAGAGGGTAATCAAAAACAGCAAATTTTCTACAAATGATAACCCAGAAACCAGGTAATTTCTGCAGACAAGGATTTTAGGTCACATAAGATTTTATGATTTTTTAGGATGGGAGATATACATAAAAGCAAGGCAGTGTTTCGATTATTCTGTCATGTAGAAAAGGATCGGGTGACTAGGGGAAAACTGTGACAATGGTAGACTGTTAAATGAAGTCATCTTTGAAAATCAGCTTTAAAAGTATTACTAAGAATGGCAGAATTTAAACTGAAAAGATATTTTTAAACCCCAGGCAAAATGTTCTCACAGAGTAAATAAGAAGTGAGTTGGAAAGTAAATGGAAACAATTGCTTTAAAGAATAATTTTTTATTAGTTAATAGAGTTGAAGATAGACAATTCACTGAGACCAATCAATCCAACTTTAGAGTCTCTGTGCTGAGAAACCCTCATATATGACAGAGGAAAAGGCCCTGAGATGCTCTAAATTCTTAGGTTGACAGAAAAATGAAAACCAACTTCAATGGCAATCATTAATTGCCTGGATAAATATTATAGTATTACAGATGAAAGCAGGTAACGAAAATGCATTATATTTATATACATCAACATGTATAAATCTCTAAAATCTCAGGTTGATAAAGGTATTAATTGCAGGAGGATAAATACACAATGGTACTAACATAGGTAAATTACAAACAGACACAAAATATTCAATTTCATGACTGTTTTACAGACACACACATCTTGAAAATATTACTGTTGGACAGAAAAGACACATAGAAAATTCAAAATGATGATTTCTGAATAGGAAAGAATGAGTCGGACGCCAGAATGTGGCTCAAATATTAAATAACATCTCCTAGAATATTTTATTTCCTAGAAAGAAAGAGAGAGAGGAAAAAAGATAAAAAAATAAATAAATAAGGATGGGTTGAATAAGAAGCCTGAATTTTGCCCCATAATGCTGGGAAGGAAACCTCACCGAATTCTCTTTTGTCTGAAGAGTTGCCCAGCTGAGAAACTGGGCCTGGAGAAGTCCCTCTATGGCATCAATTTCCTATCCCCCCTGGCTGTAACACCAATTTCTATGTGCACAAAAACTGAAAAAATCATTCATTTATATTATTTTTAAATATTTTAATTTTGTGTGAATTAAAAAAAGTATTTGGCCTGAAAATGTCAAACATTCTCATTCTAAAACAAAGCAGCTACAATAAAAACAATAAATAAAAATAAAAAGATGGTGTACAACTCGGGAGTAGAATGTGATGAAGTTAGTTAAGTGATGAAAACTTATTTTGTGCATTCAATGGAGAGAACCAATGCTAAACTCAGAGGGTTTTTCTTTTCTTTTCTTTTCTTTCCCCATCTTCCCTGTAGGCCTATAACCTCACATGCTTTTCTGCATAACACAAGCGCACAATCCAGAGACTGCAGCTTCTTAATTAACTGCCATGGGAATGTTTAGGTGTGAAATTAGTCACCAGAGGGAGCCCATATTATTCCTCAAAAGCATCACAAAAGACTGAGGACAAAATGAAAATATATATGTAGAGATTGGGGCAGAGAAGTTCAAGGAGAGTACAGAGTGTTCTTTTACTGCTTCTTAAATTGCAGTTTCCTTCCAATTTCAAGCTTTGGAATAAACTAACTTTGATAGATGCAAAGTCTGTTTTATAGAAAAGACATAGGGAGAAACAAAATACATTTTTTTTTCCTCAGTGGCTATTAATCCATTGATTTTCACATCTACTTAACATGAAAACTTCTTTTGTACATTTTGATTCAATTTATCCATGAATAAGACATTTTATTTGGCTTCTGGGTAGGTTAACTGTGATAATTCTTAAACAATGCAAGTGTCAATACTCTGCCTGATTCTTTTCAAAATGAAATCAATCACAGCCACGTATTTAACAAATGAAATTGTCTACACATTTTAATCTTTTAATCAAATATGAAAGAAAGCAGAGTTTGAAAAGCAGAAGCTCCTTGCTCTAAAGTACTTTCTTTTGTGAAATTCGTTAAGTTTAGGATTCTGTGAAATGTATAAATGGAATCTATAAATGATTATCAATCAATTCAAAGAATGAAGCCCTTTTCTTAGATGAACTCAGGACAAAATCTCAGGCAGGCATTTTGGTACTGTACAATCGAATCATTTGTATGCTTGACTGGATAGAAATGGAATAAAATGTCATATGCAATGTATTCTATGATCTCTACTGGGTTTGCTTACCCAGCTATAAAGCTTGAAGAACTAGAGCGAGATCATGGATTATTCAGAATTTTTTTATTAAATTCTCATATTTCTATTACTGGGAATATGACTAAAACTCAACTGGAACTTGTATCTCTTTTCAGGTGGTAATAATGACTTGAATTGACTGACCTGTCTTTACATGCTGAATTCTATAAAAACTGTCTTAAGATACTTAGGCACAAAGTATGCAACCACTGTGTAAACAACTCTTGAAACCTAAGTGTTAATTTTCTCTATTGTTATCCATCCATTTATTAAAAATGTAGATACTCACCTTATTCCACATGATTATCTTTACTATTCCTAGTTGGAATAAAATAGTGGCTTAAGGAGACTTCATATATCTGGCCCCATTTCTGAATCTGTGCCTGAAGCGTAATATAGTAGGCACTGGATATATGGTCTGGAGTGAAAGATCTTGACCCCTGACTGGTTGTAATATTTTCTACCTGTGTAATCTTAGGGAATTTACTAAATTTCCATTTTCCCATTTTAAAATTGGGTTACTAATAGTTCTTATCTCATATGGTTTTTGGGAACATTAAATGAGCCACTCCCTTGTGAAGAATATTGACAGGGATATGGTAAATGATCAGTAAATGCTATTGCTGCTTCTCATCTTTTTATTACCATTGTTGGTGGTATTATATTCTATAAAGAACCCAATTATGACCATCCCATAATGGATACAGTTGACTTTCCACCAACTGAACTGAAAATGCTTTATTTTGACTAATACTTTTTTTTTTTAAAGATCTTATTTATTTATTTGACAGAGAGAGAGAGAAATCACAAGTAGGCAGAGAGGCAGGCAGAGAGAGAAGAGGAAGCAGGCTCCCTGCCCGAGCAGAGAGCCGGATGTGGGGCTCGATCACAGGACCCTGAGATCATGACCTGAGCAGAAGGCAGAGGCCTTAACCCACTGAGCCACTCAGGCGCCCCTGACTAATACTTTTTTTGTGTTTTTTTTTCTTCGACTTAACAGTTTCATGTATTACTGAAATGCCTTCCGGTGGGACAAATATCTCATTGCAAATAGAATCCTTCCCCTCATGATTTTCAGCAGTTTCTTAATTTTAACTTCTCCAAATATTTTATTAGTTATGTCGTTGGGCATAGACCTGTGTATAAACACACCCACATCCACTGTTGTCAAAATATAAAATGAAGCAGTACCCACGGATGTTTCTGTTACTCCTCAATCTCGCTCTGCTAAACATAAATTTGATCTACAGGTTGTGGAAGAAGTAGGGACAGTGGTGGAGGTGGTGGAGAACTAGAATGTGATATAGGAAGAAATTGAGAGATCAAGCAAGACATAAAGACATTTTAGGGCCATGACATTTTTACTATACGTCCATTAGAAAGTGCTATAGATGAACATAACTAGTCCATAATGGAAATTTAAAATGACAACAAAAATCACAATAATAAGTTTCTGAATAAAATTTGTAACAATACAGTAAATATAGTATAATGTAAAGGTAAAGAATAAAATTATATCAATCCAAAGTATATACTTCCAACTAACATTAATTACTAGTGATTCATTGAGATGACTACTGATATTCTTGGCTTAAAATTTATGGTATGGCATAATATTTTTTCACATATGATTTTCTAAAGAGTGACAATGATAACAACATATACAGACAGTTTTTATTTCCACTGTAGTGACAGCTCATAAAAATACCACTCATGTGAAACTATAAAGTGTTCTTAATCAACAGGAAAAATTATGATTGTTCTGTGACCTTCAAAAATGTTTGCCAAAACATTAAAACTTTCTGTCAGTCATAAATATATAGGGAAACTTAAAAAACAGTAAAACTAATATTGATTTTGTACATTATAATTTAAAACATACAACAAAATGAAAAATGCGTTTAATTCTTCGCAAAAAATGCATCAAAAACATCTTGAAAAGTGATTGTCTTCTCACTGTAAAACATCTGATATGTAATGAATATCTATGTCTGGATGAATTGTCATTCTCCTTTCTAAATTTAGATCAGCTTCCAACATTTTATCATGTTTACTTTCAGTGGGATGAAATATATCCAAGAGTTCTTTTAATGTTAAGTGTTTTTTGTTTGTTTTGCCAGTGTCACTTGCTCAGCATTTCTGTCACAATCACTTCCTTTATGTTGATAAGGTCTCTTTCACTACATTCCTCTGGCCTCATGTCTAAAGTCTCTCTAATGGCAGCCATGTCAACATTCCCATGGCCAGCTTTTTCTTCTATAACTGTATTTGCTTCATTTGAATTTCACTTACAATGTTATTACTCTTTACTTCATTGCTGTACTTTCTTTTTTGTTGGCCTAGATCATCTTTTGATTATCCACTTTTGTAAAATGGCACATAGCTTTATAATTGGGAGACAAGGACACAGCACAACTGCATGCTTTGCTGTCTGTGCATGAAGTAACAAATGTATAGTGCCCAATAATTAAGAGACTTTGGAGGAAGTGATATGGTCTTTAACCATGATAGTTACATGTTTTCTATGTAGTGAATCATGGACTCAAGAGCTAGCAGAATAGTTCTCACTTTATGCATTTACTTGCAGTTAACATCCTTGGTAAAGTATATTATTATATACCTGAAATCTGAACCGTGATGTTGGGGGACTGGTTTTATAACTGTAACTAAACCATGATAACTGAGATTTGTGTGTGTTTCAAATAAAAACTGTCTGTATGCATAGTGGGACTTATCTTATTAGCCATTTCTGTGCCATCCCTGTCAGCCCAGGCAATCTCCATGTGCACATCTCAATGATCATAAAATATCCATAGTCTTTCTCTAGTATAGATGAGTAACTATCACCTATCATAAAGAATTTCATAATATCTGAAGAGAGGTATGAGAAATATAAACAACCAGAGTTATTAAATAATCTACTAGTTGATAACTGTTGTGATGGAGAAATGGATATTTAAATGAGAAAAAAATAAAACTAACTGGCCAAAATATGGTCAACTTTTAGACATACTTTTGCCTATGTTTTTATAGTGAGAAAAACTGCTTATGAGTAAATTCTAATAATTAAAACTAATTGGGATTTGGTTGGTTGTTTTTATCAGTTTGGGATAATCTGACTGGAGCTTTGGGGAAGAAATAATTTTTCATTTGCATTATGATCCAAACAAGAGTTACTCGAGGAGGACTTTGATGCTATCTCCCATGTCACAGCCTGTTAGAATTGTCTCATTGTAATCTACCTGCTTTTGAATGAGCACAGACAGACAATCTGCACATCTCTGAAACCCTTTATGTGTAAGCAAAACATTGCGAGGAGAGCTAAAATCCTTCCTTATGGAAAAAAAAAATCTTGTATCTCTCTTCAGCCTCTAACTGGAAGGCAATTAGATTCTTCACGGTTTTCACTGCTGATGCCTGGGAAGAATGGCATTTTATCTTCCCCCACTATTTTTAAGGTGGCAAGTGTACTCATCCAGGTAGTCTTTACTGGTTCTCCATTTAGCATGGCTTCACCATCATCTATGCTCCTTCTATGCATTCTAACTTGGCCTGAATTTGTATGTATTTTTCATACTGCCTATAATAAAAAAATTTACCCCTTCCTTAGGATATTCTGTGGATGCATTTCCCTCTGCCATGTGTTAAGAATTTTCCTAGTGTGATAAACACAGAAATTAAGTAAAATGCTTTCATCTCCCAGAAGGATTGTATTTAATATCTCACATTTAATTTCAGACAGTATCTGAAGCATTTTAAGAGACACTATTACCCAGCAAAAAGAAATAATCAGAAGTAGTTCCAGCATGCTAGTTAAAGTTAGCTTCAGGAACACAAATGATAGTACCAAAAGAAGTGTTATATTTTATATTCTCAGATTTTTGAGGATTTAATATACTGCTCAGTCCAAATTATCCTAGTGGCTGATATTAAATTTCCAATTGAAATTCTTTTATTTGCTGAGAAGAAAATGAAAACATAAACTAATAAGCTGGAAAAAAGTACTATATTTGTGGAAGTAAAAATATACATTTGAGCTAATGGCTTTTTTTACATGGGATTGTAAATAATCATTAAATTTTATTCTATGAAATGTGCTAATATTTAGAAAGACCTGTTGTTGTTTTTTTTACCAGTAGTGTGCTAAAAAAAAGAAATCCTTACATATAGTGATGAATAAATCAAGAAGATTATACTCTTCTTAAAAATGTACATGTGAACAAATATTTGAAATGCACGACATTAAGAAGTGGTAAGGGGGTAGCTTTTAACTAAACTTCCTTCTAGTTACGAGAAGTGGGCTGAAGCAAATGAGGATTCTATCAGAAATGATGACAGCACAAAGTTTGGAATGGATAAAGGATGGCACCAGAGAGATAGGCTGGAGTGGAGGCCAGTGGAAGGACAGGGAGAGAAGCATTTCAGGTCACAGCAGCACTGAACAAGGCAGAAGGGTGCAAAGCAGCATTGTGCCTTACTACCCCCCTAATTAGTGGTACTGATGGAGCATCACAGGGATGCTGGAAAGAAGATGAGACTACAGAGGCAGTCAGTTGGAGCAGATTTGGTATTCTCTACCTGAGAAGAAAAAACAATTTAAGGAATAAGGCATAATAATTTAGAGTATAATCACATTTTAGAGGTTATTTCAGTTCCCTACACCAAGGCAAGAATTCTATTTAGCATATTTGGAAAAAGGAAAAATGTTTCTTCCCTTCCTCGCCCCCCCTTCCTTTTTTATTTTCAAAACATTTTATTTGTGTGTGTGTATGTGATTTGATTGCTTCATATAACAAATGAAATACTTTAAGAAAATATAAGTAAACAAATTAAATGAGATATTTTCTGTATGTTTCTGTTTATATACATACACACATTCACCAACTTTTTACCACATTCCTATATGCAGAGTTTTAAACAAAATGGGTTCATGATTATGGATTTTTTTTTTCTTTTAGCAAAATATCAGAAACATTTTCCCAATTATTTAATTAAAAAACATAATTTTTGAGTGTATTTTCTATAAAATAATGTTATTCAAAAGTGTAAAAGAACATAAAGTAAAAGCAAAATTTATTACCATACTTCTCATCAACCAATTCTACTCTTTCATGGCTTGTAACAAATTTTACATGCCATTCAGTAATTTTAAATGGATATTCATATAAATGTACATTCTTTTGCTTGAGCAAATCAGTGCATACTATACACAGAATGGCTTTACATTCTTAAAAATACTTAAAAATAGGGGTGCCTGGGTGGCTCAGAGGTTAAAGCCTTTGCCTTCAGCTCAGGTCATGATCTCAGGGTCCTGGGATTGAGCCCCACATTGGGCTCTCTGCTTGGCGAGGAGCCTGCTTCCCCCTCTCTCTCTCTGCCTGCCTCTCTGCTTACTTGTGATCTCTCTCTCTCTCTCTGTCAAATAAATAAATTAAATATTTTTTAAAAATACTTAAAAATACTAGATATTTGCCATATGTGTATATATAGATTTCCTTTCTTTTTAATTACTGATTACTACATTGTGTGGATATATCATGTTATATATAATTATTATCTAGTATTATTAGTATTTAGGTGTTCCTTATTTTGTTACTGCTGAAATGTTGCAAGTAATAACCTTATAAACGCAATTTTGCTTGCTTTTATGCAAATATCTTAAGGATACTTTATAGAAATGGAGTTGTTGGATTAAAGTGTTTGGGCAATTTAGATTTTGATGGACATTATCCATTAATTCTCTATACACGTTGAGCTAATTTATATTGTACCAGTGACTGTTTCTCTACATTTATTTATATGAGACACTATCAAACATTTCATCTTAGCAAATGTCATAGTTGGATAAATGTGGAATCCTATTCTAAAAATTTGTCTTTCTTTAATTATCTAACCATCTTTCATATATATCATATATATTCACAGATATTTTTCATATATCTAACCATATTTAATATATCATTTTTTTCTGTGAAATGCATACTCATACATTTCGCCTATTGTTTCTATCAGGTTACTCATGTTTTCATTATTATTTTCACATGGTTATGCACATAATGAACATTCTTTTTTATCTTTCATATAAGTTACAATGCTTATCTTTATATGTCTCTTTAATTTTAATTGAATTACTTGATATTTTTAAAACTTATTAAGTGGTTTTAATTATTGATAAAGACATCTATGAATCTGCCACTTTATAGAATTTGCCTTTAACTGGTTTGGGTTACAATTCTGGATGTTTCACAAACATTTTCCCTCTCCTCAAAAAAGTGAATGAATACAAAGAGTATGGGAAGCAAAATTTCAGCAAATGATCATTTCAATAATTTTTGGAAGATTTAAATCAGATAAACTAGGTTAACTGATTGAGCAGGGTAGAGAAATTAGGAACTAAGATTCTTAGAGGTAGAAAATACATAAACACTCGAGGACAAGATTGATTAGATACCGCAGAACTGATATACATGATCCCAAAGAGGAATATCCCCCTCCAGTCTTAATACCCAAAAATCAGACGGGAGGAAAAAAAAGTTTATTTTCAACGGAATCCCAACTGGAAATGCTCTGAACTCAGGAGCCTCAAGCCCAGCAATTAACAAAGGTAAGCCCAAAAGCTATAAGAAACATGTGGTTAGGTATGGAAGGGTCTGATGCTGAGGGGCCCAGGCTTCTTTCCCATACACTGCTTTAGAATTCAGGCAAGCATGCCAACACCCCAGATCAGACATTAGAAGAGTCTTTTTGGAAAACTGAACTCCTTCAGAAAAATGCCTTATAAAACAAACACTTAGGGGTTCCTGAACGAAAAGCCATTTTTAGCATGGGGTGTCCACATAATCTTCACAACCAACAAAATCTGCTTAAACATTTTTCTCTTCCAAGATTTTCCAGAGCAAATATCACATGTGGCGGGGGGCGGGGGGGGGGGACGGACAGAGGGGTAATCATAGTTCCATTATGAGCACAGGAAGGGGATTATAGCATATAAAGGAAGATATAAGAGGTAAGACTCTTATATAAAAGAAAGCACACATATGTATTTGATAAACTAAGAAATAGCAAATATGCAGATACAAACCAGAAGAAACAGCTATGCATAGTGGTCTGCTAATTTTGTTTTAGATCTTATTTTTAAATGCATATGTATTGATTTGATAAAATAAAATCATTTAAAATATTTCTCCACACTGTATTATATAAATAGGGTATATTTTCTTCAGGTAGCTAATATATTTTTCTCTTTTTTTTCCTTTTTTTTAATTTATATCTTTAATCAATCTAGATTTCTTCTTGGGTAAGAAAAAAATGAAAATAAAAATTTAACTTTGTTTTTTTGGTTCCCAAGAAGAAGTTAATCCCATAAGCTCTATTAAAAGTATCACATTCTTTTCCAAACAATTTAAAATTCTTCCTTCATTAAATACTGAAATTTTACATGTACTTTTTTTTTTACTCTGATTCTGTTCCATTGATCTTCTTGAATATTTCTGTGCTAAGATCTCATTGTTTAAATCACTGTAGGAACAGACTGCTTTTTGATATAGCCTGTTCTTTGTTGGGTAGTTGTAGTGATCTGAAAATCCTCACACAAAACAAAATGAACATCAAAGGCCCTTACCCTGGTTTGGAGAGAAGGTAGTTTAAGAAGATGACCTGGTCACTACTTATACATGTGATAAATCTAGCAGCGGAAATCAGAAGACAAAAATAATTTAAATTGGTCATGCCTGATTTTTCGTGGAGAAAAAAAGGGGGGGGCTGTTAAGACTGCTACCCTATGAACATAAGTACATTTACCCACTCACCTCCTCAATCCCATCTACATCTTCCTCCCCAGGGCTACAGGTAAACTATTCATAAATCTTTCTAAAAGCTCCTTCCCTGTTTGTTCATGACACTCTCTTGCTATTCACCTAATGAGGATATTGCTCTAATTTTGGCCATTTCCTTTCTATTGAATCATACCCATCAGTATGCAAACTGCATAATTTCTTCATCCCAAATATTTATTTAAATGTATGAATAAACAAATATAATAAGACTCTGACTATGCATCCCTTTCTATTTACTGACCAATCTCCCCTTCATAGCAAAACGATTCGGCCTTCATGATTGTCTATCTTCAGTGATGCTAGATGTTAGATCCTCATTCTCTATTCAACTCTCCACAGTAATGCTGTTGGTTCAACCACTCCACTAAAACGTACCTTACTGAGATCACCAAAGGCAAGTATGTTTCTGTGTCTACTAGTTAACTCTGGTCTTCACCTGGTTTGACCAATAAGCACTGACTACTCTCATTTTCCTGAAATGCTACGTTCAGGTAGACTCTCCCGATTTATCTTGTTCCTCATTTGTTCCCCATTTGCTACATTCTGGCATGTCCAGGATTCAGCCATTGGACTCTTCTCTATACTCACTCCTGTGTGATTTCATCTAGCCCCATTGATTTAAATAGCATATATTCTCCAATACTTCCCAAATTATAACCCCTTTATAGACCTCTTTCCTGAATTCATGAATCAAATTATAAACTGACAACTCAGTATTCCTTTTAATAGGCCTCTTTAATTTAACACCATTTTATGTCCCTGTCTTATTATGAATTTCTTGACTCTCTCAAGTTTCTCCTTTAATTTGTCTATTCCTAAAAAAGCAACTCCAATTTTTCCATTATTTAAAATAAAAATTGTGCAGTAATCCCTTACTCTTCTCTTTATCTTAAAGCTTTCAACCATTGTTTGGTAAATCTCATTGGTTGTTAGTAACATACCCAAAATCCTACCATGTTTCATACCTCTAATGCTCTCTTCCTGTTCCAGGTAATCATTAATCTCTCACTTAAGCAACTGAAGTAATCTACTATATGGATTCTTCATTTTTAGCTTCAATCTATTTACCATATAGAAGCCTGAGTGAACAGATTGTGGCTATTATTCTACAATTTATATCGTAAAATAATATAATAATATTATATAATAAAAACATCAAGCTGTATACTTTTAACATATACAATCTTATTTATAAATGATATTTTAATAAAGCTGGGAAAAAATCTTGATTCAAGTCACTTTTGTATTCAAATACTTTCAGTAACTTCTAATATCAGTCAAAGTGAAAGTTAATTTCTTATAATCTTGTCATGGCCTTCTATTACTTTCTCACTTTGCTGGTTCACCCTTTTCTTCACTTACCCACTCTAGTAACACTGGCCTCCATGCCATTTCTTACACAAGTCAAATCCCTCCCAACATCAGGACCTTTAAACATACTATTTGTTTTGCTTGAAAAATATATTTCTTCTGATTTCTAGTTCTCTTCATTACTGCTACGTCACATCAGATATCTAATTAAATGCTATCTTTTGAGCATGTCTTTCCTAATTATCTTATTTCAAAGAACATCCACCCTCAATTTTCATTTATAGAGGAAAAAGTAGAAACAACTTGGATATATACAAAGTAAAAATCGGTAAAGCCATACTAAACACATCCAAACTCATTCTATAAGAGATGGCCATTTTGATGTGTGAAATCTTCCAAGTGTTTTTATGAATAATGTCTTCAACAAAATATTCCTCCCTAAAAATTCCATCTATTTCTTTTTTTCTCCTATCTGAGCGAATCATTTAAAATGCATTGTCTCTTCCATATAACTGTCCTTCAGATATTTGTGAAAAATTATTTTTGTCCCCAACTTATCTTCTCTTCCTAAAATAAATACCCCATTTGACCACTTTCTATTTCTATAAGCTTAGACAGAAAATACATTGTCATATTTGACTTTACCTCTGTCACTTCTAAATAGAAATAATATTTTCAGCTTTTCATCTTTAAATTTATTTAGCAGTCTAGCAAACCTTTGTCTGAGTCTGCATACTAAAACAAAGTTGGAACACTCTCATAATATCCAAATTATCTTGAATTTAAACTTATTATTTATCATAATTTGCTACCCTTTTGAGCTTTTGGTATGGTCTTCTTGCAAGGGAAGATTAAAACAAAGTTGGAGTTTAACCATTCTGTCTTTTACCTTATTCTATTTAAGCTAGACTGTTACATCAATTTTTTCTCCTTTTATACAAACAACTGGCCTATCCCTTCCAACTTCTCCTTATTAATCAAAAAGAAAAATCAAACAAAAACAAACAAAACCAAAACTGTAAATTAATGTGCAATATTTTATGAACTTCAGTACATTCTGGCTCAGGCCTTAATCTAGGCTTCTGGCAATATTTATCTTTACTTCCTTCCATGGATAAAATCCACCTCAATAATTTTCATTGCCACAATGTTTGAATGTGTGCTTCAGCTAATTTTTTCCATTTTTATTGGGATAATTTGCTATTACATAGTGTTTTAGTACTTTTCACATCCCTCCAAGCCAATCATCCACGTGAGAAGCTCATTCACTGGGGCGCCCGGGTGGCTCAGTGGGTTAAAGCTCCTGCCTTAGGTTCAGGTTATAAACTCGATGTCCTGGGATTGAGCCCCACATCTGGCTCTCTGCTCAGCAGGGAGACTGCTTCCCCCTCTCTCTGTCTGCTTCTCTGCCTACTTGTGATCTCTCTCTTTGTCAAATAAATAAATACCATCTTTAAAAAAAAAAAAGAAGCAGCTCATTTACTGTTGTGGTTTAAAGATCAGGACTTTTAATGTGGATCTGGGTTCAATTCTCGTATCTATGCATATAAATTTGGGCATGCTCCATAATCTCTGGGAGTCTTAGATTCCTTCTCTGTAAAATGAGGAAAATAACTTATATCCTACAAGGATTTTTTTAGTATTCCCATTTGAACTAATAGTTTAAAAAAATCTCTTAAACAAACTAGACATTTAATAAACAGATGGTAATGATGAAAGGCATGAGATTGTGTCTTTATGATTTTAAAATTTTGTCTCTGTAGTAAAGTATATGTGAACTATGCCTTAATTACCCATTCATTTTGATTTTTATGTAATTTTGTACTTTGCTACTAAGACCTTCCATGTGTCTATCCTAGTGAGTTTGCCCTGCTATAACAGAGTACCATAGACTGGGTGGCTTAAACAACAGAAATGTATTTCTCACAGTTCTAGAGGCTGGACTGTCCAAGATCAAGGTGCCAGCAAAGTGTCTGGTAAGAGCATGCTTCTTGGTTTGCAGATGGTTATCTTCTCCTGTATTCTCATGTGCCAGACAGCAGAGAACAATCCTGTCTCATGTCTAAAGGCACTAATCCCATTCATGTGGGTTCCACCTCCATGACCTAATTATCTCCCAAAGGTCCAACCTCCAAATACTATCATATTGGGATCAGAGCTTCAATATAGGAATTTGTGGGAGAACAGACATAAATATTCAGTCCTCTGCATGGGCATAATAATTGTCTCTAAAAATTTCTGGTACTTATTCCCACTGACATGAATTAGATCCAGATTAGCAATCTCCCTGTTTTTTCATACTGAGAGGTGAAGTAGCAACAATATTAGTTGAGATGCTCTGATAAATGGAATTTCCATTTCCCATTCGGGAATGGGATTCCAGATTTCCAGAAGGTTATTTCCTCATCATTCCAAGTCTTGCCTCTATGTGGACACTGTATTGTATTTTAGAGAAACATGCTTTGGTTGCCAGCTTCTTTTAAAATACTTATTTCCACAGAGATAGCCCTTGCTTGATGAAATCATAAGCAAACTGTGGCTTTTCTCATGAATCCTTCTTCATTCTGGTTGTGATGTCAGGCGATAGAAGAAAAAAAAATCTGTCATTGTACAGAGATCTAGAAGTGGAAAACTTCAAACAAAAAAGGTAAAAATACCACTTGTGCTCCTATATTCTGTAGTTTTTTTCTTAGAACTTGAGAGTTGATTTGGGATTCCTGGTTCTTTCAATTCCATAATTTGTCCCCTCCAATAGCAGTAGAAGCAGTTTTTATTCTTGTGAAAGCATATATTAAGTTTGGCATATATGCCAAGTTACAGGGCTGGTCAACAGAGAGGTGAGGTAGGAAGTAAGCTATATGACCAATTAAATGTGATTCTAGGAATTCTATTTCTCTCACATACTAGCCTCCATTGACAGCTGCTTGAAACTTCTCTACTGGATTTTTATGCCATGACCATTAGCCAGTTGCTAAAAATGTACATTCTTCCAGAAAAATTAGTACTTAAATGCTGCCTATCATGAATCCATTCAGGAGAAATAATAAGAAAAATTATCCAGATATCCTAACTTTGCATTTTTCTCTGACATTTACTGTCTGTAGAAAGTTAGTAAACTCGCTTTCTCAATCAATTTTATTTTGTCATTTATAAAGTGATATATTAACAACATAAACCCCAGATTTCTCACAGGAATCAACTGAAATGATTTTATGAACATATTTTATAAATATAGGTTGAAATATAAATGCTTCTTGATTGAAAAATAAAGCATAGCATGATATTTTGGAAAGACTGTGGGCTTTGCATTTAAACAGACTTGTCCTAAATGCTAGGTTCTGGCTTGCACTATGTAATCACATCCATAACTTTTCCTCTCCAAGCCTCAGTTTCTCTACCTATAAAGGGGATGAAATATCCATATGTAAGGAACTATTATGATGATAATTACTTTTAAAAGTATATTTAAACTACCTAATATAATGCTGGTCACATATGATGTTAATTTTTTACTTGGTTTTCTCCCTTTAATGTGGCAAAAGACTTCAGAGATCAAGTTTTGATGAGGAAAGTAAGAGAACAAAAGATGAATCTGAATACGGAGATATAAAGATTCCCAGGGTGGGGTGGGATCACCCTGAATAATCATAGTTAACACATTCGGGTTTACTACATGCCAAACACTTTTCTCGACCCCTTTGTATATATTAACTCATTCCATCCTCACAACTCTCCTAGGAGGTAGGTGCCATTATTACGTCTAGTTTAAATATGAGGAAAATGAGGTACAGAGAGGTTAAGTATCTTCTCGAAGCTACACAGCTAGAAAGGGGTGGAGCTGACATGTAAACTGACACAGAATGGCTTCTGTGCCTGTGCTCAGAGCCACTGAACTAAAACGTCTCTGTCGAAAAGAACCAGACCTCAGATTTTTACTCTTCTTTATTGATAATCTTCTCAGAAACTAGTACATCAACAGAAAAATAGACAAAATTGGAATAGTAGCTATTTTGCACCCCTAAAATTGTACTGCATTGATCTTTCTGTGCGAGAAAGAAATCACTGTGCCTAAGATTTGTTTTTCTGTTCCGAGCTCAGCAGTTTCATTTTCAATCCTTTCATTTTGGCAGGTAGACAAGGTCACAAAATACACAATTGCCTGAATTTTTTTAAGCTAGCCTCCTGACCACAGAGTCAGTGACATTTGCAGCTTTTTAATTATACACACATGCCCCTTTCATCTTGCATAATGCTGAGCAATAAAATCAAATGCACATTCTTTCCTCTGGGTGGCTATTTGGAACATAACACATTTGTATTATGTGTTAATCAGCATATCTATATTTTGGTGGGGTATATATGGACACGAGATGCAAGCGTTCACTTACTCCATTATAATTAATTTATAGTCCTGAGGAACTCACAAAAGGGTGAGAAAATGTTGGCTATTGTGCTCTTTTAGGAAAATATATTACCTAAGGATGTAGAAGTGCTGACTACTGGGGAACCAAAGTAGATTTAAAGAAAGCAAATAGCATGACATAAAGTTCTATTAAAATAACTTTTAAGAATTTGATCAGGAGACATGGAAGCCAAGAAACAAGGAAGATGAGGGCACCATTATTTGCAAATGAGTGCTTTTTGGCAAGACTTAGAGAAAGGTTGATTTGGGGAGAGAAACAAATTAAACAGAAATTCTGTTTCACTTGATGCTGAGACCACAACAAGCAAACGGAATTTAAGGAGAAGGTTAGCATGTCTGACATCATAATCTAAGTAGCAGTCAGTCACTGTGTTGTTTGGCTCTCCATGACTCCACGTGTCTTCCTTCCTTCCTTGTTTCATTCTCTGACATCTGCTCAGAGAGGCTCTATTTTAAGAAATCATTTTCAAATAAATAAAAAAAGGAATTCTCTACCAGAAGGTATGGTTTTCTTAGAATTTAAATCTGTTTCATAAATCTCAAATTTACCTACATTCCAAGGTTTTTAAATGCAGTTTATTTCAAGGAAATTTATAATATATATAAATTATGAATATAATATATACTTTATATAAGTATTTATAAGTAATATATAAGTATATATAAGTAATTTATATAAATTATAATTTATATATTATGATTATAGATATATTTAATTAGCTGAATGAGACAGTGTATACAAAGTACTTTGCAAAAAACTCAGTTCACAGTATACACTCAAAAAAAACACCGGTATTATTTTTAATTTAAATTGGTTTTATCTCCAGGGTAATTGTTCACCCTGTTTTATTTTAGTTTTTTTTACTTGGGCTGTTTATTTTTTCAAAGGTAAGATACCCACTAATTATTTAACAGTGTTTGTGAAACTGTCCCAGACCCTATGATAAAAAATAGAAATGTGGTTTAGTAATACTGCGTCTGAAAAAAAGAGAGAGAGAGAGAGAAGAAAGCAAAAAACAAAAAAGCTTTAAGTCCAGTTCAAGGATATAAGTTTAGAATAAATGAGAAAAAAGATCATAGATCAAGCCAATGTGGAATAAGTTTCAAGTGATGAGCAAATAAAATCTCTAGATGGAGAGCGGAGGGAAAGTGAGAAGGGTTATTATGATCAAAGAACACTTTATGATAATGGATTTACCATTAGCTGGGCCTCAAAAGACAGTGGGCATCTGTATTGTATAAAAAGAGAGCATTATTTGATAATCAATACAACTATTAAGCATATTTAAAAATGAAGATAAGGCCTTTCAAGGGATTTTAAAAGCTAAAAATGATGTGAATACACACGGTATCATTTTGACCATTCTTCATCAGAGAGGTTTTTTTTTAATTTTTTTTAAAGATTTTATTTATTTATTTGACAGAGAGAGAGAGATCACAAGTAGGCAGAGAGAGGAGGAAGCAGACTCCCGCTGAGCAGAGAGCCCGATGTGGGGCTCGATCCCAGGACCCTGAGATCGTGACCTGAGTCGAAGGCAGAGGCTTTAATCCACTGAGCCACCCAGGTGCCCCCAGAGAGTTTTTTTTTTAATTAGTGAAAACAGTGTTTCAAAATGAGGATAATTATTATACAATCTTTAATATCAGACTAGTACTTATGACCTTGATTGTCTTGGTATGAGGAATTAGTTTGCCAGTGGATAATGATATAATAGAATGAGGATTTTGAGAGGATGATACTAGCAATTACGTGTGGTAGATGTGATATGACAAATATAGTACTAAGGAGATGTAATTAGAAGTTAAAAGTTAGATTCAGAATAGAACACTTCAAATATTAGCTAATGAGAACCTGGACTTCTGTACAAAGTTGAGTAGATTTCTCTGCCTACATGCTTGTACGAAAGACTGCCATTTTTATCAGACTATAAATGTATTTTTGGTTATAAAATACAAGATTTCAACAAAAAGAGTCTCTATCGTCCCTATAAACTTTTCAATGTCAATACCCATATCTACAAAAAGGTATATTATTCAGTAAGGTTACAGAGGAAATGCCTCATACAGCAGCTGAATCTTAAATGTAATTTAAATAAATGGTTTGGAAGTGTTTTTTTTTTCATTATTATTTCTTTTTATTTTTTTTTAAAGATTTTATTTATTTATTTGACCCAGAGAGAGAGACCACAAGCAGGCAGAGAGGCAGGCAGAGAGAGAGGAGGAAGCAGGCTCCTCCTGAGCAGAGATCCCAATGCGGGGCTTGATCCTGGGGCTCGATCCCAGGACCCCGAGATCATGACCAGAGCTGAAGGCAGAGGCTAACCCACTGAGCCACCCAGGCGTCCTGAAGAATACACAGGATGGCATTTAAAATCAAAAGGTCGGTTTTTAAAAGGTTTGGAACATTAAATATTATATTACAATGTCCATTTTTTATTATGTTATGTTAGTCATCACAGAGTACGTCACTAGTTTTTGATGTAGTATTCTAAGATTCATTGTTTACATATAACAACCAGTGCTCCATGCAATACAACCAGATCACCAGGAGTTTCCCACCTCCTTCCCCTCTAAAGCCCTCAGTTTGCTTCTCGGAGTCCACAGTCTCTCATCTTCAATAGTGCATCACAGTTAAATGTAACCAGTGTCTTCCCCTATAAGGAATAGCATGAAGGACACATTCCATTTTTTTAAAATGTGCGTATTCTTTCCTTAAAGACACTTGTTACATTTAACCGTGATAGACTGTTGAACATCCACTAGATGTATATTTCTTTCCTCATTATGTGATGTTTTCATTACTTCTATAAAACTAGGAAGTCATTGTTGATGCCTTAATATTCTTGCTTCTCCATGAAGCAGAAAAGACTCAAGCATGAAAAGACTGCACTTAAAATGGGGCAGTATTATTGAGGCACAAAAAATTGCTAAGATGGGAGGAAAAAAGAATGCAATAACAAAGACTAAAATATGAACAGCAATAGCAATAAAAATATTGGGTTTATTTCATTCATCTGATATGTTAAGATAAAACAAAACTTTAAAGCTTTAAGACATATGAAATATTAGACAGCAAAATGACATGGTCATTTCTACAGAACATGTCAGAACCATTAAAAGGTTAACATGTTCAATAAATTTACTTCCGAGTAATTAAATAAGTGGAAATACACTCACTAAAAACCATGATATCATTAGCTGTAAAGACATCTATTTGAAACTCCCAATATAACCTTTAAAATGTGTTCAAATTAAATTCAAAATTATAAGTTGTAAAGTTCAAAAGTACAATCATTTATGCTTTTGTAAAAAAATCAGTGTTTGACATATATCTGGATCAGTGCATAAGTTACATAGTTTCATGAATCAGTATAAATCAAGAAGGAGAGAAACCTGAGATCTGAGGTCAGGAGGGAAAAAGACAGGGCTGCCATCATCATCTATGATGAAACAGGTCTTCTCAATTTAACAGGTAAAGCCATGATACTCAAACTTTGTGATTCATTCAGAGCTCCTCTGAGTGATTTTCAAAGAGGAAGCAGTGTGGTTATATCGTATGAGTAGAATAAAATAAAGAGAGTGATTCAGTTATCTATGATGCATAACAAACTATTCCAACATCTACTGGCTCAAAGCAACAGTTTTATTATTTCTCATAATTCTTTAATCTGGATTGGACTCAGTTTGATGGTTCTTCTGTTTCTCATGGTATGGTATATGCTAGGCATAGAATGTCCCAGGTGTTCCTCCTCCTTCACATGTTTTGTGCCACCCAGAGGGAGTTCAAACAGCTAGAAGTTGGCTAAGCATCTCTTTCCATGTAGTCTCTAATATGGCTATGTTGAGCTCTCTCAAAGAATGGTGGTTTCAGGGTAATAAGATTTGTTGTTTTATGACAACTGGTTTCTAACAGGGGGCATCACAAAAGTGCAAAAGCTGAAACTTGAAAGTCTTTTTTACAGCTTGGCATTAGATGTTAAAGTGACAGTAGATGTCACTTCAACCACATGGTCTTGGTTATAAGAAAATAAAGGTCAGCTCACACTCAAGGAGATGAGAAATAGATTCCACCAACTGATAGGAGCAATATGGTCAACTACTGCAGGAACCTAGTATCTTTTTAAGGTATGATTACCTATGTAATTGACATCTCTTATTAACAAAACCTCTTGGTCTAAGATATACCTGTATTTGCATGTGACCAGAAGGTGAAACAAAGGGAAAAGAATACATCATCAACCTCAATGGGGAGGGACATATGCTGAAAATCACCCTCACTACTTTTGCTTTCCTTTTTTCAGATAAACTTAGTTACATAACCACATCAAGCTCTAAGGGAAGATGGAAAATGTAGTCTTCAGGCAGATATGTGCCCAACTATCAAATTTCAGGTTCTTTTTCCATTGAAGAAGGGGAGAAGACATTGTGAGACAACTAGAAGTCCCTGGTGCAAAACTGAGTGATTAAGTTGCATATTTTCCTAGCATGCACAGGTAGAAGCTCTATTTTCTAGATTCCTGTCTACTTTGTAGCATAGTCTCCAGATATTACAACATGGAATGTTGCCAGATGGCTGTGGGAAAGAAGACAGTTTTACTGGAGGATATTTTCTTTTAATGGCATTTCCTGTGAGAACCTGCTTTTTTTAGCCCTAGTTCTTAGATTGCAGGCTTCTATCCTTCCTCTCCTAGGAGCTGTAGGCATTTTCCTAATGATACAGCATCCTTGGATAGATATGAATACAGCCAACTGGTTCTCTGAATGCAAAATTCAGCTGAGCTACCAGGAAAAAACTGCACCACTGTGTGTCTCTTCACAGCTTAACCATCATCCTAATAAATCTCAACAATGTTTGTTTCTTATTCAATACCGACCATCCCTCTTCCTCACACAGAAATGACTGGTTATAGGCATTTTATTTAGGGAGAACATGATGGTATCTGTCTGAATAAGAACAAAGTAATTTCCCTCAGAGCACTTGCCAAATGCATTAGGAACACACACTCCATCATTGTCCCATACACACATCAGTGTTCATTCCCTAAACCCATCCAGATAGCATATGCGTCTAAAGAAGGCAAAATGGTCCTAAATTCAGGTTGTTGGGTTCTCTTTTTCCAATAATATAAAATAAAAATTAAAAGGGAAAGGCAAACCAGAAATTACTAAGTCTTATAAAGTGATTTAAAATGTTATCCCAATTATTCAACATTTTCTTTAGCTACATTTTACCTCTAAAGTATCTTCAACATGCCCTGCTTTCTGCTAATATTTCACATAATTTTGACCAACTTACCTTCTTAATCTCACTTCCCAAAGTTCTCTCATGCTATTGAACCTACATGGACCACTTGCCTGTGTGACTCCTTACAATCCAAATGAATATTTTCTGCTTGCCTGCCTTTGTTTTTGAGGGCCTGGCTGGTTTCGTTTGTTTGTTTGTTTGAACTTGGGTAGTTTGGACTATGTACACTTGGTGTAGTCATCCAGAATCATATTCTCTGCAAGGTTTCAGGTTAGAGTTTTCCAAAAGAAGAATTTGCAAGACATTTGGGAGATGGTGTTCAGGCAACAGCCATTATTCTCTGATGGTCACCAAGGTCAAATACTGTGACAGGCAGATGCAAAGTTACCAGTGGGTTCCTGCTCTCACTGTCCCTCTGCTCTGTGTACAGACCTTCTTTCCGAATGGTGACCCTGTTAAGCAACACCAGCTCTAGGCCCTCCAGGAGAAGCCTGGAAGTAGACTCACAGGGAAGGTAACACACAGAAACAAAATTTTCTATAGACATCCCCATAAGCTTTCTCTTCACACCTTTAGCCTCTGGACATGGCTGGCTTCTCAGACTAACTGCTTGGAGAAAAATCCCAACTCTCTCCTAGACTTTTACTTCCTAGCTCTTTCCAAAGTTATGCAATATCTAATTCCTATTACATATCCCTCAATCAAAACTGATAGTGTTTCTGCTTCCCTTATTAAACTCTGACAATTTAAGTCCCTAAGATGGAAGAGAGCCATATCAGAAACTGGACTGATGACCTCCAGGTGACAAAAAAAAACTCCTTACTTATGTAAGTCACTGTTCATTTAGTGTCTTCCATTATTTACAGATAACCAAATCATAACTAATATACAGCCTTTCTCTATATTCATTCCAAATAGTAGAATTATCCTTAATGCAACAACTATCCCTATCTTATCCTAGTTAATAGAATGAAGATCAGATCCAATTTCACAGAAGTAACTACAAACTCCATATGCAAGAACAATATAATAAGTATTTTTTTTCTTACTGCTGTATTCCCAATATATAAAAATATTAACAACCAAAAGACATATGGTCAAAGAAAAATAAATATTTATTGAATAAAGAAATGAATCCCCTTTTAATATAGAATATTTTATGGATACAATATGGATAATTTGGGAAACCACAGTAAATATTTTATACCCCTAGGGTAACATTTAGCTGCTGAAAAGGTAATTCATTCTATGAATCACTTAAGCACTAAAGTGCTAATTTTCAATTGCACTTTTATAGCCTAGGGATTAAGAATTAATTCAGATAATAAGTCCCATTGAAATTCCAAATTGGAAGTCATATTCCTTAAAGCCTTGGTTTCTACTCTAAAGTCTATAGTCTCCTAGGGAGGGGTCATAAATTGCAAAAAATTCATTAATCCATGCATGCATTAGACATTAGCAGAATATTAAAATATATATCTACTACATATTTGAACTGCTATTTTAAAAATGCAAATTATTTCCATATTTTGATTAGTAAGTTTCACATGCATTTAAAAGTTACTAAAATCATACTGTCAATTTTTTTCTGTATTTTCTCTTAATCAATAGATAGTAAAATCAGACTACATCATCTGTCTCTACAAATAATATCATGAGAAATTAAAAAAAAATGATGTCCTGTATCCAACTTAGTCATCCTCCCACACAAATTCCCAGTGAAATGTAAAAAGTAGTATAAAAATAAATAAGGAATTCTGGATCAGCATTGGAAAATAAGACAGAGCACCAGCTAACCAACCAAAAACTGTAAACAAATATTTTCACCAAATGTTAAGCTTGAATCTGTTTTGACTTTTGGATCTACCTTGAGGTTTAAAGGAAATACAAAAAATACCTCATCCTCAGGAGACATTAGAACAAATTCATAAAGTGAATTCTGCAGGACAATGGACTGGATATTTCAACAAATCAATTGCATTTAAAAAATGGGTATAGTGAGGTTAGTCTACATTAAAAAAACACTTGAATGAAATAACAATCAAATACAGCAAGTAGACCTTGTTTGGATCCTGATTAAAAAAAAAACAAAACAAAATGGAAATCCTAACACTTTGTTAGACATCATTCTGGTATTCTGGTATTATAAATATGTAGCAAAATGTCCTTAATTTTTAGAGATGAATCACTAATCGATGATATCTAAGTGTGAGGCAGAATAATGGCCACTCCCAAAGTTGTCCATATCCTAATCTCCAGCACCTGTGAATATGTTACGTTACATTATATAAAGGGAACTGAGGTTACAGACAGAATTAAGGCTGCTTATCAGGTGATCTTAAAATAAGGATATTATCCTATATTATTTGAATGGGTACAACATAATTATAAGGGTATTTTAAACATAAAAGAGGGAGGTAGAACACTCATTGTCAACGATGTGGTGTGAGAAAAACTCAGCCATCCATGTCTGGCTTTGAAGATGGAAGGAGAGGATAAGCCAGGGAACACAGGGCCTATAGAGACTGGAAAAGGGAAGAAAATAGATTCTCCAAGGAGCATTCAGAAAGGAATACAAACCTGCCAACACCTTGATTTAACCCAGTGAGACCCAATTTGGGCTTCAGACCACCAGAAATGTAAGGTAATAAATCTGTGCCAACTTAAGCCTCTAAATTTGTGGTAATTTGTTATAGCAGCAAAAGAAAACTAGGACACCAAGATTTGAATTAAGTATTTCAGCAAAACAATAAAAAAATAAAATCAAATAAAGAAACTTTATTTACTGAAGGAGATCCATTTTAGTCTCCTCTGTATTATTAGGTATGTTTGAAAACTTTATGAATTTTTTAAGTTATCATTTATACCAAATATATTTTAAAAATGAGAAAACGGAATAATGTTAAGTGTTGGTGAACTGTGGCAATATAAAAATTCCCATTCATTTCTTACATAAGGTAGTCCAGGGCAGACAGCCTGAAGACAGGCAAATACATGTGTCTGAAATTCATTATGGATGATGTATGGTCACGAAGAAAAGCTCACATAGTTCCATCAAAGGACAGACATGACCAAGGTGATTACAGCCTTATGTATGATTTGGGGGAGTCTGAAGTAGAGTGAAGATGTAAAAGAGAATGGATATATATTATGTAGGGTTAAGCAGCACTTAGAAGCAGGAAAAGAAAATGAGATAACATTGCAAGGCTATTTGCATAAAATAAAAATATACAATCAAAAACAATACACTTTTTAAAGAGACCCTGATATATCTGGAGGTATAGACAAATGGACAGAAAAGTCAGGCAACCAGGCACAGCTACCAAAAAAGGGAAAATTCCATACATCCCATCCCTCCTCACCTTCCAGCTTTAAATACAGTCCCCATCCACTGTCTCCTTGCAGAAGCCTCTCCTTTGCTGTCCTGACCACTGCTCCTTGCCACTGTATTCAATAAGCTTCTATCTCCTTTGTTTTGCCCTGGGTGAATCCTTTCACCACCCACACCACCAGATTCCACCTGATCATTGCCCCACATTTAGGGGCCCCCATCTGATTGGACAGACACCACATTTAGATACCACAAAAACCTCCCATGTGTAAATAGTGGAAGAATAAATCATTTTGATGTAGAGAATAAAGACAAAAGAAATGTAGGGAAATTAGATTTCCTTGGCAGCCCACTGACAAGTACTTAAGATAGGCAGGGTAACCTTCCTCAAGGAACTCACCTGCTTCAATGTTAAAACTTTGCTAGAGGCAAAAGGCAACCTTAGTTTGACATTAGCTCAACCTCCAGGATCCTTTAAGTGTTCTTTAACATGCAAAAATCCCTTTAGAAACTTCCTTTACTCTCTACTCTCCCAAGATATATGTTAGCAGTCATCCTGCAAACATACGGCCCACTGATATACATCTGAAGGGTCTCATGACTAAGAGTTTACTAGACAGTAGTAAATGACCTTATCATAACAGCAGCTAGCCCCTCAAGGTCCTATAAACCTTGCTTCCAAATTCCTTAGAGACTTAAGATATCCTGATCCCCTCCCAACTTAAAAGTATTTAATCAGTCACTCTCCACCATCCCATTGCAGCTCTTTCTGCCCAATGCTCTTGTCCCTGTGCTTTAATAAAACCCCCTTTTTTTTGCACCCAAGATGTCTTAAGAATTCTTTCTTGGCTGTTTGCTCCCAGACCCCAACATTCCACATCATTTTATTAATAGTCATAGAGTTTAGTCTCCCAAATTTTCTTCCAATACCCAATATCTTGCCCATCCTCTCCACACTAAGGAAAACAAATCTATTTAGATAGGGGAAAAAGGAGGATCCTGTTGTTCCTTGCTTAATATTCTGCCCTTGCTCCAAGGAAACAATTCAGAATCCTTAGTCTGCCATTCAGGCAGAGTAGTGTGCCTCCTGTCTTTCCTCTTTCTCTTCCCTCCAACTCTATTTCCTTCCATTTGTTTTTCTTATTCTTTTTTCACTCAAGGCCTTCACACTTTTGCTTTTCTCACTCTTTAATTCTCAATACACACACTTCCTAGGAAATCATACATTAAATACCATCTAAAACAGATGTGGAGGAGAAAAAGTCCTCGCTTTCTACATAAAGCAAAATTTTCTTACTGAATATATTCTCCTTCTTAACAGCTAGAAAAATTGAAATGAAATTATACACTGTAATAAAAGTGGCATTCATTTTATTTTGTTTTGATGTCCATAAAATATTTCCCATCATGAGGGCTTCAAGAGAGCAGAGACTCATTTTTTATCTGGTACAGATTAAGGGTTTTTAAAATTTATGGTGAATGGAGTTTTTAAATGCTTTATATATTTAAACCTCTGTTATTAAAATGTTTACTCAAGACACATAAAGACAACACCCTCTACCTCTGAGAGATAAATTAGGCAAAAATTAAGTAAGGATAAAAGGCATTTGGTAATCATAAAACATATAATGAATATATAAATCTAACGCTATATATCACTGAAAACGTATAGTCTTTTCAAATTCCTGGGTTGTTTTCAAAAAAGGATCATATACAACTTTCACAGGGTTATAAATTATAAACCCCAGATTTTCTAAATTCACTGCAAAAAGTGTCAGATTAATAACAAAAGAATAAAGAAGCCAAAACATATATATGTACATATCCAGAAACATAAAAGCTCTTCTAAATATCTCTTGGGTCAAAGAGGAAGTGATTATGGTAATTTTAGTTTATTTAAAAAATTACAAGTATGAATTCTGGCCAAGATAGAGGAGAAACAGATCACAATGGCATACTTCACCAACTGAAATGAGCAAAATTGAACAAAAATAAGTACAAATTTGAAGGGGAGTACTTCCCCTAATTTGAAAACAGAAAAATTTAAGAATTCCAAACTATTATTCAAATCCAATAAAGGTCATAAAAAACTGACATACAGTAGATATCTACAAACTCTTTTCTGGAAAAGACAAGTTTAAGTTTTCAAGGCCACATGGTCTTTACTATAGCAACCCAACTCTGCCTTGTAGTACAAACGCAGTCACAGACAGTATGTAAACAAATGTGTGGCACTTTGTTACAATAAAATTTTATTTATGAACACTAAAATTATTTCAATGTCATAAAAGTTACATACTACAAAATATTACTCTCATTTTGCCTTTTTCCCCATCACTTAAAAATGTAAACATGTAAAAACCATTCATAGCTCTCCAACTATATGAAAAAGGTAGGGGGGGGGAAATAAGCTATGAGTTATGGTTCATCAACCCATGTCAGAACTTTCCTTCTGTCAAATATAAATAGTAAAGGTAATAGCCAGGGCCTGAGAGCCATGGGAAACCAGAAAATAAACTACAATTATATGTCACAAAAAAGTGGAACTTAGACATCCTATATTTTATTATTATTTTTTTTTACCACTTATTGAAATGTAATTGACATACAGCATTGTATAAGGCTGTGTTCCCTCAGAGGTGGTATGAGTGGTTGTTGCTGTTGGGGAGTGGTTGTTGCTGTTGGCTCTTCCATCACTCATGGTCACGTGTGTCTCAGGTTGTGTTCTCCTGTAAGCTGCTGCCACTGCCTGGACTCCATGCCCAGGCAGGGTGACAAGCTCTGTACTGAAGATGGGGGGGGTGGCGGGCAGAGGCTGGGTTTAGCAATCAGATAGGTTGGTGGGTGTGTTTGTGTAAGGTTACTGGCACAGGTTACTGGGTGGGACGACAGGCTACTCCACGATTGGGTAGAATCACTAGCTGAGAGTCCTACTTGTATAAGTCCACATGCTGTGTTCAGCAATCAGTCAGAGCAGTATGTATGCTCTGCTGCTGGGTGGGGTTGTAGGGTTGTAGCCTGAGCTACGTGGCTGGGCAGAGCTTTAGGGTGGACCAACATGAGGATCATTGTTTAGGCTCTCCGGTTATGCTCCAGAGTTGGGATGGTCTGCTAGTTGGGCTCCCTGCCTAGGTGAGGCCATAAATGGAGTTTTGAAGCCACCCAGGTTATCTGGCAAAGCTTCCTGAATGGGCAGCAGTAAAAGCTATGCTGAGGAGTTTGATGGGCCTGAAAATCTACTTCCTTGTCCAGGTATGGTAGTAGAATGGGCTCCAGCTGGTATGACCCACTGTCTGTGGATCCAAATCAGGCATAAGTGCCAAGTGAGCGACCTGACCAAACAAGGGCACTACAGTGGCTCTGGAGATAGACAGAGCTGCTGGCTGTGATCTCTGCTCAGGTGACACAGTGAGCAATCATGCTGTCTGCCAATATCTGTGCATTGGTTGTTATAAGCTCTGGCCCTCTTCTTCATCTCTCTCTGCAATCCCCAGTGGTTCAGCCCCACTGGCCATTCTCCCAGTGATCCCCATAAGGCAAGGCCTCAGTGGGCCTCCCAAGAAGCTTCCTACAACACTTAGAGAACTATATGTCCACCGTGGGCTCTCTTTTCCCACTGGAGATACCATAGGCTTGGGGGTGGGGGAGCTCTCAGTGCTGCTCTGTGCTAGCCTGGTAGAGAAGCAATGAGGTATCATGTAGCCATTCCTCCATCCTACTAAGGCGGTCCTTCTTGGTCTTTGTGGTCCATGGGGTGCTTTAGCTACACTTTTTGGGTTTTTCACAATGGTGTTCTCTCTATGCATAGTTGCTAGATGGTCTTCTTGTGAGAGGGGCTAAAGCCAGGATCACCTGTGTTACCATTTTGATAATGTCACTAGCAACTGACATTCCTGCACTTTATACAAATATACTCTGATCAAATACAGCACAAACACAATCTTTTGTTTTGTTTTGTTTTCTCCTCCCACCCCCACCCCTTTTTTTTTGTTTTATCCATTTGATGGACCAAATTTTTTAACTGGAAAGAGTAAATTCTGAATATGGCACTGGGCTACAAGAAAATATGATATACTCTATTTCACTGATTTTAAGATGCACAATTCTCTCAGAGGTATCATGCATAAAAGCTTTTTTTATCTCATTATTAATAGTGTCGAAGAGTCACGAGTTGTGAAGTAGCTGTCAGTGCCTGCACATACATAGACTTGGTCATTCCTATTTTACTTTTCAGTGCAATCATTTGATATGCTTCATTGTTAGTGCATGTGTTGAGTTTAATTGCCATTTAAAATGGCATCATGAAGATTACACTATGAGTCATTCTTAGAATGAAATGCCTCTGATATGTAGGAGGGTAAAAGAATGGAGAAAAATACATTACAGGAATTTTAGAGAGGCAAAAGCTAATAAAGGAAATAATACATACACAGGAAGCAGAAGACATGGCCTTAAGGTTTCGTTCTGCTTCTTTAATAAGGCATAAAACCCTTATATTTGCAATGCTCATTTATATATTTATATGTTTATATATTTATATAAATCCATATTTTTTTCTTGCGATAGGGAATAATACCTGGTCCATTTAACACATGAGATTGTTACAAAAACTGAATTTCCAATGTGATAATAAATATTGAAGATGTTTTGTAACTACAAAGCATTGTACAAATGTGACCAATTAATATCTTAGTATTATTTACATTAAAGAAGCTCAGACTTCTTACTTCAGCAGGCATTTCTAAAGATATATTGATTTCTAGCTGATTACAAAGACCATAAAAAATTATCTTAAGTTTTCCCTTTAAGAAACTTTCGCCCTATTTCAGCACTCAATATATATAATAAAATGAATATTCTGAGGAAAAAAAAGTCTGATTCAAAGTAAAACTTTAAGGGGCACCTGGGTGGCTCAGTGGGTTAAGGCCTCTGCCTTCAGCTCAGGCCATGATCTCAGGGTCCTGGGATCGAGCCCCACATCGGGCTCTCTGCTCAGCGGGGAGCCTGCTTCCCCATCTCTCTCTGCCTGCCTCTCTGCCTACTTGTGATCTCTCTCTCAGTCAAATAAATAAACAAAATTTAAAAAATAAATAAAATATAAAGAAAACAAAGTAAAACTTTAAGATACTTATCTGTTCATTGATTGATTAGAAAAACAGGAAGTTCAATTATATATCTATAATTCTATGTCCCACAGCAATCTGAAACTGTAGGCTCGGCTCATTATCTTCACATGAATTCTTACCCCCAAACACAAAAACAAAAAATGAAATATCTAATTTCTTATTAAGATCTACTTAGGTAAATGTTAGTTATATTAACAAGTTAGCTAGAAACCTTATAAAAACTTACATCTGGTCAGTCACCCACTTCTCTGAAGTCTATGTGACCTTTATCATTCTTTAATTCACCTTATATATTTGGGCCTTTATGAATTTTCTAAAGTAGTATAAAAATTCCTGTGATGAACTGAATGTGTTCTCCATATAATTCATATGTTGAAGCCCCAACCCCCAAAGTGATGGTACCAGGAGGTAAGGCTTTGAGGAGGGAATTCGGTTTAAAAGATCTCATTAAGATGGAGTTCCATGTTGGGATTGTGCTCTTTTAAGAGGAGGAGGAAACACCAGTTTCCTCAAATGGACATAGCAAAAGGGTGACCATCTGCAAGCCAGGAAGAGGGCCCTCACCTAAAACTGAATCTGCCATCACTTTGATTTTGGACTTCTTGGCCACCCAAACTTTGAGAAAAAAGTCTGTTGTTTAAGCCACCCTATCCATGGTATTTTATTATATCAGTGGAGCTAAAACAATTACTAATTAGTTTCCCTGAACTGTTTTCCCACTTTAATCTGTCTTCTACAGGATTGCTGGGATGATTTGTTAAATCATAGAACTATCTTTCATAGTTTTCTGCTTAATACACTTTACAATTCCCCATTGCTTTTAGGACAAAACCCAAACTCCCGAAATTGGCACACAAGACCCTTACTGAACTGACTCCAGCAGATACCTTTGGCAGCTTCACCTCTGGCTGGTTGGTCCAAAGAGTTTTCTGCTGCAGTGATTCAGAACCACACAAGATCACACACACTCACTCCTCTGAGGCTCTGCTTTTTTTCATCCCCCTTTGGGGAGTGTACTTCCCTATTTTCACCTTTCATGGCCCCAGATCTATTCTTTCAAATTCATCAGCATCAATCCCTTCTAATACAACTGGGAATTTTTTTAATATTCAATTCAAATCAGGATGAGTTTATTGTAACCACTCTCTGCTAGGCCCTGCATAGGCATGAGTGATAGAAGGAAAAAAATAAAGCAGGCATAGATTCTTGCTTTCCTCAAGCTTAAAATGACCTTCCACTTTATTCTGATAGCTACACAATTTCTCCATTTTCACACTTCTTTCAAGTTTATCTCTTATACTAGCACGGCAGTCATAATGTTTTATTCACTTTCTTGTCCACAGCATATAAGTGGCATCTGGTACCTAATAAAAGGCTTGATGAAGCTTCTATTGAATGAATAAGTTTTATGATTCTGTGGATTAAATTGTTAAGGAAATCTATATGAACGATATTGAATTTGGGGTGTGCTAAAATAGTTAATTTAGATTGTCAGAAGAAAGGAAGACATTGCAGAATGGAGACACATAATATTTAAGGTTTGTGTGGCATTAAAGAGTAAATTACCCTCTCTGAATCTCAATTCCATCAATTGTAAAATTAGAATAATAATATCTACTTTATAGGTTATTTATAAATATTAACTTGTAAAAAGGTGAAGTAAAGGGTTTAGCATTATATTAGGTACATACTGAATAAACAATAGATAAGGATCATCATTATTATTATATAAGGTGTATCTATTCTCTGGAAGGTTTTAAAAGGGATGAGCTGAAGTTTTCAAATTATTTCTGTGCAAAATGTTACTGCAGCTGATGTAGGTAATAACTGCTACTGTTTTATCTCAACCTGTACAAAGGTCATGTAAAATTTTACTAAATAACAATTTTGTAACTGCAAATAGATGTGTTTAGTTGATATTGAATCCATCTTTAATTACTGTTTATAAGTTATACAGTTAACAGACCTTAAAATTAAACACATTAAAGAGAGCTTAAGTATAAGCCCATGCTACTTAAAATTAAGTAATTTCTGATAAATTATTAACTGTAAAGACTTAAAAGACTCTTTAAGATTTACAGTGATTCTTGAAGAGAAATATAGTTAAGAAAACAGGAAAAATAGGCTAAAATTAGGCTACTATACTAAAAATTAGGTTCTTTATGCATACTGTTCCATATAAATGTTAAAAGTAAGTTATAATCTAAAGAAGATAGATGCCTGATTAGTATGTGAAAAGAGGCTCAAAAATATTAGCCATTCGAGAAATGTAAAGTCAAAACCACAGTGAGATAATACTGCACACACAAAGAATGGCTATATTCAAGTTTTGGCGAGAGTGTGGAAAAACTGGAACCCTCATACACTGCTAGTAGGAATGTAAATTTCCAGCTGTATTGGAAAATAGTCTGCCAGTTCCCCAAAAGATTAAAAAGAGTTACCATGTAAACCAACAGTTCTGTCCTTTGTTATACAGCATAGAGAATTGAAACTATACTTTCATGTACACACAAAAACCTATGAACAAATATTGTTCATAATAGCATTATCCATAATAGTCAAAAAGCACGCATAATCCAAATATTGTCAACTGATGAATGGATAAAAACTAATGTGGAACATTCATACAATGGAATATTATTTACCTATAAAATGGAATGAAGTACTGATGCATGCTCTGTAACATGAATGAACTTGAAAACATGCCAAATGAAAGAAGCTAGTCAAAGTAGGCCTCATATCATGATTCCATTTAAAGGAAATGTCCAGAATACACAAATCAATAGAGGCAGAAAATACTTTAAATGGTTGCCCTGGATTGGAGTGTTGTGAGAAAACAGAATGATTGCTAATGGGTGGTGTGTTTCTTTTAGTGATCATCAAAATGTTCTACGAGTCTGACTGTGGTAATGGTTGCAGATGCCTCATATTCTCAAATGTCAGTGCAGACCCATGGCCATTTTTTCTCAGCTCATTATTCTCATTTTTGTCCTCATTCCTAAACAAACACAAATCCTAAAAGATTCACGGTTGCCAAAGCCCTAATACCATTAGGAGAGCAGGGGGGATCAAAGCCAAGCCAACTAAATCTGGGTTTGAATTCAAGCTCTGCCCTTCCTAGCTGAATAAACATCTGCTCTTCAAAGTTTAGTTTTTTCTAATCTTTGACAATGAAGATGACTTCAAAGGACTTTGTGAATATTAAATAAGATATACATACATAAGTGCCCATATGCTCAGAAATGCTTGCTGCTTTTCCCCATTTTAATTACTTCATTTCTTCAACTATAGCATTTACTTCATTAATATTTTGATCTGTTCTCAAGCACTCAGCAAGTTCCCCTGATGGACTAACCAAGCTTTGACAAATGAAGGGCACTTGTGTTGTGCTCATCACTCTGGAGCCCAAAGGTGTCCTTAATAATTCTGGTTCAAATTATGTGTGGAGGAGTTTTTTCCACACCACCAAGCAATTCTCTGACAATCGATGGGTGTCCTATAATTTAACTCAATTCTGTCACTCTTTACCCAGAGACAGCATCAGATTCCACAGGGT
This sequence comes from Nasua narica, assembly GCA_028533885.1. Classification (NCBI taxonomy): domain Eukaryota; kingdom Metazoa; phylum Chordata; class Mammalia; order Carnivora; family Procyonidae; genus Nasua; species Nasua narica. The sequence continues at coordinate 37,522,824 of CM052811.1, forward strand.
AAGGACTTAGTTCCACAAGACTGTCTTCTACGTCAGATACCAATTTCAAGTTCAGGTTATCACTAATTGGCTATAGACTGGAAGCTCCAATGACCCCCCCCTTTGGCTTTGATAATTTTCTAGAGCCACTCACAGAATTGAAAGAAATATTTACTAGATTGCTAATTTATTATAAAAGGTTATAACTCAGAAACAGCCAGATGGAAGAGATACATAGGACAAGGTATGGGGAAAGGGCTTGAAGCTTCTTTACTCTCTCTATGCATGCCAATTTCCCTGTATCTCCATGTGTTCACCAACTCAGAAGCTTAATAAACCTTGTCCTTTTAGGTTTCTATCAAGGCTTCATTACATAGGCATGATTCACTAAATCAATGGCCATTGATGACTGAACTCAACCTCTACTCCACCCCATTCCTGAGGTCAGGGTGGAACTGAAAGTTTCAACCCTCTAATCATCACTCCCTACAACTGGCCTCTTTCCTTAGGTGGATTCCAAAGTCACCTCATTAACCCAACAAAGAAACCTTTATGGCTATCATCAATTTGGGCAATTCCAAGGGTTTTAGGAGTTCTATTGCAGAATTGGGACAGAGATCAAGTATATAGTTCCCATTATAAATCATAATATCACAACTTCACAAGTCAATTTCATACCACTTCCTGCTGAGTATAAATACAATCTCAGAACATGGCCCAAGTTGGCAAGAGTTAAAGCATAATTGCAACCCTTTATTAGATTCTCATGAGAAAGACTTGAATTTATACCAATAGCAAATATGCTAGTTATATCTACAATTACTTCTGGAATCAAAGCACATTCCTTTATTTTATAAGGCATGTTTGACATTTTTTACTTTATCTTTTTATTTTCATCAAGTAGAGATTCAAAATTCTATGACAATAAAAACCTGTAAGAACAAAATGAGATAAAATAATATGTACATATATGTATTTATGTGCTTACATACAGGTACAAAAACACTAATTGTGTTGTAAATGTAATTTTGTGCTATTATGACAAGAGAATAAAACAATAATTCATTTTAATTTCTAGGTAAGTTATATATATACAGCAGGCAAAAAGCCTTTCACATTTAATTTAAAGGCTAATGGAAATTTTAATCAAGTTGGAATGACTCACAAAATATAAGCCTTGAGTTAGGACTTGTATGATTGTCATATTTGGATATATTTTTTAAAAGATGTTGATATTCTAAATTATGATACTTGCATGAACAACCAATAATACTAGTTAAGGTAAAGGAGGAGCCATGAAGGAATGAGACCCTGAGAAAATGACAGAGCTACCAAAATCCTGGGTATATCCAGTTATATATTTGCAGTACAAACCAAAAATACTGAAGATAAGTTACAATTTATCTCCATTTAGATGGTGAATATAAAATTCTGTTTATATGATTTATGGAGTCTGAGGAATGCACATTTCCTTTTAGAGCATTAACAAATGAGTGAGCACTCTGGTCAAGAAAACCATTAATTTAGGAAGAAGATACACTTGATCTTGCACTTAATCAAGAAACACATTTCCCTAGATTAAAAAAAGAATCCAAGAGAATTAGGAATGCAGGGTTGTCTCCCATGCAGAAAGGTCAGAGCAAACCCAAAGCACTATATAAAAGTGGCAAGCTTGGCAGAGCCATACCCATGCCAATTGTTTCCACAGCAGAGCTGCGAATGGCCTAAGGGAAGAGAAGAGAAAAGAGGATCTTACACTTACTCTCTCACTTTAAAGGCTGAAAGTTAACTTTTTTTCAAGATAGAGGTTGCTCTCAAACTTTTTTATGCACCTAAGGCATAATTTCTGTCTCTTGGTGCTATAAATATCTTGGGGCCAAATCATTCTTTGTTGTGAGGGCCTGTTTCTATGTATTGTAGGATGTTTAGAAGCATCCTTGGCCTCTACTCACTAAATGCCAAAAGTCCCCTTGCCCCAGTCATGAAATGTCTGCGAATATTGAACAGATTTCCACTGAGGGCTAGGGATAATATCACTGAACAAAGATTTACTCCCATCCTCCTCACCTCAGAATCATCTCATATATATAGCAGGCAAAAAAGCAGAGTAGACTTTAGATCACTGTCACATGCATACTCCTAAATGCCTTCGTAAGAAAGGTCTACTCTGCCTCTTTGCCCTTCTTTGAGCCTATTATGGTTCAGCCCAGGTCCCAATTCCTCCTGAAGCTTTTTCTGATGATACTAGTTTCAACTAGGTGTCTCTGCTCTTTTTCTCACTTATACTTCTACCAATCATAGAATTTACCATGCTGCATTGCAATTTTTTGTTAACTTGCCTCTCTCCTTTTCTAGGCAGAGAGTTCCTTAAGGTCAAAGAATCTTTCTTATCTGTGTATTAATTTATAAAGCCTTATATAAAAGTGTTGTGAACAGGCTGACTAAAAAATATTACTGAGTGAAGGAATGAATGAACGTAAGATTTGTAACTCCAATGTAATATATAAAGAAATTGGAAGATGAGATACAGACCTGGAATAATTAAAGAACCAAAGTTATCTGGTTTGGTTATTCAGAGGAAAAGGAAGTAAAGACTTCTGGTGGGAGAAAATTAATAAAATTTGGACAGACTTGTACAGCGAGGAGTGCACAGAAAATACAATCATTTATACAATCTTTGTGTTTCTTCTTTGGTAAACAGATTACTTTGCGTGAATCTAAGCTCTGGATAAACTGGGAAGCTAGGACCTATACAAAGTTACTAGGTTGGCAGTGTTCAAGAATGGAAACTTTCACGATTGGAAAGAGCCACCACATATTTCTAGTCCAATCTCTTCTTCCCAAGAAATTCATTTTTCTATCTCTTTTCCAAATTATCATTTAGGTAGCTTAGAACAATACCTCCTATTGTGAGAATTAATTGTGCCTATTTTATGCTGCATATGATGATCATTCAAATACCTGAAGATACTTTGCCTGCACCAAATCTTCTCTTTTCTATGTTAAACATTTCTGCACCAAATCTTCTCTTTTCTATGTTAAACATTTCCACTACCTTCAGCTAGTCTTCCTGTGACTTGGTTTCTGGACTCCTCATCAGGCTACATTTAAATGAGGAAAAGAATAAGAATAAATTGTGGTTTCAGATTCAGTTATTAGTTGTAGGAACTAGTAAGTGTCACCTAGTTTTCTTTTCTAAATTTCTCCCTCCTCATCTGTAAAGTTGGGATAATTTTATCTTTCTTAGATTCTTATGAGGAAATCCTGAAATAATGTAGAATCTTTCAGAGTGGCTGGCACTAAACAAATGCTTCCCAAATGTCACTTTCTACTTCTCCATTCCATGTGCCTCTTTCTCTTGTAATCTCATTTGATTGGTTATGGCCAGTTACCTGTAAATAACACCCCTGAGAGAATTCCCATCCACTCATTTATCATGGTGCCTCCCTTTCAGAAATGCCTTCACCACGCCCACATCAAGATGATCAGAGAAATTTCTTTAAGAACAACTACTCTTGATAATAATAATTAATAGAGATACTAACATATTTCTCCCAAGTTTGCCTTTTAAGGAAATAGTCCATGTTTAAGACCTTTTAGTCCTCATCTCCACTTCAAAGCATGCTTATTTTACTATGCCATGATACCAGGAAACTCATTCACATTGTTGCATATATCCAGGAGTATAAGGAAGATAGATTGCATGTAATTAGGTGAGCAAGAGAGGGAGGGAACTCTCATAAGGATCAAACTCAGGTTCAACAGTATGAAACAATACAATGCGAATAGTTGAAAAAAAAAGAAAAAAGGTGATTTAAAAAAATCAGAACATCAGGCAACTGGACTGTGATACGGTGAGTATAAAATTATAATTATTTCTAAATCCAATCTACTGGAGAACAGGGATTCAAAATGTACTTACCAGCTATGTTGTCTTTGTTTTAGGGATTCAAAAGATAAAAATTCACAGACAGAAACAGAGTTGAGATACTGCAATGTGTATAGTAAGAACATGAACAGTATTTATGAAGGACTATGTAAATAACTATAATATAACAGTTAGACAGAAGTTTTGGTCCAGATAAATAAGCCATATGGAAAAACATGTAAAAGGTCACATTTAGTTTCCTTAGAATTCATTTTGCTTGCTGAACAAGTAGGAAACAAGTATACATGCAAAAAGATAAATGTTCTTCTCAACCTCCTGTTTTGTTGTTTTTCTCAACCATAAAAACATGTGAAATCTTAATTAGCTATCTATTGCTACATAACAGATTAGCCCAAAATATAATGCCTTAAGACAACAAATATTTATTATATCACAGTTTCTTGGGATCAGGGATTTGAGAATGGTTTAGATGAGAATTTCTGGCCTGGGGTCTCTCATAAGGTTTCAGAAAAAATTGCTGGGCTTGACTGAAGATTACAAATCTACTTCCCAAAAGGTTTACTCACCTGGCTGCAGGATGGATCGGGGGAGTTCTCCATCCCTTGTTATATATGTGTCTCCTCAGGGCTGCCTTAGTTCTGAAGGCATGGAAGCTGGTTTTCCCTGCACGAGTGATCTGAAAGAGAATAATCAAGAGAGATATCACAGTACCTCTTTATATTCTCATCTTGGGTGTCACTTATGTCTTATTCTATTCATTTGAAATGAGTCAGTTAAAGTCCAGCCCACACTCAAGGGGAGGAGGAAACAGCCTTACGTTATAATACAACAGAAACCAAATATAAACAAACAGACCAAGAGAGAAATAGAGCAAGAGAGGAAGAAAGAGAAAGAAGCAGAAGAGATTGAAACAGTTTTTGATGGTAGCAATAAGGTCCGAGGTTAATTCACTGTGTACATAGTGGGGAGGGAACCACATTCACATATGGACTAGAACTAGAGGCAGAAGATTTAGACTGATACCAAACTTTTGGTATTCCCTTTTTAAGATCCTGGGCAAGTTATTTAAGTCATTTTTTTTCTTTCTGTAAAATCCTCAGCTTCCTTATCTGTAAACAAGGTGGAATACAGTGATGTTTTTCCAGCTTTAACATTCTCAGAGTAGAGGTGTAAGAAGGCAGAGGAAGTATTTAGAATATGTACTCTTAGATCGCAAAAGAATGTTTCTTCAAGGACGTTAATTACGTCTGTTTAGCCCGTTTGAACAATCTGTTGCTGCAGAATAAAATATATCCAAAATATAATGTCTTGATTTTTTTTTTAAAGTACTATTCTCTTTCATGGTTCTGTTAGTTACTGTGTTCAGCTGAGATCTGTTATGTGATTGGAGCTGAAGGTTTGCTGCACAGCACATATAACGTGCACGGCTCACAGCTCATGCTTATGGTCACAGACTGGAACTCGGGAGCAGCCAACAACAGAGCTCCCACACAGAGACTCTCCTTGTGGCTTGGGAGTTTCTCACAGCTATGCTGCTGGTTTGCAAAAGGCAGGAAACAGAAGCTTCTATGCCAGTTAAGGGCTATCGGTACAAACACTGCAGCATCACTTCTCCCTTATTCTATTGGTCAAAACACTTAGATTCTAGGGAACAAAGTTAGAAATGTCATTTCTCAACAATGGGGGAGTTTTAAGGTCACATTATAGAAGTAATAGGGGGAGGGAAAATGTTTCTGCAAACTTCTTTGAAAAACAAACTATGCCACAGTGTGATTATGTGGCAGATATGGAACATTTAATGTACAGCCTCTGAAAATATTTGCATATATAAAAAATTCTGAGTCAATTGTGAATCCTAATGATATCTGTAATTAATCAATGATTGCTGCTGGTTCATGGCCACATGAGCTGCCATAGCAGGGTATCCTCATCTCTCAGGCTATAAATTTAGCAATTAAAAAGCAGACAATACAACTAGGCTAACAGTGTGGTCCATTAAAAAATATGTATTTGGAATTCATAGCACCCTTTACTTTAGCAACATTTCTTGTGAGTGTGTATGTGTGTGTGTGTATAGATATAGATAGATATGTGTGTGTGTCCGCAAACATATTCATTTACATTCTGAATATTTGATTGTCACATACAGATTAGCAGAGTGACTGAGCAAATAAATTCACTTTTGTTTTCTTGAAATTGTTATTTAAATCAAAGCAACACTGTCAATCTATAGACAATATAGACATGATGTTACACTGAATTTATAGATACCATTAATTAGGCATCTGGTTTCCCTGATTCCCCATTATATATTGGCTACCTAACAAGTAACTTTATAGATTTTCATTCGGTATGACAATTTAGAACCAACTTTACCATTTTACTGTAGCTTTGTTTAAAACTCACTCTGTATTGCCAGTTTTATAATGTTTTAAGAAACATGATGGCTTTGTCAAAAGTCAGGTTTTAGCTTCTAGGAGAAGAGAGCTAAATTTTTATAAGACCATGCAAAGTGAGAGTTCTCTAATTAGATAAGGAGTTAACATTAGGACAGTAAAAAAAAATGTTTTTGCAAATTTATTCTTCCTTTTTTAAAATATTTTATTTTTGCTTCATGTTTTGAAACGGAAGATTTAAAATCACATTTGGCTAGGACATAATGCAGACAGATCAGTTCATAAAATGATACAGAGGAGATTCTATTTCTGGCAGGAGCGGACTAAGGTTGGTCTGCCCAAAACCCCCAGTGAGAGCAAACAGAAAAATCACACAGAAATTAAAACACATTTAAAAGCACTGGAGAGATAATATGAACTATGGTGTCAAGACCAAGGAGAGGAATCCCAACTTCTGTCTTTCGCCTGTGGGCAACTGCTGACCCTGAATGTGGTGGCTGACGGAGCATTCACTAGATCTGTGGGGCTGATGGCACACAAATTGGAGTTCAGGGCCTACTGTACCATGTAAGAAAAAACCCACAGCAGATCCAGAAAACAGAATTACAAATGCACACACAAAAACAAATGATTATTATGTTCTAGGAAATAAAAGACAAGATGAAGAATTTCCCTAGAAAATGGTGATACTTACCAGAAAAGGGTATAACAATAGGAGAGAATCATATAGAATGTCTAGAATTTAAAAATATGATTGCAAAATAAGGACTCAAATAATAACTAAAGATAAAATTATGAAAGTGGAAAATATGTCAGAAGAAAACATCCTGTCCACTAGTACTGTGCTTCCTTCCAGCTGTATTTTGTCACATCTTCTCCTTCATTCATCACCGATGATTGTTAATTTTATGGGTCAACTTGACTGGGCCACAGGGTACCCAGACATGTATTCAAACATTATTCTTGTTGTGTCAATGAGGGTGTTTCTGAATGAGATTAATGTTTGAATTAGTAGATGTGAATTGGTACACACACACGTCTCCTTTCTGTATCATAGCATTTTTTCCTACACTGAGCCCTTCTGACTGGCACATAGACAAGCTCTAGCATGTCTGCCCTTAACTTCAGTTTCCCCTTCTGTTTACTGCTCATCCGTTGCTTAATCCTTGGATACACTTCCCCATTTCCTCTTTTCTTTGTGTGATGGTCTGATGCTGAATCAGTAAGATGGGAGAAGAGGAGGTAGAGATGGCCCAGTAACCAAATCTTTTGAGTGAAGAGTTCAGGTGAAGGCTAAACATATTACCTATTAAGATCCTAAAATTCCAAAAATATAGGAAAAGATCTATTTATTGTTTTTAGCCTACAAATTTGATAAATTGACTGGAGGCAAAAATGCATTACCCAATCTTGACCTGATGGATTTTTTTTTAGAGGAAAAGGATATTTAGTTTGCCTTGATTATTTATTTTTAAGGAAATATTGTTTGTCCAAATAGACTGGTTTTCAAGCACCAATATTTTTCTAGTATGGTTTTAAAACTGCGAGGGTCAGTGCTCGCTTCAGCAGCACATATACTAAAAATGCTAGGGTCATGGGACCTTGATAGAGAGTGGCAGCAAGACCAAAACAATGTCTGTCAGCTCATGCTCTAAGCCACCAATAATATAGCCAATAACAGAGAATGTGTAAACACAATGACATCTGAATTCAAACAAGGTGAAAAATTTATTCCTAGATGACAAGTTTTGTTGTAATGTAGAGATACCATGAAATTTATGTTCATAAAATGACACTGCTCAAACTACCACGGTGGGGGGGGGGGCGGTGTCAGTATGTCAGTATAGCAGGTTTGATCAATAATTAACTGTCAGTACCTCTAAGCAAGCTTTGTACAATTTTTTTTCATAGAGAATGGTAGTAATAGTTTCCCCAAATGTTTTGTTGCCTTTTCTTGAGTAGCTGATGACACTATTATTGGGGTATTTTTGACTATTTTGACTAATATTACCTATTATCTCTCACTTTTGCTTAGGAGTGAGGTTTTTTTTTTTTTAATCTTGTTTTTGTTTCTGTTTTTTTGTTTGTTTTGTAGAGTGGTCACATAATTAGGGCAAGTAAGGGGATGTAATGATTAATTTTATAGCAACTGAACAGCTTGGCTTACCCTAGACCCTCATTTCTATTTGTAAATGGATTTCAGGGACAGAATTAGTTTACATCCTAATCATACTTTCTGAGTATTATGATCTTTGGTGGCTTACTCTTTCTATTCTGATTCTTTTATCTATAAAATGAAATGGTAATCATTTCCTCTTAATGTAAGGAACAAAGACTATATGTCTACTAAGTATAGCATATGTACACATATGGGATTATACTATGTAATAGTATAATTTTATATAATCCAAAATTCCAAAATATAATATGGAGCTCAGTATAAACCTAATAAAACACAGCTGTAATGAAATTTTAAGTATCTCTGTGCATTTAATAATTTTGTTCTATTTTTAATTATAAAATTGTGGTAACATACATATAACTTAAAATTTAACAACAAATTTTAAATGTGTACTTCAATGGCATTAAGTATATTCCTATTATTGTACAACCATTACCACCTCCATCTCCAGAATTCATCTTGCAAAACTGAAACTCCATACCTACTGAACAATTATTTCTCATCTCCGTCCCCCTCACACCCCTGGCAACCACTATTCTACTTTCTGTCTCTGTAACTTTCATTGATTTAGGGACCTCATATAAGTGGAATCACACAGTATTCTTCTTTTTGGTAAGCTAAGAATGATGCCCTCAGGTTTTACCCATGTTAAAGTATATTTCAGAACATACTGCTACCTCTTTAAGGCTGAATAATATTCCATTGTATGTAGATACCAAATTTTGTTTATCCATTCATTGATGAACCCTTGGGTTGTTTCTACCTTTGGCTATTATAAATAAAGACAATTAGCAGTGATGGTTGCAACAATGATTACCCACCTCTGTGTCTCCAATGAGAATTGGCAATTAGTGATTAGAGAACAGATCCCTGATATTTGAAGGACAGTGCCTTTATTGCCCATCCTGACCCCTGCAAGTTGCTCAAGCAATGTGTATACAGCTACCTGTCACAAGGCTAAGTTTGGGGGATGAGTAACTATACCAACCTAATAGCTGAAATTAACCAAAATTAACCACAACTTTACCACCACACCTCCCCCCAAAAGTCCTAAGGCTTTGAATATGTTCCAGAGTTTCAAAATGGTTACATCATATGGATTCTGCTAATACAACTGTTGTCTAAGTGGGAAGACACATTCCTGATGCTTCCTACTGTGCCATCTCCCCATAATTCTCTGTTCAATAAATGTTCTGAGAAACAAATGCATTTGACAAAAATAAACAAAGCAATTTACACTTTATGTTTCTTCACATTTCTCCACTTACTTAATGCATTCATTCATGGATTGAATGTCTGCCATTTGACAGGCCTGTAAGAGCCCAAGATAATTAAATAATGTAGTCTCCTAGCTTCTAAAACTTTGAAATCTAATAGGAGAGACAGGCCTAAGGAAACAGCTGCAGCACCTTGTGAATACGGTTTTAACTGAATAATACACGAGGGTCAGAGTTGTTCTGCCTTCTCCTTGGATGAGAGTGAGAGGTCTGGAGGTTGAGAATGAATACCTCATTTCACCGATGGCTACCTCCTTCATGTGAATCAATGGTGAAACTTGGATACCTCTTCTGTTCCCTCTCCACCTTAGCTGTTTCACCACCACCAAAGTTCTCCAAAACAGACAAGCCTGTCTCAAGCGTGGGGAATTTTGCAAACCATTAGTTTTTACCCACAAACTGCCACTTAAAATCTCTTTTCCTAAGAGTTCACGGATTTCTTAAAGATGAGCACCTTCACTTTAACCCCAGTCCTTCCTTTTCTGCATGCATTTATTCATCAATTTATTGGTTCATTCAGTAAACATTCAATTAACCTTTTTTGAGCACCTAAACTGTGTTCCAGGGATAGTGACCAAAATCAAGGCACTTCACTTGCAGCCTATCTACAACTAATCTATTGTATCTGTAACAATACAGATATTAAATGAGTAAACCCAAGGTGGAGGAGATATTTTGCTTTCTCTCTGTCTTTCTCTTACGCAACACATTCAATAATTTTTCTCAGTATTTTTCATAGGGTTTATGTTCTAATGGACTCACAAAAGGAGAAAAGTACAACCATCTTTAGCTGTTACATTTAATGAGGCTTCTTTTATGCCACCAGCCCACATAAATGGCTATTTCTTTCTGGTTCTCTTTGTTCAGTCCCTATATCTAGTCTGTGATGGCTACGTTTAGACTGAGAAGGCCCTCTGTTGCTTCAGTCTTCCAGAGGATATGGACATGCATTCAGTTCCAAGCCCTAATGGCTCCTATTGTTGTTACCCTTTCCTACCAGAGTAATTCAGGCGTTTCATGGAATCAGCCTTGGAGAGCTGCTGCTATCTCTGTCTGACAGTGTGCCACATCTGTTCTGCCTTTGTCCACTCACCAGGGACAGAAGCAAAATGTCGTGGGACATCATGTACTGCATTATTGAGCAATGAGCGAGGAGGACACCCCTAGAGAAGAATGTAATTTTAAACTGGAAAAAAATGATTAAGAATCATGGGCATGAAAGAAACAGCAGCAAGCAGATGTTGTAAAACACGGGTAAGGAGGAAAGAAAGGCGACAGCTGAGAGTGAATTGATTTTCCTCCTACATCTTGCATCTTTACTCAATCATGCCAGATGGAGAAGCAATCACTAAGACATAAGGTCCTGTTGGTCTCACTGCCCTTCCCACAAGAGAACTGGTTGAAAATCCTTTCCAAAAGCAGCAGAATGATAAAAGCAAATGCATTGTTTCATTTATTAATCAAGATTCAATTTATCTCACCCATTTGAGACAGCAAGCTGTGGTGGAAAAGAACAGTCTTTTAGTTAGAGAGAGACACAGCTTTGAATCCTAATTCTTTTACTTGCTACCTATATGACCTTGAGTGAGTTTCTTTCCCACTCTGAGCCTTAGTATTCTCACTTACACTTATAAAAGATTAAGAACTAACATTTATTGAGACCTTACCTTGTGCTGAACATTATGCTAATCACTTTATTTTATTGTCTCATTTAATCCTTCCAAAAACCTTTAAGGTACATATTATTAGCTGGTTTCTATAAGAGCAAAAAAGAAAAAAAAAAAAAGAAAATTTAAGAAGTTTATAAAGATTGACAACGTAATATGGAAGTTAGTTGCATGGGTGATAGGGCAGGAGTGCCTGGGTTCAAATCCCAGATTCATCATGTAAGTTTGGGCATTTATTTTTTTACCTCTTTATGCTATGGTTTCTTCATATATCTGTGATACTGTGTGTGTGTGTGTTCAGTATCATTCCTGAAACCTAACTGTTCAATAAATAATCAATATTATGGATAGTATATTATATATATTATATATATGTATATTATAATATATAAAAATAATGTATATTAGTATATATTAGTGTTAGTATACTAATATATATGTATGGGTATTACCATTGTTGTCATTTTAGGATGGATTACTCAGAGTTTAAGTCACAGATCTAAACTTAAACCCAGGTCAGTCTGACTACAAAGTCTTCACTCTGTTCATCAATAATAGTGAGTGCTAGGGTGCCTGGGTGGCTCAGTGGGTTAAAGCCTCTGCCTTTGGCTCAGGTCATGATCTCAGGATCCTGCGATGGAGCTCCGCATCAGGCTCTCTGCTCAGCAGGGAGCCTGCTTCCCCCCCTCTCTCTGTCTGTCTCTCTGCCTACTTTGGATCTCTCTCTCTGTCAAATAAATAATAAATAAAATCTTAAAAAAAATAATAGT
>CM052811.1:37535483-37591186 GCA_028533885.1 Nasua narica
AGGATCTTTAGAGAGCTCCATGTTCTTTTGTTGGCTTTTGTTGAGGAAGACCTGCAAATGTATTCCATCTATGAGGGGAATCTTGTATATGTGAGATGTGAGTGGATATGAATACGTACATGTGTGAGCCCGTCTGTGGAAGAGAGAAGTGAACATACAAATGTGTGTGTGTGTGTGTGGATGTGCATGTGTGTTTATCCAAAGAGGAAAGGTGTTTTAGGAAAATAAACATAAATTAGGCATTGAATAATAAAAATCCAATCTTCATTACATTCTGTGGTAGAATTCTGGAGTTGTGCAATCTTGGTGAAGTCATAGACCTGGGGTCTCAATTTTTTTCTTTAAAATGGGTGTTTTGTTTACTTTTCCTATAGTAAAAGTAAACTTAGTAAGATTATATATATGAGAATGTTTTGCAAAGTGTAAAACATGTTAAGAATGTTTTACTATCATTATTATTTCTTTCATCCTAAAGTATATACCCATCTCTTCTAAAATGCAAATCAAATGTAATAAAACAAAGCCCCTTGAAAGCACGAACTCTGGAATCCTGATGAACCTGGCCATGCCTTCCTTAACTTCTCCTTCACTTTCCACCAGACAAACTTACCAGGTCAAGATAAAACCAAAACCAAAAACACAAACAAACAAAAAATGTAACGTCAGGTTTGCCAAATTCTAGTTTAAAACTGAAGTATAATCTATATAATCTATGTATTATAAATATCTCCACAAGTATGAAAAATAAGGTCTTGGAGAACAAGCAAGGGCTCCAACCTCAACCACATCTTAACTCAGGAGCAGTTAGGCTGCTTGAATTTGAATCCTGTCCATACCAGTTATTCACTGTTATACAAATTACTTAATATTCCCTTGCCTATTTTTTTTCATTTGTATGTGAGGAATAATAATTACTTTCTAAGACTTTCAAAAGGATTAATATTTTAATACGTGTAACTATAAAGAAAAGTAAATGATAATCATTTCATAGTAATATTTAGATTTATTATTATTAGCAGCATAATAAGATCATCATATTATAGCAGGCTCCAAAAAATACTATGTATGAGAAAGGTAATTCCATAGTGAGATTTAAATTTTGCTCATAAAAGGTAAATATGAAATTATAAGCAAAAAAGAGAGGAGAAAAACATTTTGGATAAAAATGAGAACCTTGCAAAAATGATAAGATATAATAAAATAATACAAATGCATAAAATCCCTGATTAGAATGACTCAAATAGGTTGTAGGGCATGGATTGAACAGAAGCAAAAATTAAAATTAAGGTGATGTGTTAGCCCTGATAATGAAAATTAAAGCCAAATACCTGTCATATTATCTGAAGCATAAACATCTCAAAAACTAAGTTTCTTGTCATTATTAACTCTTTCCAGCCTCTCCACCTTATGACCAGTATTCCCAGAATAGGAACATCAATGACTTTAAGTCCACAATCCTTAAATAATTAAAGATAAACTGGGGAATTAAGATTTTGATTTCCAGCTGTTAGCTTGGGCCTTGTAGCACACGTGTCTAGCACGTATGTCTAAGGGCACATGCACCTGGAACTTCTGTATGCCATTGTCTTTGGTTGTGCCCTTTTCAGAGAACTGCAGATATTCCAAGCTGGTTCAAAGTCTAAATATTTATATATGTAGTTTTGCTCATCTCCCTTTTTTTTTTCTCCTGAATGTTTAGCTTCACAAATTGCAGGCATGCTAAATCTTTAAGAAATTGATGGGGAAATTAGGAGGGCAGACAGAACTTAATATGGTGCCAAGCATGGGAGAGCCCAAGGAAAACAGGATGAGTTGATTATTAAAATAAATAAAATACCCCAACTAGTGTTTATGGAGGCAGGCAGAAGAGTGTTTAATGAGCTCCATGGAAATAATCTGAAACAGAGGAAGAAGCAAAGCAAATCTCCAAGCGTGGCATTATATGCCAAAGGATTAGCAAAGACATCTTCCTGTCACCTTCCTTAGAAACAGTCTCAGTGATTTAACATGTCAGAGAGATTTTAATGACACACTACTGCAGTTTTAATTAATTTTTTCATCCATATGCAAGCACTCAATTAAAGCTTACCTCCTCCCCATATGTTCTAAGATTTGCTAGTTACATTTCAATTTAATGCATTGTTGCAGTGGTAGAATGTTAGGAGTGTTTTTATTTACAAATGAGGTCAAGCTAATACAGTATTTTTTAGAAGTCTGACCTGGTTAACAGGATGGGAAAGGACATAATACCTACTGGGTCACTGGTTCTCAATCGAGGTGATTTTGCCTCTCTTCCCGCAGGAATATTTGGCAATGTTTACTGACAGACATTTATGATGTCACAACCAGGACGCTGCTACTAGCATCTTGTGGGTAGAAGCCAGGTATGCTGCTAAACACCCTATAATGCACATTTCATTCTCCCACAACGAGTTATCTGGAACAAAATGTTGGCAGTACTGAGCCGGGAAGTCCTGCATTAGGTAAAAGATATGTGGTTTTTCACTGTATGAAACATTTGCTTTGTACTGAATACCCCATTTTTTCTTACTGTATACAAATGGTAACTACTTTCTTGTTGTTGGAAATCTCTGTTTCAGTGGAAACTGAGTGATCTTGTTATGGTTGAACACAACTTTGCAATAGAGGAAGGCAGGGGGTGGGTAAGACAGAAGCTTGAGACTCTGTTTCTACTTCTGTAGAATGATCAGTATTATAACTTGGGGAAACAGGGAAAAGAATGTATTTTCTTGTAAGTTTATAAAGAACTGAACATTTTGAAAATGATCATAAGGAAGACAGGAATTCCAGCTGAAAATGGCCAAGGAGGACTGATAGTATAACCAAAAAATTTAAGGAAAAATTGGAATATTGGCTTAGTTCATTTTCACCAGCAGTAGTTTGAAAAAATTAAATGCCTAAAGGACATCAGTCTACTAGAAACAGCGTAGGCAATATAAGGAGTTTCAGGTGAAGAGTCAGCAAGGAGGGCACATATCTCTTGACTAGTCACTATTGCCTTTGTTCTCCACATGCCTATCAATAAAAACTAGAAGAATAAAAGCTTAGAGCAGATATGAAAGGTTTCTCTATGAAGGAAGAAAAGATTTAACAAAATGAACAGATTTTTGCTTGAAAAAATCCTGAAAATATTAGATCTAGCATTTTTTCTGATACATGGAAACATATACATTTAGGCAAATATATAGAAAATAATATTTATCCTAGACATTTTTCTACAAAAACACAGAAAAAAAATGCCTATGACCTGAAAATTAGGTGATCTGAAAGATGTACTAAGAATGAACAATATCTGTTGGGGAACAAAATATCTTTGTGGGGTGATCAATACTGATGTTTGACGTTTATTTTTCATTTTCCCTTCTGAAAACCTCTTAGGATCACACTTTCTAAGATCATAAGACTCATCATGGCCAATAACTTTTGAGCAAAAGTAACATGTATCACTTCTGGGACCTTTGTTTATACTATAAAATTACCCAGAGCTCTAGTCTTCTCTGCCAATGCCATTGGTAATATTGCAGATAGCAGGTGCTCTATTAGCCCGAGTCCCAGAGTGAGGACAGTGAACTGATTTTGAAGGTTAGAACAATGTTCTCCATGTTATGATGAGGCAAGTCATTTGGTAAAACTATTGTTTGTGCTTATTTGGAAGACAGATAAGGTATTGTGGTTGACAGAATGATAAGGCCCTAAAAGTGTCCATATTCTAATTCCCAGTACCCTCGAATGTATTACCTTGCATGGCAAAAAGGATTTTGCAGATGTGATCATGTTAAGGATCATGAGATAGAGAGATTATTTGGGTAGTTCCAATGTAACTACAATGATCCTTACAGGAAGAAGACAGGAGGTTCAGGGGAGATACAATAAGGGCTATAAGAATTAGAGAGATGCTCTTTGAAAATGGAGGTAAATGCTAGAGGCATTTAGTTGCCTCTAGCAACTAGAAAATGCAAGGAAATGGATTCTCTCTTAGCACTTCCAGAGCAATAGAGCTCTGATTTTAGCTTCATAAAACCAATTCTGGATTTCTGACCCCCAGAAACTTAAGATATTAATTTGTTGACAAATGGTCAGCTACACTTATGAGCCATCTATGAACCAAATAGCAGTCCCTAACTGAATACCAAATCCAGCTGACACCTTAATCCTGGACTTCCAGCCACCAGAACTGCAAGAAACAAATTTCTATTTATAAGCCAACCTGCCTGTATTATTTTTTTTTATAGCAGCCCAAATGAACTAACACAGCCTGTATGGAGAAAAAATTCAAATTGTTGAGTAGACAAGGTAAGTTCCTCTGTGTGAATGAAATTTTCCGATTTTAAAGGTGGATGATTTTATTGTTGTTGAATTTCAGGTATGGTTGTAAGGCAATAATGGTGCTTTTAGTGGGAGGTGATATTGGGACCATCCTCTTCAGTACAAGTCCTGGGGGCAGAGCTCATCTTTACTGAAATCTTTAACTGATAGAATGGTCACTGTTAGTTGTTGGAAGTCTTATATTTCATGGGACAATCATGACTAAGTTAGGGTAGATAAAGATTTCAATGGAGATGGTTATTTTTTCTCCATATGGGAATGTGTGGCTATGGTCCAAATCCAGTGTTATTTGGAACTAGAATCCTTCTCCTAAGGGACCTCTTTTATATTACTTGATCAAATCTTATTTACTATTCAATGCCAGATTAAAATTAACTTCCTAAGGAAAGCTTTCTTTTATATCTCTGAAAAGTATTCAGGAACTAAGCTATATAGTTTAATATATCACTTCATGTGTGTGTGAGAGAGAGACAGAGACAGAAAGAGACAGAAAGAGAGAAAACATACCATAAGAGCTGGAGCTCTGTTTTTACTACCCATAGGTAATTTATAAAGAACCAGCCCCCCTCATTCTCAGTCATTATGGACTGTGAGTGAGTGATTCACCTTCCTATACAAGCACATCACAGGCAAATTCATGAACTAAATCAGAATCATGAGAATATTGTATCTTCTTAGCCACAGTAAATAGCTGAGAGATGAGCACATGACTCAAGAAAAAAAACAAAAAAAACAATATTAGAGATCATGTTGCAATCTTTTCTGGAAAGATTATGAAATAAATGGGGGCGCCTGGGTGGCTCAGTGGGTTAAAGCCTCTGCCTTTGGCTCAGGTCATGATCTCAGGGTCCTGGGATGGAGCCCCACATTGGGCTCTGTGCTTGGCAGGGAGCCTGCTTCCTCCTCTGTCTCTGCCTGCCTCTCTGCCTACTTATGATCTCTCTCTGTCAAATAAATAAATAAAATCCTTAAAAGAAAAAAAAAAAGATTATGAAAGAAGTAGACTGAGATTATGAGCTATGTAAATAATATAAGCTTAGGGACCAAGAAATGCTATGGTCTCTTTGTCAATATACTGTAGAAGCAAAAAAACACACACACAGAAAAAGAAAGAAAGAAAGAAAGAAAGGAAGGAAGGAAGGAAGGAAGGAAGGAAGGAAGGAAGGAAGGAAGAAAGAAAGAAAGAAACCAGACAGGAGTCATAGAAAAGAAGATAAACTTAGGTAGTACTGTTTAAGTATTTGGATCTAGTCATGCCTGAAAGTAGAGGTACCCTTTGTATTTTCCAGGTAAGTGAATAAACAAATCACTTCCCATCTTTTTATCTTAAATAAACTGAGTTAGATCACTGTCACTTGCTAACAAAGTATCATAATATAATACTTTGGTATCCTCACCACATAATCAAATGCTAAGCATCTAGGAACCATGTAACATGCTGTTTACTGAGTGTCTTGGTTTGGGCTGCTGTTAACAAAAACACCATAGACTGGGTTGCTCAAACAAGAGAAAATTATTTTTCATGGTTCTGGAAACTAGAAGTGTAAAATCAGGGTGCCAGCGTGGTTGGGTGCTGGTGACAGCTCTCCTCCTGGCTCACAGATACCACCTTCATGTTGTGTCTTTATATGGTGGAGACAGAGAAAAATCTCTCTGGTAGCTCTTCTTATAAGAGCACCATACCACCATGAGGTCGCCATCCTCCTGATCTCATCTAAACCTAATTGCTACTGAAAGTTCCCATTTGCAAGTACTGTCACATTAGGGGTTGGGACTTCAACACATGAATTTTGGAGGGACACAATTAAGTCCACAGCAACTAGTAACTGAATAAATAAGTTAATCAGGAGATTTATAATATCTGTTGAAGTTATTATGCTGGCTTTATTTCTGAAATTAACATTATAATGATGATTATAGCCACTTTAATATGGGTCATGGCGAATAAATGGTTAAAGTCCTAAAGCCACAGGTTAAAATATGAAATAAGAAAAACTGAATTCTTATGACAGATATTTACTAGATTTCCTTAGTAGATCAACTAGTAGTTTCTATATGCCATTATTTGGGGATATTGATATATTGCATTTCATATGAACCTTTTTATCAAGTAGACAAAAAACTTTTAGCACAAACGATTTCTCCAGAGAATATAAACAATAAAATAATCCAATGCTGCTATATGAGTACAACCTATTGAAACTCCGTAATGCCCAGTGACTAAGGTAAAAGAAATTTATGTGGATAAAATAATTGCATGAAGAACAGCACTCTAAAGGAAACCTGACTTCATCATCACTTGCAGCAAATGAGAAAAGTATTTATGGAAGTAAACATGAAAGAAAGGAGGAAACAGATTCCTGGTGGAAGGAATCAGAATTTCTGATCATTGTAAACTCTTCATGGTTCTATACACTAGCAAAGAGCAAACCAACCTCAAAGTTGTTAAAATCACCATTCAGTAAAATTGTGGATATAAATTTCTACATCACAGTCAGTAAAAAAGGATCTACTTAAAATATTTCTGCTCTCTTTCTAATGTAATCTATATAGACAATAAGCTAAAATCACATGTATGTTTTCTATTCCTTGGTTTATTTTGTTTCTATTTAACTAAAATCATTCCAAGCAGATAGAGCTATGAAGGACATTTTACTTAGGCTAATATGTTTCCTCTGTAAACTGAATAAGTAAGTCAAAATATTAGGGAAGCAAATCCCTAAGTAGATTTCAACTAATCTTACTCTTTCAAGAGAGAACAGAGACTGAAGTTATAGAACATCAGGTGTATTTTATATTATTCTGATCTATTATCAGAGGCTAAGAACATTTAACAGTTGTTGTTGTTGTTGTTGTTGTTGTTTTTCCAAAATGAAGCTCAAAACCAGTCAAGTACTTTTTGACCAGAGAAAACCATAAGCATTATCCCTACTCCACCAAAGTACTTTCCCACTGATTCTGCAGGTGCCTGTTGGTGCATAGTTTTGGTAGAGTTTCTGGGTCCTTAGATAAAATGAACATATCTACACAAAGTTCAAAACTGTGCTGTTAGTTTAGCAACCTTTATAGGAATAAATATAAGCATGTGCATTCAAATGGCTAAAGCTGAATCATCCACGCTATCATTCAAGCTATCTGTCATTGTGTGAGTGGTAAAATATCAGTTTAGTTCTTCATATTCTTTACAAAACAATATCTATTATGTTAGAATTAATTGAATGTATTTTGAAGCCACACAGAATTAATTCTGGTTCTCGCATTAAATACAAACTGTATAAACTTACACAAATTTCTCTGAGGTTCAATTTCCTCAAATGCATGATGGATGTATTCATTATTACCACATTTAAACTTCCATTTCTTGCACTGGAGTAGATTATGTACTTAGAATAATTCTATAAAATATAATAAAGTGTCACATGATAGGCAAAAAAAAAATGATGCATTACTAAGACATTTTCCACTGTAAAATCCCCTAAATATCCCAAATGTTAATCAATGGTGGTCCAGTTGCATAAATTATGGCAAAAGCATACCACAAAGTAGTAGGTAGAAAGAGAGAGAGAAAAAGAGGAATATCTATATATATTGCAGTAGAATATATTCAGAATATGCTGCTTTATTAAAAAAATAAGTGTATAAGATATGTATAGAACACTAAATTTACCAAAGAGAAGTATTTTTAGGTTTAAATGTATTAGAGAATCAAAGAAGGTTGTATATGAAACAAAATGACTATAACCAATAGGAAATAATAAACAGGATAGAAGGAAAGAACATATTTAGAATGTTTTTAGATATGTTAGAATATACCTGTTTTTCTTTTTTAGATTTGCCTTTGTAACCATATAAATAATTTATAAAATTTTATTTTTTTTAAGATTTTATTTATTTATTTGACAGAGAGAGAGAGAGAAAGAGTGCACAAGCAGGGGGAGAAGCAGGCAGAGGGAGAAGGAAAGAGGGAAAGGCAGGCTCCTTGCTGAGCAGGGAGCCTGATGTGGAGCTCGATCCCAGGACCCTAGGATCATGACCTGAGCCAAAGGCAGATGTTTAACTGACTGAGCCACTCAGGTGCCCCTAATTTATAAAATTTTAGAACAAAATTAAATTTAAAATAGTAATATCTAAAAACAATGAAAATAAAATAAAATAAATGAGTTATCTGATGGAAATAGAATTGAGGTTTCTGGATGATTTATAGGTTCCTTGAAGAAAAATGGCTGATTCTTAGTTAAGGATGAAAATATATAAAATGAAGAGAACATCTTAGGTTAACAGAAGGAAAGGAAACTACTAAAGACTACTAGGATCATGTTTAAGACTCAGGAGCCATGTTAAAAAAATGATTACTGGCCAACTGTGGTATAATTAAACATCAGTACAGAAAATGATAGCAATGAATTAAATCACATAAAATATGTTAAGATCATAGATTTATAATGATAATTACAACATACATATTATTACATAGACCATTGTTAAGATGTTAGTGAATCAACTCATCATTACTAAAATAACAAATAAAGATAAAGAATCAGGGGTGCCTGGGTGACTCGGTGGGTTAAGCCTCTGTCTTCAGCTCAGGTCATGATCTCAGGGTCCTGGGATCAAGACCCCCATCGGGCTCTTTGCTCAGCGGGGAGCCTGCTTCCCCCTCTCTCTCTGCCTGCTTCTCTACCTACTTATGATCTCTCTCTCTGTCAAATAAATAAATAAAATCTTAAAAAAAATAAAGAATCAAGTATATAATGTACTTCTTATACAGTTTGAAAGTAAAGCACCACAAAGACAGCTTTTACCTTTGTGGGTTTCTGATGAATTAAAGACACTGGAGCTTCTATCTTTATGGCAGCATACTGTGGAAAGAATAAAGAGATGAATCTAGAAGATGGCAGAGAAGTAGGAGATCCTGTTGCAACCTGTCCCCTAAAGTGAGCTAGATATCTACCAGAACACACCGAACACCCAGGAAATCAGCCTGAGGAACAAGATTTTTCACTTCTAGATCTCTACAGGAGCAGAAGACAGCAGTGGAGAGGTAAAGCAAAGTAGGAACACTCGAACCGATATTGGAGGATAAACAAAAGAGGGAGGGAGCCACCAGAAGTGATCCAAGAACAGTAAAACCCCAAAGGAAAGTGCCCAGTGATCGGGGGCCAGCATTAACTTAGAGTCCAGTTAAAAACGCTTAAAAAGAGCAAAACGTTCTGAGAAGTAACTACTGGAAGGGGGTGGTCACAGGCATGGGCCTAAGCCCACATTCCCAGGAAGGACACCACTTGTCTCAAAGAGAGACTGGTGGGACGGGGTCCAGTCAGTGGTTCACAAACCTGCAGCTTTCTGCTGCTTGCACCATTTTGCGGGCAGGGCATGCTCCAGCAAGTGCCTTAGAGAGTCTGCTGCTGTGGTCCAGGAGCCTGCAGCTTTTCTCAGTGTGTCCCACTCTCTAGACTGAGTACACCCCCGACCGCAAGACATTCGCAGCCTGCGGCAGAGTCTGGGCGCTCCCAGCCAGCCCTGGAGAGAACGCAGGTCGGAGGGCTAATCTCGGGCAGGAATCTGAGCATACCCTGCATGGGCTTGGAGCACAGAGAGCACTCCCGGAACCACTGAACTGTGGCTGGGGTTGCGCACCACCTGTGACAGGCTGCCATGTGAGGAGAATTTTGCAGAGGGGACTGTGTGTTCTGGACCACCCAGAGGGGAGCAGACTGAGGCTCTTCTGTAACGCAGAGGTCTGGGTACGGGCAGATTCCTTGCTTGGACTCTCAGAAAAGGTAAAAAAACTACAAAAGGCCAAAAACCTTCAGAGAGCGAAAGACTGAGAAACTGGTTTCCACAAAACACAATCCCTTGATGGGGGGGGGAGGAGGAGGTTGACTCAACCCAAGCAAGATTGACTGGAAAAAATGCGGCAGGCCCCTCCCCCAGAAGACAAGTCAAAAACAAAGGACAATGACCAGAGGGTCCCCATAAAATTTTAAATCCCCAAACATCAGAGGAAATGAATATATTAAGCTTCTGATAATACCCTCAAACCTGTACATTTCATAGATACAAGTTTTTTTCTTTCTTATTTTCCTTCTATTTTTTTTTTATTCACTCTTTTTCACATTTGTTTTTTTATTTTTTTTTTAATTTTTTTTAAACTACTTAACATTACAACTAGAGGCTTACTACAATGATAAACCCAAGAAGACCTGAAATAACCTTCCTTGCCCACAAGGAGTTATAACCATCCTCCCATCTTAACCTTCCGTCAGTGTTTCTATGAATTTGCTTTTGTTCTGGTATTATATAAATCTTATTCTTGGAGTTCATTCTGACTAGGTTCTTTTATTTCTTGTCATTTACTTTTGTCGGTCTTTATGTTTGTTCGTGTTTGTTTACATACCTTATAAATCTTATTTTGGGGGTCCATTCTGGCTGGGATTTCTTTTTCTCTTTCTCTCTTTTTTTATGCTTATTCTTTCTTTTTGGTGGTGAATCCCAATTGCTTCAAAACCTTCCAGGGTGCACCCTGCCTGGATCATGGTCAATATATTCAGCTATACATCCTCTCATCCACTTCTCATCAAAATGACTAGGAAGAGGAACACCCAACAGAGGAAAAATCCAGACACTGCACGCTTTCCCTCAGAATTATTGGACATGGACACAAACAGTATGACGAAAAGGGAATTCAGGGTAACAATTATCTAGGCAATGGCTAGAATGGAGAAAAACATTAATGACAACATAGAATCTCTAAGGGCAAAAATGAGAACCAGTATAGCAGATGTAAAAAATGCTATCAGTGAGATCCATCTAATCTAAACAGTCTAACAGCTAGAGTTATGGAGACAGAGAATAGAATTAGTGATCTAGAGGATAAAATGGTTGAGAAGAAAGGTCAAGAGGAGAGCTGGAGTAAACTGCTCAGAATAATGAGAAGACTCTTAGGGAAATAAATGATGACATGAAACGGTCCAATGTCACAATTATTGGAATCCCAGAGGGGATAGAGAAAGACAGAAGACTAGAAGATATAGAAGACCAAATTCTGAATGAAAATTACCCCAGTTTGGGGAATGGAACAAGTTTTGTGTCATAGAGACGCAAAGGACACCCACCAAGATCAATGAGTCTAGAAAGACACCCAGACACATAATTGTAAAATTTGCAAATTATAATTTTAGACAAGAGGTCCTGAGGGCAGCTAGGGGGAAGAGATTCCTTACATAAGGAGGAAGACCCAATAGTATAACGTCAGACCTATCCACAGAAACCTGGCAAGCCAGAAAGGGCTGGCATGATATATTCAGGAAACTAAATGAGAAGAACATGCAGCCAAGAACACTTTATCCAGCAAGGCTGACATTCAAAATGGATAGAGAGATAAAGACCTTCCAAGGCCAGCAAGTATTAAAAGATTATGTGACCACCAAGCCAGCATCTACAAGAAATATTAAAGGGGTTTCTATAAAAGTAGAAAGAACCCAAGAGTGACTTAGAGCAGAAATTTACAATCTACAGAAACAAGGACTGGGCGCCTGGGTGGCTCAGTTGGTTGAGCGACTGCCTTTGGTTCAGGTCATGATCCCAGAGTCCTGGGATTGAGTCCCGCATCGGGCTCCCCGCTCGGCGGGGAGTCTGCTTCTCCCTCTGACTTTCTCCCCTCTCATGCTCTCTCTCACTGTCTCTATCTCAAATAAATAAAATCTTTAAAAAAAAAAAAACAAGGACTTCACAGGCAAAATGATGTCAATAAACACTTATCTTTCAATAATCACTCTCAACGTAAACTGCCTAAATGCTCCCATAAAATGGCACAGGGATGCAGAATGGATAAAATGACAGGACTCGTCTATATGCTGTCTACAAGAGACACATTTGGAACCAAAAGATACATCCAGACTGAAAGTAAAAGGATGGAGAATCATCTTTCATGCCAACAGGCCTCAAAAGAAAGCTGGGGTAGCAATTCTAATATTAGATAACCTATATTTTAAGCTAAAGACTGTAGTCAGAGATACAGAAGGACACTACATCATTCTTAAAGGATCTACCTTCCAAGAAGATCTAACAATTGTAAACATTTATGCCCCAATATAGGAGTAGCCAACTACATAAACCAACTGTTAATCAAAATAAAGAGTCATATTGATATGAATACATTAATAGTTGGAGATCTTAACATGCCACTGTCAGTAACAGACAGATCATCTAAACAGAAAATCAATAAAGAAACAAGAGCTTTGAATGACACACTGGGCCAGTGGACCTCATAGATATACACAGAACATTCCACCCTAAAACAACAGAATACTCATTCTTCTCAAGCGCACATGAAACTTTCTCCAGAATAGACCACACACTGGGTCACAAATCAGGGCTCAACTGATACCAAAAGATTGAGATGATTCACTGCATATTCTCAGACCACAATGCTTTGAAACTGGAACTCAACCAAAAGAAAACGTCTTGAAGGAATTCAAATAGTTGGAGGCTAAAGACCAACCTGCTCAAGAATGCTGGGATCAACCAGGAAATCAAAGATGAACTTAAAAATTTATGGAGACAAATGAGAATGAAGACACATGGCAGTCCTAAGGGGGAAATACATAGCCATCCAAGCCTCACTCAAAAAAATTGAAAAATTGCATAAACACCAGCTCTCTTTACACCTTAAAGAACTGGAAAATCAACAACAAATTAAGCCAACCCCACGCACAAAAAGGTAAATAATCAAGATTAGAGCAGAGATCAATGAGTTAGAAACTAGAGAAACAGTAGAACACATCAATGAATCCAGAGGTTGGTTTTTTGAAAGAATCAATAAGATCGATATGCCACTGGCCAAACTAATCCAAAAGAAAAGAAAGAGGACCCTAATTAACAAAGTTATGAATGAAAGGGGAGAGATCACGACTAATCCAAAGGAAATAGAAACAATCATCAAAAATTATTATCAACAGCTGTATGCCAATAAGTTAAACAACCTAGAAGAAATGGATGCATTCCTGGAAACCCATAATTTTCCAAGACTGAAACAGGAAAAAATTGACAACCTGAATAGACCAATATCTAGTAATGAGATTGAAGCAGTGATCAAAACCTTCCCAAAAAACAAGAGTCCAGAACCTAACAGATTCCCTGGGGAATTCTACCTAACATTCAAGGAAGAAATAATACCTATTCTCCTGAAACTGTTTCAAAAAATAGAAACAGAAGGAAAACTTCCAGACTCTTTCTATGAAGCCAACATTATCATGATCCCCAAACCAGGCAAAGACCCCATCAAAAAGGAGAATTTCAGACCAATATTCCTGATGAATACAGATGCCAATATTCTCAACAAGATCCTTGCTAATAGGATCCAACAGCACATTAAAAAGATTATGCATCATGACCAGGTGGGATTTGTCCCTGGGATGCAAGGGTGGTTCAACATTCGCAAATCAATCCATGTGATAGAACAAATCAATACAAGAAGAACCACATGATCCTCTCAATTGATGCAGAAAAAGCATTTGACAAAATTCAGCATCCATTCCTGATTAAAACTTTTCAAAGTACAGGGATAGAAGGAACATTCCTCAACTTCATAAAATCTATCATTGAAAAGCCCACAGCAAATATCATTCTCAATGGGGAAAAGCTGACAGCCTTCCCTTTGAGATCAGGAACACGATAAGGATACCCACTCTCACCACTCTTGTTCGACATAGTACTAGAAGAACTAGAGACAGCAATCAGACAACAAAAAGAAATAAAAGGTATTCGAATTGGCAATGAAGAAGTCAAACTTTCTCTCTTCACAGATGACATGATACTTTATGTTGAAAACCCAAAAGACTCCACCCCCAAATTACTAGAACTCATACAGAAATTCAGTAATGTGTCAGGATACAAAATCAATGCACAGAAATCAGTTGCTTTTCTATACACTAACAATGAAAATATGGAAAGGGAAATTAGAGAATCAATTCCAATTACCATAGCACCAAGAATCATAAGATACCTGGGAATAAACCTAACCAAATACGTAAAGGATCTGTACTTAAGGAACTACAGAACGCTCATGAAAGAAATTGAATAAGATACAAAAAGGTGGAAAATCATTCCATGCTCATGAATCGGAAGAATAAACATTGTTAAAATGTCTATACTTCCCAGAGCAATCTATATTTTCAATGTCATCCTGATCAAAATTCCACCGTTTTGTTTTTTTTTTTCAAAGGGCTGGAGCAAACAATCCTAAAATTTGTATGAAACCAGAAAAGACCCCGAATTGCTAAGGAAATGTTGAAAAAGAAAAGTGAAGCTGGGGGCATCACATTGCCTGATTTCAAGCTTTACTACAAAGCCGTGATCACCAAAACAGCATGGTACTGGCATAAAACCGACACAAAGACCAATGGAACAGAATAGAGAGCCCAGATATAGACCCACAACTCTATGGCCAAATAATCTTTGACAAAACAGGAAAAAAAATCCAGTGGAAGAAAGACAGTCTCTTCAATAAATGGTGCTTGGAAAATTGGACAGAAATATGTAGAAGAATGAAACTTGACCATTCTCTTACACCATACACGAAGATAAACTCAAAATGGATAAAAGACCTCAACGTTAGGCAGGAATATATCAAAACCCTAGAAAAGAACATAGGTAGTAACCTCTTTGACATCAGCCACAGCAACTTCTTTCAGGACATGTCTCCAAAGGCAAAGGAAACAAAAGCGAAAATGAACTTTTGAGACTTCATCAAGATAAAAAGCTTCTGCACAGCAAAGGAAACAGTCAACAAAACAAACAGGCAACCCACAGAATGGGAGAAGATATTTGCAAATGACCTTACAGACAAAGGTCTGATATCTAAGATCTATAATGAACTCATCAAACTCAACACTCAAAATACAGGTAATCACATCAAAAAATGGGCAGAAGACATGAACAGACACTTCTCCAAAGAAGACATACCAGTGGCTAACAGACACATGAAAAAATGTTCATCATCTTTAGCCATCAGGGAAATTCAAATCAAAACCACACTGAGATACCACCTTATACCAGTTAGAATGGCCAAAATCAACAAGACAGTAAACAATAAATGTTGGAGAGGATGTGGAGAAAGGGGAACCCTCTTACACTGTTGGTGGGAATGCAAATTGGTGAAGCCACTTTTTGGAAAACAGTGTGGAGATTCCTCAAGCAATTAAAAATAGAGCTACCCTATGACCGTGCAATTGCACTACTCGGTATTAACCCCAAAGAAGCAGATGCAGTACAAAGAAGGGCCACAAGTACCCGAATGTTCATAGCAGCAATGGCCAGAATAGCCAAACTGTGTAAAGAACCAAGATGTCCTTCAACAGAGAAATGGATAAAGAAGATATGGTCCATAAATACAATGGGATATTATACCTCCATCAGAAAGGATGAATACCCAACTTTTGTATCAATATGGACGGGCCTGGAAGAGATTATGTGGAGTGAATTACATCAAGTGGAGAGAGTCAATTATCTTATGGTCTCACTTACATGTGGAGCATAAGGAAAAACATGGAGGGCGTTGAGAGAAAGAAAGAAAGGGTTAATGGGGGGAAAATGGAAGGGAAGTTGAACCATGAGAGACTGTGGACTCTGCGCAACAAACTGAGGGTTTTGGAGGGGGCGGGTGGGTGTTGGGCAAGCCTGGTGGTGGTTATTTAGGAGGGTATGTATTGCATGGAGCACTGGGTGTGCTGCATGAACAATTAATCTTGTAAAACCGGAAAAATAAAATAAAAGTATTTGGGGAAAAAAATTTAAAAAAATAAAACCATGAATAGATGTTGAATTTAAAAAAAATAAATTTTAAAATAAAATAAAAAAATAAAATAAAATCACATCATTTACAAAAATAAAAAAGGGAGAGATGAATCTACATACCTGGCTAAGGAGGGAACTCTGAAAGAAGGATTAGGGCAATGAAACTGAGGACTCAAAACAACAAACTAGTCAAACGGCATATTTGTAGTAAGATTTTTATGCCATTCTTGTCACTGGAAAACCCTCATTTTTATAACTAAGACTATAGATGCAAAAGATGCTAGAAAAAAAAATCTACAGGACCTGCTTTCAAATCAGGCCATAAAAGAATCCATAAAAATAAAATCCTAAGAAAAATTACCACCTTACAGTCAAAAATTTAAAAACAAAACAAAACAAAAAAAGAAAATAGGCATGGGATTCAGAGCTAGATAAAATAAAATAGACAAAATCAAATATGTAAGACTTCAAGTGTTAAAATTTTTTACCAAACCCTTTAAGATATGCTTATACACTACTCTTAGAAGAATTAGGCACTGTCCATACCACTCCACTGGTAGAAGACAACTGAACTTGAACTCTCTCCTGAACTCTACCCTATGCAAATTTACCTTTGCTGATTTTAGTCTGTATCTCTCACTGTAATACACTGTAACCATGAGTATAGCAACTTTCCTGATTTTTTGGAAACAACTGAACTGAGGGTGGTGCTAGGGACCACCAACACAGTAACTTAGGTAAGAAAATACAAAAGTGCTGTCACACATCTGTAATTTCCCCAATTGGGAAAGAGATGAAGTTGCTCTGTAGCATCTAAGACTGACTTAGTGTCCCACAATAAATCTGTACAGTTCTAAGACAAAATAAGGATAATTACATAAAAGGTCAAATGGAAGCAAAAGTAGCATTAATTCCTTAGTACATGTTGGTTTCTGTAAGGCCTACCATGAAGCCCAATATGGGGCTTGAACTCACAACCATGAAATCAAGACCTGAGCTGAGGTCAAGAGTCAGACATTCAACTGACTGAGCCACTCAGGTGCCCCTCTGTAATAGTTGTTTTTACTTATCAGACACATCTTTATCTCCACTAGGATGTCTTCTGATGTGGAAAACCAAAAAATAAGCAAAACAATGAGATATTCAACTATAGCACTTTTTAAGTTCCACAGAGGGTCTCAGGAAGGAGACTATGGGGTTTGTGCATCTATATTTAGAACGTGCTCTACCTACCTCTGTGCTCAAAAGCATGGCTTTAAATCCATTAAGACTTGGATCCATATCCTCTTTCCACCAACTCTATTACTATCTATGTGAGCTTTATACAAAGTTTCAATTTCTGTTTAGTTTCAATTTCCCATACTTGCAGTGGGGAGAATAATATTACATTACGGTGCATTACAATTCTATTTTAATACATAACATAATAATAATACATAAATTATATAATGATTATGTAGGGTTTTGGTAAATATCAAATGAGACTATGCTTGCAAATCATTTAGCACAGTGACTAAGCAGCTACAGATTATTCAATTAAATATTCTTCTAATTATTATAAGTAGTAGTAGTTAGTAGTTGCAGCAGCAGTCATGTGAGTGCTTTGTAATCACTAAATCATCACACACCTGTAAGGGATAGTTGGTCACAGCACAATGTTCATACACTACGAGTTCATAGGATCTTTCATTCTAGCTAGCAAGCCACTTATTAACATGGTTCTCACAGTGCTGAGCAGGCAGACATCTTATATGGTAATTTACCGCTTTGTAATTTAGTTATGGAAATAAACAGGTAAATACAATGAACCCACCATGCTTTCTTCAAAATATGAAGTTTTGAGCCCAAGGTGAATAGTAAATAAAGTTCAGGACACACAAGTAGCAAAACACATTCCCAAACAAGCTGAAGGCTAATCTGCTCAAGACATTTGCCATCCTCTACCAATTAAGGTAGACCCCTAAATGAGACCCCTAAATGACCCCTAAATGAGAAGTTAAACTGAGAAAGTCTGACTCCGGAGTGAGATTTGGAAACCCAGTGCTCCCAAGGGTTTCAGATATGAACATAAAGGCCAAGGACAGAAATTAGTTTAGTCTGGCCCGTGCATTAGCTCCACAAAAGCTGTTAAAGCATTTCTGAAGTTAGCAGAAACTTCCACTGACCTAATCAGTGAACCTCTAACTAAAACAAACTCCGCTTATTTGCTGAAACCTGAGCCACAGGCTTATTTACTGTTGTTTTGTTATAACTGCTTTTAACAGAACCATGGACAAAATAAATGTTTAAAAATAAAGAAATATTAAGTATCAAAAATATTTGCTCTAATCCAGCCTGTAGTGGTTTAGCTTATATATTCTCTAAGTTATTCAAAAAGAATGATACTAGAATAGATCCTTTAAAATGCACTAATATGAAAAAGAAACAACTTGGGCTTCCGGTAAATAGGCAAATAAGCTAATGATGTATAAATGCTTCAAAATATCCTCTGTAAATGGGTGAATGCCCAAGATGAACAGGAGCAGAACTAGCCTTAACAGATCAATTCCCCTTATCTTTATGATGTGAGGATTTTTACTCAGGGAACATTTGCCAAATCTACCAATAATTTACTTCTAAATTTAATTTACTTTTAATGCTTAAGGGAATTTTAAGTCTTTTCCTGGTTTAAAGAATCTTAATACAGAAATCCTGCTAGAACTGGGAAAAGGGTAGCAATTAAGCTTTCATTGGGCAAAACCTGAACAATGATTAATTTTTCAGTACTGACTATGAGCCAAAAAATGAGTACAAGAGTAATTGATATACTCTGGAAGAATAATAGGAGAAACAGAAAAGAAGAAAGGAGTATTGAAACAGAAAATCTGGAAAATTGGAAATTGGTCAGGGTAATCTTTGCCTTTTCAAAATGTTTCCTAAGATAAGTAAAAAATCAGTACATATATCAAGTCATTATGTTGTACACCTTAAAGTTACACAACATTATATGTCAATTTTACCTCAGTAAAGCTAGGGGGAAAAAGCAGTTGAAAAGCAGCACTTATAACCACCGTAAGTAGTTTCCTATACTACCAACAAACAACAGGCCGGATTATCCCATAGTTGGCTGGATTGAGGTACTGTGATCAGGCAAAGAAATAAGAAGGTATATCAGGAGATTAAAAGAGTTCGATAGTTACTATGAAGCAGAAAGCGCCCTTTCCAGAAATGACAGGGTCAGGAAAATGTAAATAACTAATGTTGCAACACTATTAGTTGAGTTACTGATTCAAAATTATCAGGAGATGATTGTGATAATTGATGATCATGATGATGATGATGATTTTTTTTCAAAATAGCCAAGTATTACTGTCATAATAGCAGACACTAATAAATATTTATTATATTTACTTATGCTGCATTTAGTAAGAGAAGCAACTATAAAAGAAATCTGAAAAAAAAAGAAAAAAAAGAAATCTGGAGAATATTAAATCTGAGAGGAAAACAAATCTGTTATGGACTTGCTCAGTGCTTTGCAAAAGGCACAGCCTTTTTTCCTACCTGTAAGGCAAAGGGGTTAGAACTCAAGATATCTAAGGATGTTTTATTATTCTGGCATACAGTAGTATATTCTGGCGTATGGTAGTATTCTGGCATATCGTAGTATATCCTGGCATATAGTAGTTTCCAAATTTGGGGTGGCCAAATAAATATTTCAAAGAGAAGGTTGTGTGTGTGTGTGTGTGTGTGTGTGTGTGTGTGTGTGCGTGCGCGTGTGCATGTGTGTGCTTTGTCCTTGAGATGTTGATCTCATATATAAACAACATTTAATTGCAGATATTGGAAGAAAAATTTAAGAACTTCCTCTGACATTAAGGTAACTACCTCTAAAAATAAAGTAACTAGAGCAGGATCTGTAGTAAGGAGCTAAGTCTAATCCCTGAATCCCTGCAGCCTTCCTTTCAGCAGGTTTATAGAACATAATCAGAGGTAGAAGAGTGGTCAATCCAGAAAAACAAAGCAATTATTTTATTTGTATTAATTTCTTGCTAAAATAGAGATCACATATGTTAAGGTAGTGGTTAAAGTCAAGTAATCTGGGGTTAGATTGCTTTTATTCAAATCTCTGGTCTGCTAATTACTATGTGAAACTAGGTTAGTTACTTAACCTACTAATTGCTTGGTTCCTCACTCTTAAATGAAGCAGACACCTACTATTCAACCCAACAATTCCATTGCTAATACCCCAAGAAAAATGAAAAATATGTCTCAGTAACTATATATCCATACCAAAAAAATCCAACACAAATATTTATTATAGCTTTATGTGTAATAACCAAAATTCATAATCACCAAAAAACAACCCAAATAACCATTAACTTGTGAATGGGCAAACTACGATACATCCATATAATACTACTCAAGAATAAAAAAGGATGAATTACTGATGCACACATGGATATCTGCTATAGCATAGATGAATATCAAATACATTATGCAAAATGAAAAAAAGCCAAAAATAAAAGGTCGTATAATGTATAACTTCATTTATATGAATTATGGAAAGGCAAAGGCATGAGGACACAAAACAAATCAGTGGTTACTACGGGCTGTAGATGAGGAGAGGCTACTGACTCCAAAAGGGCATGAGGGAACATTTGCAGGTAATAGAATTGTTGATTAGAATGTGATCACATGACTTTATTCATCTATCAAAGTTCACAGAACTGTACATTAACATAGCATGACTTTGTAAGTTGTACCTCAAAACATTTAAAAAATAGAGACATGATAGAAAAACCTATTTCATCAGGTTGTTGTGAAGATTAAGAAAGATAATGCACATAAAAGTATTGCAATGTTTGACATATGAAGAGCTCAACAAATGCTAGCTGTCATTATTGTCATAATCCTAATTCTTCAGAATTATAATGATACATAATTTTGCTAGGTGAAAATTATTTCTAAATAGCAGTTACTCTTTAATAACCTTTTATAAAAATTGAGGGTTTTTTGGCTTAATAACAGTTTGGTTTATAGTGAGGCCACCTGTTCCTAACACATTGAAGATGACTGCAACATTCTCAGGTTTGTGTTTTCATGACAGAATCATATATTAAGGTTGCCCATTTTTAGTGCCAAATGAGAGCTAGATAGGAGCAAAACTAAAATGAAAAGGAATTTTGCTTGCTTTTCAGAGCCATTCAATCTTTTCTTATGATCCCCAAGCCTCCAGCCCAGAGACCAAGATAAGGACACTTCTTCCATTTGACCAGGGCTTTGATTTCTTCAGTCCCTACCTTCCCAGCACCAACACCTTCCGTCAGCTCCCTTCTTCTGTAGAGACTCAGACTATAGGTAGAAGACATAGTATTCCTCTCCCATATCCATGTCACATTCCTCCCAACTGTAGACCAATTTTCATACCATCCAGTTGTGCAACAATCTTGATTTGCTAAGCATATCAATCATATCTCCCTTACAGGGTACCTTGTTCAGAGTAGCTGCTAACTTGATACTCCCCTGGCCATAGGTAGATAAGAGTAGAATGTAGCACAGTGGTTGTCTAGAAGTTGGTAGGAAGAGATTTCTCTGTGTATATCTCTAGGCACGGTGATATACATAGATAGATTCTGCAGGAGCCACCATTGGGAAGTCAGCTATGAGATGAAGGCCAGCCTGATTCCATTCTTTACCATTTCACCAGTGAACATAATTTTTTGTTGCTTAAGGCATTTATCTATCTACATATACATGTACTCATTTTTTTAATCACACCAAGAACATCTCAAACCAATACATTTACCTTCCCCATTAATATTTCAGTTTTCCAACTCCATTAAGGGTCACAGTCGATTAGAGCCCAACTAATCTTATAAATTTATCTAGCAAGCCCTTAATCACAAATACACATATATATTTTAATAGGCCACTTAGAAATCTTATTTTTGAAATGTAAATTGAGGAGCACCTGGGTCACTCACCGGATTAAGCCTCTGCCTTTGGCTCAGGTCATGCATGATCTCAGGGTCCTGGGATCAAGCCCTGCATCCAGCTCTCTGCTCAGCAGAAAGCCTGCTTCCCCGTCTCCCTCTGCCTGCCTCTCTGTCTACTTGTGATCTCTTTCTCTCTGTCAAATAAATAAATAAAATCTTAAAAAAAAAAGAAATGTAAATTGAATAAAACTAGGAAAATTTTGTAAAAAAAAAAAAAAAAAAGTTTTTTTTAAACTATGTGAATTTCCTAAAATAAAATCTTCACAAATACTGTCTTGTAAAAATTTCCTTTGGCTTATTGTCCCTCACAATTTCAAAATAGTAAAATAATCTGTAGTTCTCCATTATCTGCTTTTTAAAATCAAATGTATGTTTGATAGAATAAAAAGTATACAATTTCTCTAGTTTACAAAACAAATATGATTACTTGGAAATTTAATAAGGATATCTGAATTGAATATAGGGATTGTGGGTTAATTTCACTTAGCATTTCTTTTGAAATGTTAAAAAGAAAATGATTTCTCTTTAAACTTCAAAAAGACAGCATCAGATTCATAGCACAAACCCCAGTTTCTGGGTTTTTTGGGGTTTTTTTCAGAATGGAAATAAAAATTGAGAGAAATTATCTTCATTGATGAAAATAAGTATTAACAATAAATTATTATCCCAGAATTACCCAGAACTAGTTTCTTACATCCCAGAATTACCCAGAACTAGTTTCTTACTCTAGTTTTATAACAATCTTATACACAAAGTCATTACATCTTGTCATTCTTGAATTTTCAGCAAGAAACTTGTTTTCAGCAAGATCACTATCTTTTACATTCAAATGTACCAATGACTAATTTTTGTTCCAATCCTATCCAAACTACTCATTATGTTTCCCTTGAAATCAGAGGATGCACTTGACACCTTGTGCATGGCTGAGTCCATATGGTTACCTATGTGCTACAGGCCTTCCAGTCATTTTGGAAGAATGGAACTCAAAGTCTGCAGTAAAAAAGCACATATATTTTGCTTTCAATTCACCTACATCCAGTCAGTTACTAAGTCATTTAGAGTCAATCATCGTAGCTTTTTCTTGGCTGTCCCCTCTTTATTTTCTTTTTTATGTTTATCCTAGGTCCATTCTTCAATATTTTCTATGGGAATGAATGCACTATTCTCTTAGCTGCTTGCCTATTTCTTATCTTCCCATTTATTTTCCTATTCAAATTTATCCTCCCCAGCGCAAATTACTTGAAAAAACCATTTCACCTTGGTATTTAACATCTCCATCTTCATGTTCTGGTTCAGGATCCCCCACCCACCTGGAATTTTCGCTTATCACTCTGCCCACATTTCGAGATTCTATCCATCCTTGAAAGTTCATCTCAAATATCAATCTTTCACTAAAAATGTTCCCAATGCCCCTACTCACTGTGACTACTCTCTTCTTTGCATCTCTTTTCTTTGAATAATTTGTTTCTTGCTTATGCCATTTCAAATTTCCTATGTCCTTAAATATCCTTTTACTCTTTCCCTTTGTGGATTCTACATTTCTGGAGGGCACAAATTCTATCCTTTTAATCTTCATAGTCTCTGTCTCAACTACTATAAAATCAAGTGATCGATAATGATCAATCAAGTGATCAATAATGATCAATCAATAATGATCAATCATGATGATCAAGAATAAATATGTTGTTTTCCTTAATATGTTCTTCCAATTCACAGTTAATATCTCTTTCTTTTATCAGGCATTGAGCAAGATTATTTTTGCATGTGGACAAAACTTTCATTGAGTTTTTGATGGGAATAGATTTGAGATAAAATTGTAGTGTCCCTGATATTCAATAGGAGTAAATTCAAGTAAATTCAAAAAGGAGTAAATCAAGAGTGACACATAAAAAGGCCCAAATTTAAGAGGTGGCAGAGTATAACGATGATCAAAGAGGAACTGATCTGAGAAATCTGGGACTCCTTTGTTGGTCTCATTACTGAATTAGGCTGGAGTCACAATAAGTATAATTTGTAGCTAAAATGCTTGAAATGAATTTGGTCTTATGGACTTTTTATTAAATCTGAAGACTATTAAAGTATACATATTCAATTTTTTTTTTCTGAAGCTCTAAAATTCTATTAAGGACTCCAAGAATTCAAACATAAACATTGCAAGTGTTACTTGTTAACATTTATTCTTTTGGACTTCATTAGGAACATTGTCTGGTTTTTATGCATACTGTCTCTCTGCTGAAGTGATCTGTCAATTATCACTTGTCATATGTACCAACATACCATAGCCTGGGCAGGCACCGTTGTCAAACTTAATCCAACAGATGAAGTGGTGCCACTGAAAACAATGGAAAATGGATGTGTGCTAATTTCAGACTTTTCGGTAGAGAAAGGGAAGGTGTGAGGTTGGGAGTATTTGTGGAGCGAGATAATGTATTTGAATAGAAACATTTTTTTTTTAAATCACTTACTGGTCTGGGTTATTCTTTTGGTTTGGGAATTTTCAAAGTAATCAACAAAAGGTTGATTATATGCTTGACTGTACAAAGCGCTATGACTGAAGAAACAGAGCTGGTGTGAAGCTTCTGTTCTCTGGAGGCTAAAGATGCAGTGTGATTAGTTGTGACATTTTGAATGGTGTGAATGGATTTAGAACAGTGTAATGGACAGAGATAGTATTTTGAATTAGTTACCAAATGGTTATAAATTCAAGTACCATCAACCAATTTATTTACCTTTCATTGTTTTAGAGACCAAACAACAGTAGGAATATTGTACTAATTTGTTTAAAGAGTAATTTGCAGTAGATTTTCCAAAAGCACATTATCAGAGATGTTAAAATTTCAGGATTATGATTTTACACAGAGACAGAGGTAGGCCCAGTTACTAAATGTAAAACCAATATTTTATTTGTCATCTATTTTTTTTTTCCTGTTTCCCAAGGTTTGGAATTGTGGACATCACATGTATCCAAAAAAACTGAGTACCGTAGATGCTTGGATGTTTTAAGGATAAGATTGTTCCTCACCCTGAAATTCTGACTTTGACGTATCACAGAATAAGTAGTTTGACAACTCAGTTACTAAAGGTAGTACTAATTTAAAAGATCTGCCAATAGATCTCAGAAGAGCTACTCTTAATTATTTACAAAACTGAAACAGTTTGAACACACTGAATTCCTTGTTGAATCAAAATCTGCTTGGGCATCTGGAGATTTCCCAAACTGTATGTTTCTTGTTTTGGCCCATGTGACTGACTTAGCTCTCTCTTTAATTTCAATTCCCTAGGTAAGACTTGTGGCTTCTTCTAATTTGACTAACTCCAAGAGCTGCCAGTTGGTAGCTGGCCTGGCCCTAAAGATCTTGGCTGGGTTTCTCACTACTCAACAGAAATGACTCATAGAACACCAACATCAGACAAGGTAATTCTAGTGTGATGGGGTAAGACAAAACAAAATACTTCCTGACAACACTCAAACCAAAAAAAAAGATCTGCTTCTTTGATCCTTTCTCAAAATTACCTATTATGGGCCCAAATTTCATAACTAGCTCCTTCTTTTTTTTTTTTTAAAGGTTTTTTTTATTTATTTACTTGGCAGAGAGGAGAGAGATCACAAGTAGGCAGAGAGGCAGGCAGAGAGAGGAGGGAGCAGGCTCTCCGCCAAGCAGAGAGCCCGATGTGGGACTCGATCCCAGGACCCTGAGATCACGACCTGAGCCGAAGGCAGAGGCTTAACCCGCTAAGCCACCCAGGCGCCCCCTAGCTCCTTCTGATACCCTCTGAGACAGCCCTCATTTCCTCAGGGTGTTCAGTTTCCTTTTCCCAGCAAATGATAAACTCATCTTTGTTTGCTAATTAGTGTATTCTCGATGGTCACTGGCAGGTAGGCATTGGCAATTTATTTATTAAAAAATGTATTATATGAGTTCTATAACTGTAATGCCCTGGTAGATATATACCATGGTATACCATGATAAAGAAAAAAGATGAAGATATCCCTGCTTTACAAAGGCATACAGTGTTTTAGAAAATAGAATATTCTCAATGATTCCAGCACGTTAAGCACTATGCTAATCATTATATAAGCATTAAACTCAGTTATCCTTACTACAGTCCCAGAAAGACAGCCATGCTATTATCTTTATTGTGCCCACTATAAAACTGGCCTTATAGAAATTAAACAAATCATCCATAGTCTCTGTGGCAGAAATAAAGTTCAGCACTCGGATCACCCACTGAGGGGAGCAAAATGGACTGACAGCCTCATCTGCCATTCTCTTGATCTACCACTCTGTTGCCATTCATGCCATGCTTCTCCTAGCTTCACCCAGGAAAAAAGAAAGCACAGTGGAAATATTATGTTGGCCCATTTCTGGAGGACAGAACTGAGACAGCTAGGCTCAGAAATGCCCTGCTCACCTAGCCAAACCTTTCTTAGAACTGAAGAGAAGTCTGAGCCTCTTCTTACCAAAGCCTTGTTCCTTCTCACTCTGCTTTTACAGATGACAGACATGCACTGTAATCTAAAGGTGATCTTGCTTTAGCCCCCTTGTTGATCACAGGTGTTGCCCCAATGTATCTCGTACACATCTAATCCCATCATGGCATTTGCTTCCTGGAGGGCCAGGACTCACACAGTCACTCTAAGTGTAAAAAGAGGAGTTAAATTTTAATATTGGACAGTCTATTGCTATTCCCAATGTTTTTAACAATCACGGAAAGAATGAGACCACTTTAAATGTCAAATCTTGAAGGATGATTTTAAGATGCCAAAAGAGCAAATTTAACTAAGATAGTGCCAAACATTTTATAAAATCTGTCTGAGCTGTGTCATGCTTAACTTCATATGAGATATGGATTTCCCCTCTCTAATTTCTCTACCCATTTATTCCTGGGACTTGGGCTTGCCTCTTATCTCTGACACCTATATTTGAATTGTGGATTTCCATATTCTATTAGCCCTTACTAGAACTTTCTTTCCTGCTGTAAAAAAAATCTTTCATCCTTCAAGATCTACTCAGCATCTTGAGGGCAGTATTGACGCAGCTGAAAGCTTAGTCTATACTCCTCCTTTCCATTCACCCTTGGCAGTTTGTGCTTATCATATATAATGAAAATTTCAAGTTCTTCTACTCTTACTTCTATTAATGTCAACAGGAAATAGT
Organism: Nasua narica; assembly: GCA_028533885.1. Taxonomy (NCBI): domain Eukaryota; kingdom Metazoa; phylum Chordata; class Mammalia; order Carnivora; family Procyonidae; genus Nasua; species Nasua narica. The sequence goes on from CM052811.1 coordinate 37,562,761, forward strand.
ATTTTTTTAATTTGCAGCTCCTAGTAATGAGTGAATAAGTGAATGTATTAATAGATTTGTTCTAAACGGTCTTGATTCTTACTCATGTGACTTTCTGGTGTTTCTGCTGCTGTTTGCCCACAGTAATGACTCATAAAATTTAGAGTTGCATGCTCTACTACATCAAATCTTGACCAGCCCTGATATCTTGACTGTTTTTCTGAAAAATTATAGTATCTCTGGATATTTTGTTATGGATGTATGATAATATGAAATGTAAGCCCAATGATGGCAATGATTTCATCTGTCCTATCAATGCTCCACATCTAGTACCTGGTATGTGTTAGGAATCCAGTAAATGAACATAGTACCAGAGTATATAGAATGCTATAAAACACAACAGAAGGTCTTGTTAAGAAGATGAGCGCTAGTATAGATTTCTTAAAGATGTAGAGACTTGACCTTTAGAGAAGCGGTAGATGAACTTAATTATATAATTGAAGGTTATTGGAAACTCCTCACTACTGGAGAGCTCTGACAATCACACAAAGGCCCATCAATGCCCAAATACTCATATACAAACCTCAGGAATGATAAGAGCATGACATAAGTGACCTCCATCAAACTTCATTCATTCATGATTGTGCTGTGAATTACTAAAGCATCCATCTTTAGCCCAGGCAGTGAAAAAATTTTAAGTTGAGAGTCTGGACAAGAAGGCAGTCAAGTAAAAAAAAATTGAAACTGTTCTGTGCTTAAACTCTTATACAGTAATGAATCCAGAATGGTATGTGGCTAAAGTTCTGATAAACACTATTTCACTGCAAATTATCCATTTTATGATCTGTGCAAACCTGCAAAAAGGTTATCTAGGTATGGTAAATAGAACAAATTGGTTGTTATATTTTTTTTTTACCAAATATGGAATAGATAAGGTGCATAGATTTAAATATAAGTATAAAACAAAATAAATAGAGTAGTAAGGTGCATAGATTTAAGTATAAATAGCCTCAAAGGGATTCTATGCAAAGAATTAACCACTTATTTATAAAACAATATCTTCATTGTGACATCAAATTTGGAAGAATCTCTGCCAGGTGATAATATTTCCTGTGATAATTGTGCATGTATAAAGTAACTATTGGAATATCTGGATTAAAACAAAATATGGTTGAAACAATCATGTGGATATTTAGCTATGACAAAGCAAAAATTATTGTGAATGCCGATGAGAAAATTTTCAATAGAACTCTTACTAACATGTCCACTTAGTAATTATAAGCTTTCTTTGTGAAGTTTAGAGTAGGTATAAGCACTGTAACACTCACATCTGACAATTCTGACTGGTAAATTGTACTGACTGGCCTGACTCTGTATGCAAACTCAACAATATTTCAGTTATGACTCTGCTGCTATAAAAGAAAAGGCTCATATTGATCCAAATTGAAAATAAAAAAGTATAATAAGAATTCAAAGGCAATGCTTGGCAGAGGACTATTTATCAGAAATGATCTTTATGTTGCCCCAAATCTCTAACTTATATTTAGTTAGTCATTCACTGGTGCGTCTGTCAAATCCTTCCGAATTGCCAGTAGTGCCTAGTAACTGGGAGTCTAAAGCGTTCAGTTTGGAAGGAAAGTTAGGTATCCTCCTCCAAGTGTGAACATGCTCCTTAGCTTATACAGGCTGCTTCAGCTTCCTCCTACACCAGTGTCCCACAGAAGTCCTACTAGAGGACCAACAGAGGTAGGAGAAATCACAAAATGGGAAACGGACCAATAGCTTCAAAGTAGAAGCCATCTGGGCTCGAATTCCTACCACTACCATGGACAAACAGTTCTCAAGTTGTTTCACTCAGTGCATCTGCTCTGGGGGTACAAATCAAGACTTCCAAAGAAATCTTAAAAATTTTCAGCTTCTGTCATGGCATACAAAAAATGGGATTGTTTTTTCTATCAAATAATATTTAATAAGATAAAAACTTACCAAAATATCTCCAAACACTTCTGATTTTCAAGCTGAAGCAGAGTAGTGGTCAATAAACACACTGATTCAAGTAAATTACCTACATTATGCCTTTCAATCACCATTAACAACCCAGAAACCAAGGTAGAGCAAAGTCGAAGGTCACAACACCAGAAAATGTCTGACCTTGGATTAGGAAGCCAGAGTCCGTGCCATATTCCATGATAATTCTAAGGGAATATGAGTTAAGACTGATGGATCGAATTTACACAGAGATAAATATTAATTCAAAATAAAGTATTTTCAGCAGTTATAGGGTTGCATTAATTAAACACACTGATTCTTGACATAGTGGCTTTATAGCCTTAGGTTTTAGGTCCTGGGAGTATTGAAAAAGAAATTAACTAGTCATCTGTCACAGATAGTACAGTGGACCTGAACTATGTTTCTCCTGATGGTAAATTATTATAGCATTTAAATGTTAAAACATTCCTGTCTTAATCTAAATCCTTAGTGGGAAAAACAAAATTCAGTCTGGGTAATTTACATATAGATTAATTTATTATAAAGAACTATAAGAATAAAAAGAAATATCATGGAAGCCAATAGGTAAAAATACAGAAGGATTCCCAAGTCGAACTAGGATGATGTCCAGTTCCTCCCTTGATAGACAGATAGACCAATAGATAAATAGGATATAAATATACATATTTATTTATATTTGTAATAAAATAAATACATATGCATATTTTAAATACATTTAGCATATAATTTGTCCACACCTAAATAAATGTTTAAGAAGGTGAAAGCCTTCTATTCTAAATATATAGTAATAAAAATTGTTTCTTTCACTCTGCATATGTCTATATTTATATCTGGTCAGGAAAGGAGACAACTACATTGGCCACAGGCTACCAAATGGGATCCTTGAAGGGGGTCTTATTCTCACTTTCTAAAACATAAACCTACCGTTAGTTTTGGGTTGCTGACATGGTAGGTCAGGCACCAGGACCATGCAGTCATTTGGAGTTAAGAAAAAAAAAATGCATCCCTTCTTTAGTTCAGGTCATGTATTCACCACTGGCACAACCATTAGCGGAGAGTATAGTCACCTGATGCTAACATAGCTTTCCAAAATCATTACATTAACTAGAACTGAGCTGGGTTTGGGGAGTCCTTATAAAGTAGTGTGTCTATATGCTGGATAGATTCCAATTTTTGAAACTTGGTCTGGTCAGCATTCGTACCCTTTTTATTGTCCGGTTCTTCCAAGTCTCCTCAATAATCTATTCCCACTCTAATTAAACCTCTAAATTCTAAAAGTCTAAATTCCCACTGCAGAAAAGAAATTCAAGTGAGGTAAGGATATTTTATTTGATTAGAAGTTATGCCAAGTTTCAATCATTCCGTCTTTCTATTCCTATTCAACTGCTACTGGCTTAGACTACCAAACTGATTCAGGATTTGAAGCCAAAGCCCACTCTTTCACCCTATGAACCTGAGATGGGTAGGGAAAAAATTTCACTTTACGTAGAAATCATTTGGTATTAAAATCTTCTCTGTATATGTACAGTGTTAACCTTCAATATTTACTCTTTTGGTCACCAACATCCCTCTGAACTGAGACTTTCATGTGAATCTGCCAGATCAGCATTCTTCTGTAAGTAACAAATTTGGGTTATCGTGCCAGCATGAGATCTTGTTCTTGTCCACTGATGGTCAGTGACAGATATCACAAGTGAGTGAGGAGCTGGCAAAGATTTGTATCAGTCCACATGTTCTGATCTCATACCAAACTTTCCTCAATTTTCGGTAACATTTATTAGAGAATTCTTATTATTTCTTCCTTAAATATTTGGTAGAATACATCGGTGCAGCCATCTGGGTCTGGAGTAGTCTTTGTGAGAAGTTTTAGTTTATTTATTTTGTTTTTACTGATACTGATCTTTAAAAAATAGTTCCAGAACAATTTAGGCCATTTCTTCCTGAATAAGTCTCAGATGTTGTATCATATGAGGAATGTGGCATATTTTAGTTTATATTAGGCCTTTATTTTCTTTTTAATATCTAAAGATTCTGTAGTGATGTTCCTATATAATTTCAGGTGTTATTCTTGTATCTTCATTCATTTTTTACTGGTCAATGTGAATGGAAATTTATCAATTTTACCAATTTTCTCAAACAATTAGCTTTAGTTTTATTTTCCTTATTATCTTTCTGGGTTCTGTTTAAATAATTTTGGCTTTTATTTATATTTTTCCTTTCTTCTGCTTACATTTTTCTAGTTCACTGATTTGATGATGACGTCCTTTTTTTTTTAAATTTTTTTTTAAAGATTTTATTTATTTGACAGAGAGAAAGAGATCACAAGTAGGCAGAGAGGCAGGCAGAGGGAGAGGGAGAAGCAGGCTCTCCGCTGAGCAGAGAGCCCAATGCGGGGTCTGATCCCAGGACCCCGAGATCATGACCTGAGCCGAAGGCAGAGGCTCAACCACTGGGCCACCCAGGCGCCCCCCCTTTTTTTTGATAGACTATAAATTTCCAACTAAATACTGCTTTAGTGGCATCCCGTAATTTTGATGTGTTATATTTTCATTTTTTATTTAGTACTAAATGCTTTTTATTTTCATTTATGGATCCTTTTTGGAACACAGGTTTCTACAAGTGTTTTATTTAGTTTACAAATATATGGTAATTTTTCAGAGATCTTTTGTTAATATTTCTATTTTAAATCCATTGTGGTCAGAGAAAATACTCTGTATGAATTAAATCCTTTTAAATTTGAGTCTTTTGATGTAACTCAGAATATGTTCTCTCTTGGTAAATGTCTCATGTGGACATGAAAAGAATATCCATTCTATTGTTGCTGTGCAATGTATTTAATAAATTTCAATTAGGTAAAGTTTGCTGAAAATTGTTACTCCAATTTTCTAACTCCTTATGAAATTTCAATTTGTTCTATAAATTTTTCAGAGATAGATATTGATATCTTATCATGTGATTTCACTTTTGTTTTTCTCCTTGCAGTTTTTAAGGCTTTGCTTCAGGTATTTGAAGCTTTATTATAATATTTATAATTTATATAAATAAATTATAATTTATAAATTACAATTTATAATTATATATATAAATATATTATAATATATACTATATAAATATTTATTCTTGCATAAATATTTAGGATTTGTTTGCTCTCTTGATAACCCAATACTTTTATCACTATGAAATGACTTCCTTTACCACAGATAATATTCTTTACTCCAAAACTTGTTTTGTTTAATATTAATATAGACATTCAAACTTTCCTTTTATTAGTATTAGCATATATCATTCTTAATCTTTTTACTTTTAAACTATTTGTGTCTTTATATTAAAACTATATTCCAATGTAAGCAGTATTAACTTGGGTCTTGCTTCTTTAACCAATCAATCTCTGTTAGTTATATTTAATATTGCAATTGATGTGGTTAGTGTGAATCTGTCATTTAACAATTTCATATTTTTTATTTTTTTCTTCTTTAATGTGCTTTTATCTAGATTTAGTCTTTTATTATTTTTTTCCTTTCTGTTAATCTAGTAACTATAACTCTTAGGGATTTTTTTATACTTTAATAGTTGCTTTAGAGTTTATAATATACACCCTTATCTTATCAAAAGCCAACACTTTGTATAAATTCAAACATAGTTAAGAACCATACAAAAATACACTTCATGTCTCACCTTCTAGCCTTTATACTATTGTTCTTAAAGCTTTTATTTATGCATATGTTACAAACCTGAATATATTGTGATTTTTGTTTAAATAGTCAGCTATACTTCAGATATTTACTTCATAAGAAAAATAGTTATATAATTATTCAAGTAGTTACTTTTTCTGTTGCAACTTAATCCATTTTTTTTTATAATCTGGTAACAGTTTCTCCTTGCCTGAATGACTTCTTTTAATATGTTTTGAAGTATGGATTTGCTGGTGTCAAATAGTTTCAGCTTTTATATGTCTGAAAATGTTCTTTTGCCTTCTTTTTAAAAGATATTTTTGTTGGGTATGGAATTTATAGGTTTAGGGGGGTTTTTTTCTTCTTTAAAATGTTGTTCCACACTCCTGGATTGCCTTGTTGTTGTTGTTTTGAGAGTTTTCTTTTTATATTTAAATAAAATACACTTCTGATTTCCAGTCTGACATACAAAGGCTTAAAAGGCATCACTTCTATTCCCACAACAAATAAGGCTTAAAAACAGAAAATCAATAACCCTTCCAGAAATCCATCAGAAATTAGGGTGATAGAACAAGTTACCGAAAACTGGAGAGACAGGTAGATACAGAGAATTACATCTTACCAAGAGCAGAAACCACTGCTGGAGTCAGCATCAAGTAGGAATAGTTAAAGGGTAGATGACTGACTCCTGGAGACTAAGTATGGGCGAGCTTGAGAAATGAAAACTCCTGAAGGCCCTGCGTTGGGGGAATTCCCACACTTTTGTGAGTCTTCCCTCCAGGAGCGCCACCAGATTCTCGCTATGAAGTTAAGAGAAAAATTACTTCCTGCTTTCACTACAAAGAGACAAAAAGCAGCCATTTGAAATAAGACTGAAGCTTTCTTTACTTCTCACCAAATGCTTGACCTCAAGGGAAACTATTTTTCAGTACCTAACCAATGTGTATGTGTGTGGGGGGGTGGGGGAATATCCCACTCCAGCCCCTTCTAGTATTCCTGTCTCATCTAAGTTGTGATATAGAAAGCTGATCAGCACTTAGAGAGATCACAACACAGGTGAAGAGACTCAATAAAACACGAGATTTAATCACAGCATTACAGAATGCTTTCTCAGCCCCTACATTTTATTATCACAACAATAGGGCTCCTGTATAATAATAAGATACTATAGCTGAAAAGAACTGCAAGACTCAGATCCTACTTAAGAAGTCCTTAGGGAAACACAAGACAGCAAAGAAAACAAAAACTAGGTCACCAGAGGAAATTTTAGCCTCTAACATTTATAACTATAGCAAACAATTAACAGCTTAACTTCCAGCCAGATGAACATAAAATCAAGCAATAAAGACCAATTTACTTTGCTTCCTTTTACATTATATATCATGTCTGGCTTTCAACAACAGGAAAAAATTATAAGTCATGCTAAAAGAACCGGAGCCAGATATAACCAATATTTTCAAATTATTAAACCAAAACCTTAAAATAACTATGATTAATATGATAAAGGCTCTACTGAAAAAAGTGGATAATGTGCAAGAGATGGGCAATGAAAGCAGAGAGATGGAAATTAAAAGAGTATCATAAGGAACTGCTAGAAATTAAAAAAATACTATAACAAAAATGAAGAGTGTGTTTGATGGGCTCATCAGTAATTTGGATATAGGCATGGAAAGAATTGGTGAGCTTAAGGATGTAATAGAAACTTCCCAAAGTGAAAGGTAGGGGCAGGGGTGGTAGAAAAGGAAAAGATGGAATAAAATATCTAAGAATTCTGAAGCAATTACAAAAGGTATAACATACATATAATGGGAATAAAGAAAGATGAAGAAAGAAAAGAAGAAATATTTGAGGTAATAGTGGCTAAGAATTTTCTAAAATTTTTGACAGATACAATGCTAGGAATCTTACAGAACACCAAACTGGAAAAATACAAATGAACAAACACTATACCTACGCATTTCCTATTCAAACTTCAGAACATCAAAGACAAAGAGGAAAAATTTAGAGAAACACTATCAAGTGGCAGAAATACCTTGCCTACACAGTAACAAAGGTAAGAATTACATCAGATTTCTCTTTAGGCAATATTCAAGCCAGAAGAAAGTGGAATGAAGTAGTTAAATGTGATATCTAAATAAACACCTAGAATTCTAGACCCAGGAAAATTATCCTTCAAAAATGAAGAAGAAATACTTTCTGAAACAAAATTTGAAGGAATTTGTTGCTAGTAGACCTGATGTGCAAGACATTAAAATGAATTTTTCAGAAAGAAGGAAAAGACATAAGTCAGAAACACAAATCTATGTAAAGAAAGGATAGGTACATGAGAAGGAATAAATGAAGATAAAGTCATTTTTATTTTTCTTATTAAATGTTCTAACAGACAATAGTTTGTTCAAAATAACAATAGCAATAAAAAAATTTAAAAACACAAAATAGTAACAGCAACAATGTATTGGATGATTATAGCTTATGATAAAATGAAGTATATAACAACAATGTTATAAGGCATGGGAAGGAGAAGTTGGGAATACACAAGTTATAAGGTACTTGAACTAACCATGAAGTGGTATAGTGTTATTTGAAATAGACTTAGATTAGTTGTAAATGTATATTGCAAACTGTAGAGCAACCACTAGGGGAAAAAATGAAAAAAAAATTAAGGTATGATCAATATGATCAATATCCTGAGAAGTAAGAAAATTAAATCATGTAAAATGTTTTATTAAAAGCAAAATAAGGGGCTCCTGGGTGGCTCAGTGGATTAAAGCGTCTGCCTTCAGCTAAGGTCATGATCTCGGGGTCCTGGGATCAAGCTCCACATCAAGCTCTCTGTTTGGCAGGGAGCCTGCTTCCCCTTCTCTCAATGCCTGCCTCTCTGCCTACTTGTGATCTCTCTCTCTCTCTCTCTCTATCAAATAAATAAATAAAATCTTTATAAAAAAAAAAGCAAAATAAAAAGGAAGAAAGAAAGAAAGAAAGAGAAAGAAAGACACAACAAATAGAAAATAGTAACAGACATGGCAGATGATGGCAACTCCATCAAAAATCATTTTAAATGTGAATAATCTTAATATACATACAAAAACCATCAGAGTGGGTTAAATAAGAATCCCAAATGTATGTTGTCTATAAAAAACACAATCGTGTGCCTGGGTGGCTCAGTGGGTTAAAGCCTCTGGCTTTGGCTCAGATCATGATCTCAGGGTCCTGGGATGGAGGCCCACATCTGGCTCTCTGCTCAGCAGGGAGCCTGCTTCTCCCTTTCTCTCTGCCTGCCGCTCTGCCTGCTTGTGATCTCTCTATCAAATAAATAAATAAAATCTTAAGAAAAAACCCACCACAATCATAAACAAAAATAAATTGAAAGTAAAGGGATAGAGAATACACTATACTAACACTAACCAAAAGAAAGTAGAAATTTTAATTTCAGACAAAGCAGATTTTAGCACAAGGGAAATTATCAGACATAAGGAGGGTATTACATAAGATAAAGGAGTCAATTCTTCAATTAGGCATACAATCCTTACTATCTACAATCCAAAATATGTACATCAAAATAGTGAGGAAAAACTGATAGAGCTGAAAGGAGAAATACACAAGTTCACTATTATAGTTGAAGAATTTAAACCCCAATATCAGTAATTGATAGACTCAGCAGACAGAAAATCACTATATAGTTGAAGTGTTCAGTACCATAAATCAACTAAATCTAATTGACATTTATAAAATATTTTATCTAACAACATCAACATATATATTCTTCTTAAGCTCACATAGAACATTCCCCAAGATGAATTGACCCTGGCTCATAAAACACATCTTAGCAAATTTAAAAGAATAAAAATCACATAAACTACATTCTCAGATGACAACAGAATTAAACTAGATATCTATAACAGAAAGAGGCTAGAAAATCCCCAAATACTTGGATATTTAAAAATTATACTTTGAAGTAATACATGGATAAAAGAATAAGTATGAAGGAAATTACAAAAACTACTTTGAACTAAATGATAATGAAAATACAACTTTTTAAATTTTATGTGTTGTAGCAAAAGCAGTGTTTGGAGAGAAATGTATGTTAAGTACATATGCTAGAAAAGATAAAAATATAAAAATTAATAATCTAAGTTTCAACCTTAAGAAACATGAAAATGTAGAGCAAACTGAATCCAAGTAAGCAGAAAAAGAAGAAATAACAAAAATTAGAATAGAAATCAATGAAATTGCAAACAGGAATTTAACAGAGAAAATCAAGGAAATTGAAAGCTGGTTCTAGAAACGATAAATAGAATTCATAAAACTTTAGCTAAACTAAACAGGAGAGAAAAAATGACACCTTATTAGTATCAGAATGAAATTGGAGCCAACACAACTGATCTCATGGTCATTAAAATGATAATAAAGAAATACTATGAAAAACTCCTATCCCCAAATTTGATAAATAAGATTAAATAAACTAATTTCGTAAAAGACATGATCTACTAAAAGAGACACAAGAAAAAAAAAAGAGACACAAGAAGAAATGGATAATTTAAATAGGCTTAAAAATTACAGAAACTGAAGCAATACATACTAACCTTCCCCAAACAGGAAATACCAGGTCCAAATGGTTTCACTGAGAATTCTACAAAACACTTCAAAAAATAATACCAATTCTCCTACAATTTCATCCAGATAATAGAAGCAGAGGGAATACTTAATAACATGTCCCATGAGGCCAGCATTACTCCAACACCAAAACCAAGAAAAGACATTACTAGTGAGAAAAATTACAGACCAAATCTCTTATGAATGTAGGGGCAAACATCCTTGACAAAATATTAGCAAGTGAATCCAACAATATATAGAAAAAATTATATACTATGTCCAAATATGATTTATTCCAGGTATGGAAGGTTGGTTTAAAATTCAAAAATCAATTAACATAGCCCTTCATACCAATAGGCTAAATAGGAAAAAGAATAATTTCATACCAATAAATTATAAAACACATTTGACAAACCCATTATCTACTCACATAAAAATTTTCAGCAAATGAGGCATAGAAGGAACATCCTCAGTTTGCTAAAGAACATCTATAAGCAAAAACAAAAACCAAAAACTCTAATACTAGCAACATACTTAGTAGTAAAAAACTAGTTGTTTTCTTCCTATAATCAGAAAAGATAAAAATGACTCTTCTCACCACTCCTATTCAACACTGTACTGAAAGTCATAGCTAATTCAAGACAAGAAATGGAAATAAAAGACTAGAAAGGAAGAAATAAATCTTGTTCACAGGTGATATGATCATCTATGTAGAAAAATCTCAAAGAACTGACAAAAAGAAAAACCTCCAAGGACTAAAAACTGATTATGATACAGTTAGAAAATACAAAGTTAATATACAAAAATCAATTGGTTTCTAATATGTCAGTAACAATTTGAATCTGGAATTAAAAATACAACACTACATTAATAAAAACAAAAAACTGAAATAATTCATTACAACCCTACCAAAGCATATATAGATTACAGATCTATATAAGGGAAACTACAAAATTCTGATAAAAGAAGTCAAATATTTAAATAAATGGAGTGATATCTCACAAATGTAAAGACATTAAGATAACAATTCTTCCTAACTTGATCTACAGATTCAATACAATCCCACTCAAAATTCTACCCAGTTATTTTGTGAAGATCAAACTAATTCTAAAGTTTGTATGGGAAAACAAAATATCCAGAAGAGCCAACACAATGATGACTAAATGACTGCAAGACTTACTATACGCTATAGAGATCCAGACTTTATGCCAATGGTAAAAGAAAAACGGATCAGCACAACAGAATAGGGAGCACAAAAATAGAATCACATATACAGTCAACTTATTCTTGACAAAGGAGTAAAGACAAATCTATGAGAAAGGATTAGTAATTTCAACAAATGGTGCTAAAACATTTGTATGTCCACATGTAAGAGAAAAAAGAATCTCGACATAGCTCTTACACCTTTTATAAATAAATAAATAAATAATCATACATGTAAATATAATATAAAGAAACATAGTTTCTAGAATATAACAGGGAAAAACACAGGTGACCTTCAAGTTGGCAATGACTTTGTAGATACAGCACCAAAAGCAAGATTCATCAAAATATTTGGTAAGTTGTCCTTCATTAAAATTTAAAATTTCTGTTCTGCAAAAGAGCTTATGAGAACAAAAAGACCATCTACAGGCAGGGAAACAATATTTCAAAACATATATATGGTAAACAACTGGTTTTCAAAATATACAAGGCTCTTGATACTCAGCAACAATAAAACAATTAATATAGTACACAATAGAACTGGACATCTCACCAAAGAAAATATACAGATGACAAGCACATGAAAAGGTGTTCGATATCATATGTATTTAGAGAAATGCAAATTAAAATATCACTGAGCTACCACTACATACCTATTAGATAGCTAAAATCCAAAACACTGACAACAAATTTGGTGATGATGTGAGCAATGGGAATGCTCATTCATGGCTGGTAGAAATGCCAAATAGTGCAGCTATTTTAGAAAACAGTTTGGCAGTCAATAAAGCTTAATATCAGCTTAATACCAGAAAACATACTCCTAAATATTTAACCAAATAAGTTAAAAACCTTTGTTCAAATAAAAATCTATACATGAATGTTTACAGCAAGAATGTTTACAAAATTCCAAATTGTCAAAACTTGGAAACACCCAAGATGTCTGTAAACAGATGACTGGAAAAACAAACTATGGCACATCCATACAATGGAGAATTTTCAGTGATAAAAAAGAAATGAACTCTAGAGCCTTGAATATATATGGAGGATCCTTAAATGCATTTGGCTAAGTGAAAGAAGCCAGTCTGGAATGTGAGACACCTTATGATCCCAACTATATGACAGTCTGGGAAACGCAAAACTGTAGATACAATGAATTTCCTTGGTGTCCAGGGATTCAGAACAAGGAGCACAGAGGTGAATGTGTAGCGCAAAGGACATTTTTAGGGCAGTGAAATTTTTCTGCGCTGTAATGGTGCACAGATAACATTATTATTTAGTCAAAATCCAAAGAACTTTACAACACAAAGAATAAACTTTAAAGTAAGCCATGCATTTCAGTTAATAATAATATATTAATATTGGCTTATTATAACAAACATATCAAGCTATTACAAAATGTTAGTAACAGTGGAGAAATTGTTGGGGGAGACCTTGTCTATGGCAACTCTCTATTTTTGCATAAGTTTTAGTAAATCTAAAATTGCTCTAAAAAAGTCTATTAAAAACTTTAAAAAGAAAAATATGTTTTTATAATAAATTATTAATCACAATAGATCAATAATCACAACAGATAATTATCTCAAATCAATAATCACAAAAGATCATAATTATTATCTTATGTAACTGAAATTTTACTATTTTTTAAAAGCTGTCTATACAGTTTTATGCATAAATTGGTTATCTTAAGATCAATTTATGTATGACTTTGCTTATGTAGCCTAAAGGATAAAGTTTACAAAAGAAGAATGAAAATTCCTGTTGCTTAGGCATGTTATCACTGCACCATATTCATTACACTCCCATAGCCTCTTTTGATCTCCATATCCTCACCAATTTTTTTTTCCTCTATCTTATATATGTAATAACTGGTAACTATTTTGCCATCATTCATCCCCTTTCCACCTATAGTTCTATTACAGTGATGAATTCATGAAAAATTAGAACACGTTTTAACAAGAAGAAGGTACAATTGTATTTAAAACTAGGATTTGATGAATTTTCAACTTCCACTTAATTTGGAATTTTTCATTTGTTTTCTCTTTAAACTCCTTCAAGAATTCATAATCAGAAACCGTGTAAGACTAAACAAAATACCACAAATTATCCATTCAACAGTTGTTAACAAGATATCAAAAGAAGAATATTTAAATATTGATTTGCCTCTTCCAGTAAGAAAAAAACATATTTTGAATATACTTCCAATTCATCATTTAGGCTTGAGATATGGTGATGTCATTTATTACTCTCTTGAAGGGACTTGGGAGTCTAAACTTTATGACAGAAAAATTGGCCTGGTTTGACATGTCCACTGCTGTATAAATGAACTGAATCTGCTAGAAATAGTCTTATAATGCATATTAACCTCTCCTGGGCCACAGTCTTGCAACTGAAATAGCTATTGGTTGACACTGTATACACATGCACAAATGGCTCACTCAGTAGGTGGGTAACAGAGTTCAAAGCATTTGGCATCTTGTGTAGTGCTTTATTAAAATAAATATATTTTAACTCCACAGGTTTATACATTAAGTATAAGCAATTAAAATGATAATAATGACTACTATGTATTATGTCCTATGTTTCAGATATTTTGCTTATAAGTTAACATACAGTGTCATACTTAATTGTCACAAAAACTCCACAGGGTAGATATCACTATTGGGATTTGTGAATTAGAACTCTATCGCATATGTAGGTTAAATCCCAAAGACCCACAGGAAATAATAAGCAGAGTAAGAACTTGATCATAGGTTATTTGACTCATAATCAATGCTCACAATCACTACCATAATCAGTGTGAGAAAATGATATTGGAAGAAGGATATTAAAAATAAACAAATAGCTAAAGATAGCTATTTTCAAGTTATTTTCAATAATGCTACATAACAAAAACTCCACAAAATTGAGAAATATACAATAATAATTATTTCAGCTATATATCTACGCGTCTGTTACAGTATGGTTGGTTTAAACAACTCAGCTGTGCTAGGTTCCAAGCTGCATGTTGAATCAGGATCTGCTTTAGGTAACTCTTAGCCTCATTAGACCATCTCTCACTTGAAGTATGTTCTTATGGTGAAATGCAGGAGTTGAAAAATGAAGTGCAGCTGCACAGTCATTTTGAGCTTTTGCTCGTTCTACATTCCACTGGCTAAAGTAAGTTACTTGCAAAACCCAACAGCAGTGGCACCTTCCACTGTGGTCAACTGGGAGGTGATGAATATTTGCTACATAATAATCTAAAATCTCACAAACACAAACACACGCGCATAAACACACACATCACCATCACCCAACCCCTTAGGTACATATTGCATACGGATGCCATTTTCTTTCTAACCAAATATTTTGTGACTCAACTCACCCAATCTACTACTGTATTTATAGTTGGGTTCTTTGAGTTTGAGAGTCTAGTTCCAATAACCATCATAACTATAATTTCTTTTCAAAGAAAGAATGAATGCTTCCAGCTCAGCTTAACTGCCCATCTATATATTCGAAGGAGAAAAAACTTTATATGGAGAGATACTGGAGAGATAAGACTCTAACGACTTAAGTCTCATAACTTGAAAAAAAAAGGTGGGGGCGAGGAGTGGAGATCAAAATAGATTCACCCTGCAGGTGGAGTAGTTATTTAAAGCCAGAGATATGGGTTATAATAATTCTTTCCATTTAGACATCAAACCTCTTTGCTCTCATTTTTTACAAATAATCTTTGCCATATATGCTAATCTAATAGGGTTTATGAAATTTGAGAATCTGATCATTTCTCTTGCAGGGCATTGGCTTTTTTGGCGTCATACTAGGAGGAATATAGATATGGAGTTACTCAAGTCAAAAGGCAGGGTAGGGCTTTACCCATTTATAGCCTTTTAGAATTGACTTCTAAGTTAATATATCATGTCTTTGTGTGTTCTTAACTTCTAAATCCAGGAGGGGAGAACAATTTGAGGAGAATACACACTTAGGGTCACAGCATGATGAGTAATCCTTTTTTGGTAAAAGAAATACACGCTTCATAAAATCAATGTTTTTTTTTTTTAATCAATAGTTTTTAAAAGTCACATGGCAAACAATTTTCTCTTATGCAAGTGAGAATCAATTTACAAAAGCTGCTTGTGCCTTCTCCACTACCACATGCTCAGCCTTACAAATTTATTTCTTAGTACTCAATACAAACATTTTAGAAAATTCTGAGATTATCAGACAAGTTCTCCTCATTTTGCACTGCCATCTGGATACAGATTCCAAAGCGCATTGTTCTTCAGAAAAGCTACTCCTGAAAAACGGAGGGTGTGGGACTGAATTGAGATCCCTGGAATGCTCTGGTTTTAATGCTTAGTCTGATTCGATCATAATTTCAAAAATTTAAGGCAGGGAAGAGAAAGGAAAGCTTTCCAGACCTCAGAACTCAGTTCAAGCACAGTCAGTTTTCAAACACAGAATATGGTGCAGATTCATTCTGTGACCTTTTTTCTTTTCCTTTGTTGTTGAAAACAAGGAAGTTATTCAAGACACTTGTCAGTGGGTCTGTCATTTTTAGGCTCCATGCAAGATGAGAGTAAGAGCATATGAAAATGGAAAAAGCTGGAGCAAGGTTATTATAATGATGAAGACAGGACACTTTTTTGCTTAGAACAGACTGAAAACTTATTACTATCCATTCTGGGAAGGGAAATATCAAAATATACACAGTTATGAAGGAGATGAAAAGTATGGACAGAGCTTCATCAAAATCTGAAAAAAGTTTTAAGGAGTCCAAGAAAGTTTATGCATGGCTATTAATGCTTAAAAGATAAAGAATTTACCTATATTATATCCTCCAACAAACAGCAGTTATATACCTAGAATTTATCATAAAGGCAGTTTAGCAGATATAGGAAGTTGTTAAGAATAGTTTTCATTGGTTTGCAGCTATTTCATCATTTCTATTGAGCATTTTCCCTCTCTAGTCAAAGTCATATGCTTTAATGCTGATTTTCCACTGGCTCTATCCCCACAAACCAAACACCAAAACAACTGTAATATAACGTGAATATTACACTTTAATCTTTTCCTAACTGATATTATGATCAATTTAATAGTGTTTTCTGCTCTATAGATGCTGCACATGAGAGAGAGTCATAAATATTAAAATGTGTATCTAGGTATCTAAGATGCTCTAAACAAAAATTGGAAATTGGAATGTGCATGGACCATGTGAATGAGTTCATCCAAACTTGGCTGAGAAAAAAAAAACATTTCTGGGGTTAGCAAGATGTTGGTATAGGAATTTCTAGTACTCTCTACTCCCAGAAACATCAATTTGAATAAATATCTGCACAGGAAATTACCTTCACAATTGCTAAGGATTTCTGGTGAGATACGCCAGCACTTGGATGGAGCACAGAAATAAGAAAATACATATTAAAGAGAGCAGGAAAGACAGTTTCACATGATCCTGTGACCCATACCCCAAACCCTGTGAGCCCAGCATGGAGAGAGGTGCCTTCCTCTTGACTTCACTGTGGACCTCTGCACTGGGCCTGCACCAGTTCCTATTGGCTGGCTCCAGGGACCCCAGGTTCCCAGGTTACCCTAGCACCAGGTGGGCCCCCATGGTCCCAGGCCCAAGCAAGTGCCTGTGGTCCTAGGCTTCCAGCCTGCCCCAGCACCTGGCCAGTCTCTTAGGCTCCTTCCTTGTCTCAGTGACTCCCATGGATGAAGGCTCCAGGCCTGCCCAGCTGAGAGACCATTGCCAGCAGTCCCAAGCTCCAGGCTGGCTCCCAACTTGACCCAACACTGGTCAGGGCTCCACAAACCCAGATGCTAGACCCACACCAGTGGTCTGCTTTTGATCAATCCCCTTCCCCCAATGCAGAATCGAGACCCATCCATGCAGACCTAGAGTAATCAAAACAGTGCTGTATTGGCATAAAAACAGACACACAGACCAATGATGCAAAATTGACAGCCCAGAAATAAACCCATGCATACATGGTCAATTAATTTTCAACAAAGGAGCCAAGAACATACAATGGATATCCGTACAATGGATAAAGGTTAGTCCTTTCAATAAATGGTATTGGGAAAACTGGATAATCGCATGTAGAAAACTAAAACTGGAATCTACCTTACATTACTTACTCATAAAAATTAAATCAAAATAGATTAAAGATTAAAGACTTAAATATAAGACCTGAAACTGCACAACTCCTAAAGTAAACATAAGAAAAAGCTCTTAATGTTGGTCTTAGCAATGAACTTTCAGATATGACACCAACAGTGCAGGCAACAAAAGCAAAAATAAATGAAGAAGACTATATCAAACTAAAAGTCTTCTGCACAGCAAAAAGTGGCATTCAATAGAATTACGAGGCAATCTACTGAGAAGGGGTTAATATACAAAATATATATGGAAGTCACACATTTTTTAAAAAAGTAATCCAATTTAAAAATGGGCAGAAAACTCAAATACACATATATTCCAAAGAAAACATAAAAATGCCAACAAGCACATGAACAGGTGCTCAACATCACTAGTAAGCAGGGAAATGCAAATAGAAACTGCAATGAGATAATACTTACATCTGTTAGGATAGCTATCATCAAAAGTACAATAAAGTGTTGGCAAAGGTGTGAAGAAAAAAGAACACTTATAAACAGTTGGTTTGGATGTAAATCAGCACAGCCACTCTAGAAAGTGATATGGAGGTTCCTCAAAAAACTAACCAAGGTTCCTAACAAAACTAACTAATTGGATCCTACGATCCAACTTCTGGGTATACATCCCAAGGAAATGAAATCAGGATCTCAAAGAGATAGCCTGTACTTCCTGTTTGCTGCAGCATTATTCATAATAGCCAAGACATGGAAGCCTAAATGTCCAATGACAGATGAATGGATAAAGAAAAAATAAATATCCATATTCACACAAACATATATATTTTTTGCCATTAAATAAAAAAAAAGAAAATCCTACCTTTTGTGACAAAATGGATGGACTTTGCAGTGTTATGCTAAAGGAAATAAGTCAGAGAAAGACAAATATTGCATGACCTCACTTACACATGGAGTCCAAAAAAGCTGAACTCATTGAAATGGAGGACAGAATGGGGGTTGTTAAGATCTGAGGGGTGGGGGAAATAGATACCGATCAAATCAAAGTGTACAAACTTCCAGTTATAAGATGAGTAAATTCTGGGGATACAAAGTATAGCATGGTGACAATAGTTAACAATACCTGAAAGAGTAAATCTTAAATATTCTACCACAAAACAAACGGGAATTATGTGAGATGATGGAGTAAGTTTTAAATAACCTTACTGTGGTAACTATTTAACAATTTTTTTGATTAAACTGTCACGTTGTATATTTTAAAATTTACACAATGCTATATGCCAATTATATCTATGTAGACTTGGAAAAAAGAAGTTTCTGGGTTCCTATAAAGGGTGAATCAACTAAAAATCTTTCTATGGATTTTGTGCAGATTCAAAACATATTAGGGTCTCAGACTGTCTTCTGGAAAACTGGGCCCTAAATATTTATATAAAACCACTTCAATATGGCCCAAAGAAAATGATTTTCCTGAACAACCACCCCTGCATTATATATAAAGGTCACAAAGACAAGCTGAATTCCATCTTTCCTAAAAATGTGTCCAATCTCTGAGGTGCTAGAGTCTCGACAGTCCTAGCCCCAATGCCAAAGGTGTGAATAACTACATACCTACACACACAGACACAAACACTAAGGCAAGGTTTGAAATGGAATGAAATTGTTACAAGAGAAATGGCTTATTTTCTTTCTCTTCCTTGGATAATTCTTATTTGGATTGCCCACGTTTGAGCTGGATGTCATTTGTTCGTTTTCATGCTGCACATCCATTAAGTTGAACCAAAGTGGTCTCTGATTAATATTTAATAAGATTCCACACTAAGATTCCAGGTTCCAGGTACCTGCTAATCTTTCCAACTATAACTACTGGGAACTTCCTTTCTTCCTTTAAACATATTCTTCCCATCATTCCTTTAATGTCTGTGAAATGGATCTTTATTAAAAAAAAAAAATGCCTCCTTCCTATGGAATAAACTTCCTGTTTGTAGCATTTCCTGTCAAGTCTTTTTCTTTCCTTTCCTTTTTCCTCTCCTTTTCCCTTTCCTTTCCTTTCCCAGATATCACTGAAATAATACAATTAGCATAATGCTTGTGTGTATTAAAAAATATAAGTTGTAGAGAGCTCCATAAAATGTGAAGGAAAGATCTGGAGAATCCCTTACATCCTATGAAATCTAAGAAAAATGATGTCTTTATTTTAAGAGGATGATAATTTCTAATCATTTTAACTTAAAAGTTGTTTCAAGTCCAATAAACTATCCAGCATTGTTTTTTGCAGATTCTACAGTAATCATTTATTAATTGTTGATGAGAAAAAGTGTTTCCAAAAAACTTAAAAGACTCACCTCAGGTGCAACCACCACTCAAAGGACTCCTCTAGAACTTCCAATTCAGAGGTATGTAATCCCACATATCTCAAAGACATGGGGGGTGGGGAGAGGGACTTTGATAAGAAACACTTAGTTTTCTTCAGTACCGTATTTCTCCTCACCTCCTTGGGGCCCATCCCAGGACCCAGGATGAGGCATCCAGTCCAGTAAAGGTGCATGCAGTACAAAAAGTACACTCACCAGTTTAAAAAGCACTCCTAATGCATTGTCCGGAATTTTAAGCGGCACACATGACTTGGTCCACTCTGGTTTCAACTTCAAAGATATCTGGCCTGGCCTGTGGGTTAGCAGCTAACATATCTTTCAATAGCTGCTTGATCCCCTCAGACATTTAGTCCTAAGTTTCTGAAAGAGATGAGCAAGCAGCCCATCTGTTGGTTTTCAAGCAGCGCTTCACCAATAAGGACCACGTAGCGCCCTTGTTTGATACAGATCCTCAAGACCTGCTTCTTGGTCTCAGAGTCAACGACAGTGATTCTATTTTTGTCCAGGTGTTAATGCCCAGGTGATGAAGCTATTAGCCATGGCTGTCTAGGGTCCGTCCAAGACATCAGCAGCCACGTGGAAGTCTAAGCCACAGGCTGAGAACAGGTGGTATTTACTCACATTCACATTTTTGTTGTTTTGAGTGCCCTCCTTGCCTCGGGGCAGCCAGCCCAGCACAGCCCTTGCTTCGTCCAAAGTCGGCTTCCTTTTGGATCGGGGTGCCCGACCGCTCCGTGATGACGCTGTTACCTGGCTTTACGTCACTGGGCACAATATGGATTTTGTGCCGGAAGGCAGTGTTGCTTGTGACCCGTAGCATGAAGCTTTTGTTGGCACTGGTTTCCACCTTCACAGAGCCCACGACAAACCCAGGGAACCAGGGTTCCTCAGCACAAAGCAGAACCCTACCTAGTTGGAGCAAAGTCTCCGCCAACTGCAGATAAAGCTGCGCTCTGGTTGCCACTGCCCATGCGCATAGTCTGCGGTTGCGCAACAGGACGCACTCCCCCCGCGGTGCGCCTCACTCCTCCAATCGTGCCGCGTTCCGGTGGCGCCCTTAGGCAGGTCAGGCTCCATGTTCTCTTCGGTGTCCTGGCGCGCTTGCATGACCCCGCCATGAGGATAGGCTAAGTCCGGCCACTGCCTGGTGACGCAGGCCTTGGCTGCCGAGCTTCGTCCCCCGCCACCGCCTGTAGCGCCGCTGTGCGCACCGGTCCCCGGCCTCTGGCCTCTGCAGCGCCAGGTAGGCCTCGCCCCTGCCTCAGCTGCCACCGATGAAAAGGTTCACAAAAAAAAATGTAAAATGTTAAAGATAAATAATTTAGTTTTGAAATTCACCCTTCCTTAGTCATAGCTTTCATGAAGTGGGAATGGAATTTTAATATGAATTATAAACTATGAGTTACAACTCTGCAAAGATTATTAAAATTGTTTCCATTTGCTTCTATCTAGGCCCTATTGTAGCATGAAGAATCCCACCTGCCTCATTCCTTCCTACTTGAACAGATGGATCGTAAAAGTATGGACTCACCAAGGAACATTTAGTCTCATCCCATTACACCTGCTGGCCAAGGGAGTGATACAAAACAGCCACTATCCAATTCATATACTTAAAACCATCCAAGAGAATGGTTTCGCAGGCCTTACTGGCCAGCTGGGTTTGTCCTTGGCTTGTTCCCAATAATATAAAAGTAAATTATAGTAATTGCAGTCCCTTCCACATCACATGTATTCAGGCCCTAAGAACTACATTAATTCTATGAGTAGGAAAAGAAAAGGGATCCCTATGATGTAAAATGTGAGGAATATATATATATATATTTTAAATCTGAGTTTGAAGAAATGGTCAAGAAATGGACCTTGTTCAGAATATGATAAATCAGTACTGTCTGTGGATAGGCATACCCATTTTCAGGAATCTTGTGCAATTTACCCTAAGGAACATTATATGCATGTGAATATATGTATTTGTAAGTAAGTTTATGGTTTTACCATTTGTCACAGATGACAAATGGTTGGAAATAACCAAAATTTATATGATGTGGGCCCAGATTTAAAAAAAACCTATGGTATGTGTATACAATAAAAAAACTAGGTATACATCAATAATGATGAGTAAAATTGAAGTTATTGACGTGTAAATTGGTCCATGTTATATATTTGACTGAAAAGAAATAGTGCATAAATGTGTATTTGTAATGCAATTGAGTATATCCTTGGAAGTCTGCAGTTGCATATAGATATCTAGAATTCACCAAAATATTAATAATAATGAAATTTTGGTGACTTTTGCTTTCTTCTGTGTACTTTCCAATATATTATTTACAATAGTTGAGTATATATCACATTAACCCAAAATGGTAAATTTCATTTTAAAGTCAAGCCAAATCATGTCGCTCTATATAAGGAACACAGGAATTTTAATTCTTCATTGAACATTTTCAAGTGCTTGATGTGTTGTAGAGGCCAGTTTCCTTGTTATTTCTGAAATCAATCATGGAGTAATACAATTGAATAAAATATAATAAACCTGTGAAATACAATAAAAATGAATCACCAGAAACATGATCATACTCTTAGAAGTCATGGAAATATTCTGTTTCTATAAAAAGTGTCTGTAATCTTATTCTCAAAATCTATATTTATCTAATTGCTAACTGGTGACACTCAGCTTCTGGTTCAGCACAGTTCTGCATATCACACTGTGAGGACTACTGCTCTAGAAAATATGGTAGTTACTAAGGGATCAAAGCATGCTATTAAAAAAGACCATTTAATTAATGAGGATAGACCCATCTATGATAAGGTTAAAAATTAATTGTAAAATCTCAACAGATTAAATAATAAAGCATTCTTTCTCAACCATTCAGGGTCCATTTTGGGTCAAGCCATGATTTTTATAGCTCATAACACTTAGAATATTTGATTTCTGTATCCCCATGACAAGGGAAAAGACAGATGAAGAAGGAATACCAGTTCTTTATTGCCTTTAACTATAAGGAATGCATATCATTATTGTTTTCAGTCCATTGACCAGAATTAGTCTTATGGCTGCAAACTAAGTACAATTTAGGGTGAGAAATGTAGGAGAAAAAGAAGATATTTGATGAACAGTAACTTCATGGAGAAGTTATTAACTGAAGTTGCCTAACACTATCAATGCAGTAAAGAATGTAAGGGAGCTGGGACTAAAACTCGGGGTTTTTTTTAATTGTAAATTTAATATATTTATTTGTGTCAATTCAGATAAACTAGGTTATGCTGAAGTAACAAATTAACCCCCAGATCGCAAGAGCTTAGCCAATGGAAATTTATTCCATGCCCCTTTTTGGGGCTTTTCAGTCTCCATGTGTGTCTTCCAGGGTGAAAAGAGAAAGAAAAGAGAGTGCCTGGAGAAGACACACCTTTTCCATATCCTGGCCCAGAAGAGATACTTGTCACTTTCTCTCAGAATCAACTGGCAAGAGCTGGTCACATGGACACCTCACTTGCAGGAAGACTGGGTGTGGAGGAAGAGCACGTGTATGTTTGGTAAGCAGTATATGGGTATATGTATATTCTATAACACCCAACTAAATCAAACCAGCTCTCAGTAGTCAGTCACTGTTTAGATACTTCTGCCTTTTCAATTGCAGTTATGTTTAGAATGGTTGAATGAAATTCGTAAATTTCCTAATTTATCCCTTACCTTTTACCTCTGCAACTTTATTTATCCATCAAAAGCCGGTTCAGCAATTTTCCCTGAACTGTTCAATCCTGTGGGGAGGAAAGAATCAGGTAAAACAACAATAGTTATTTGAAGAGAAATAATAGACAAATTTATCAAACTAAAAACATGAATAGACTTAGCCTCATATTACCTTCCTTAGGTTTCCAATGATAAAAAGGGAGTGACAAGCCTAACTATTTCTCCTTTTCCATCAACTGGGAAGAGGTTATCATTCTGTTTGCTCTAACATGGCCTAGAAAATATATATAGGGCACTTACTTGTCAGGAAGCCCCTTTATCTGAGTCATATGAGATTTAATCCTTGGAGAATACTCAAAGAGTGTCTAAAAGAATACTCAAAGAATGTGTATTTTAAGTATTAGAGGAGGAAAACAGATAGCCATCTATGCCAGCTGACATAGATTTTTACCAGTGTAAAGCCAGGAGGAAGGACCAGGTGATGTCTTCAGACAACTATTAGCCCAGGAATGTAAGGATCAAAGCTGTGGGTTAGATATAGATTGCAGTTATCACACCTGTCTTTAATTTATCTGAAATACCCATATCTCATCAGGAAATACAATAGGAGTTCAAATTGAAAAGCAAGGTAGTGTAGGAAAGTGGCACCTGATGGTGTAAATGTGACAGTAGATCACATGGAACTTGTCAAGACCTTATGAAAGAGTGTTTTGGCTTGTAATCTTCCACATATCAAAATTCTGTCTAAGGTGCCTTCCATCTGTCTTGGCAGGTATGCGGATAAAATTATCAGTTCCCTATTAGCATATGTTTCACTTCTCGGATGTTTGTTTATGGGGAGAATTAATGTAGCATACAACTTGCAATTAGTTTTTATATGGTTAATGACAGGTTCCCATAAAATGCCTTGCATTGAAATATGGACGGTAATGGCATTAATAAAGTATACAGATGCTCAGATTCAGATCTGAAAAAGGAAGCCAAATCAATATAGTTTGCGGATTAAAAAAAATGAGTTATTTGATAAGATCACTAGAAATTTTGCGATTGGCTACCCATTTAGTAACTTGAATATTAAGGATTTATTTATGGCCAAAGTCCTTAATATAATTTGACCCCGTTAATTAAATAATGGGTGAGTTACTTACTTCTACCTCTTCATGTGTATCAAGTTACAGTGAGGATTTTAGTTCACCTTCTGTTGAAAAACTGCTCTGGACTGACTTTAAAAGATAAACATGAGTAAAGCATGGTATCTGCCCTCCAGGAGACAGGTTATAGGAATGATTGCTACATATTGTTACATATTAGAAATACCTGGGAAACATTTTCAGCAACAGAAATTCCCAGAACCCTCCATCATACCTTCTTACATCAGTTGTAATTCATTAACTCTTGTGTTGGGTCTAGGTACCTGCATTTTTTAAAACTTTCCATATCTGAGGTAACTGGTAAGCTAACTAAAAACTGAGAATTCCTACTAATTCAGTTACTTTTGCATTCTTTGAATGTAGTATTGTCACCGTTTGAAATGTTTTTCTCTTTCTTTCCAATTTCCCATAGCATAACACAACATAAAAAATAAAACAAGGGGTACCTGGGTGGCTCAGTTGGTTAAGTGTCTGCCTTCAGCTCAGGTAACGGTTCCAGTGTCCTGGGATCAAGCCCAGAAACAGGGCTCCCTACTAAGCACTTGTGTGCTCTCTCCCTTTCTCTCTCATAACTTTTTAAAATCTTTAAAAAATAAAACAAAACAACTTGTATAACATTTTTACATGGGTCTTCTCAGTTCAGAAATTTTAACAATGACTATTACAGATCATTGTCTCATTATCTGATGATAGAATGACAATATACAAATAATTAGCTCTTTCTACGGATGTTCCTATTTTGTGTATTTTGTATAATTGGAGCCATGTAATATATGGCCTTGTTTGTCTGACTTCTTTCACTGTGCATGATTTCTTAAGGGTTGTTGCATGTTGTAGCATGAATAAGTACTTTATTCTTTTTATATAGCTAAATAATATTCCATTGTATGGATACAACACATTTTGTTTAGCCATTCAGAGGTTGATGAAATTTAGATTGTTTCCATATTTTGGCTATCATAAGTAATCCCCCTGCAACCATTCATGTACAAGTTTTTGCCTGTGTGTGGGCATATGTTTACAAATCTCAGGTATTTATCTAGGAATAGATTTGCTAGGTCATGTAGTAACTCTGTTTAATCTTTTGAGAAATTATCAGACTATTTTCCAAAATGGATGACTCATTTTACATTCCCATCAGCTGTGTATAAGGTTCCCAAATTTCTCAACACCCAAGATTCTTTATTGTTTGCCTTTTGATAATAACTCTCCTAGTGTGTGTGAGGTGGTATTATATTATGGTTTTGATTTATATTTCCCTAATAACTAATAACATTGAGATTTTTCATGTACTGATTTGCCATCTCTCTGCCTTTTTTTGAGAATTATCTATTCAAATCCATTTTAATTGTGTTATGTGTCTTTTTATTGTTGAGTTGTAATATTCTTGGGGGCCTGGGTAGCTCAGTTGGTTAAGCGACTGCCTTCGGCCCAGGTCATGATCCCAGAGTCCTCAAATTGACTCCCGCATTGGGCTCCCAGCTCTGCAGGGAGTCTGCTTCTCCCTCTGACCTTCTCACCTCTTGTGCTCTCTTACTTGCTCTCTCAAGAAAATAAATAAAATCTTTAAAAAAAATAGGTATTTATATATTGTGTCAGATCCTTATCAGATATACGATTTGCAAATATTTCTTAGATTCTTAGAGTTGTCTTGTCAGCTTTATGATACTATCTTTTGATGAACAAAAGATTTTCATTTTGATGAAATTAAATTTATCTATTTTTCTTTGGTTTCTTTGTGTTTTTCATGTCATATTAAAGAAACAATTATATAATCCAAATTTATGAACATATGCATATATATATATCCTTCCAAAAGTTTCATAGTTTTAGCTCTTAAGTGTAGCTCTTTCATCCATTTTTATTTAAATTTTAGATATATTGTGAGGTATGGATCTAACTTTATTCTTTTTTTTTTAACAAATCAAAGTATTTTTATTTGGTGTCTTGCATGTGCTCAATTTCTGAAAGTAACATTCTCTTAGATTATATTTTATTGGTCTTTTATTTTTTTATTAACATATAATGTATTATTTGCCCCAGGGTACATGTCTGTGAATCATCAGGCTTACACATTTCACAGCACTTACCATAGCACATACCCTCCCCAGTGTCCATAACCCAGCCACTCCATCCCTACCTCCCCTACCCCCCAGCCACCCTCAGTTTGTTTCATGAGTTTAGGAGTCTCTTATGGTTTGTCTCCTTCCGGATCCCATCTTGTTTCATTTCCCTCTCCCACACCCACCACGACCCCTTGCCCTGCCTCTTCATATCAGAGAGATCATATAATAATTGTCTTTCTGTGACTGACTTATTTCGCTTAGCATAATACCCTTTAGTTCCATCCATGTCATTGCAAATGGCAAGATTTCGTTTCTCTTGATGGCTACCTAGTATTCCATTGTATATATATACCACTCTTCTTTTTCTATTCATCTGTTGATGGACATCTAGGTTCTTTCCATAGTTTAGCTATTGTGGACATTGCTGCTATAAACTTTCGGGTGCATGTGCTCCTTTGGATCACTACTTTTGTATCTTTAGGGCAATACCCAGTAGTGCAATTACTGGGTTGTAGGGTAGCTCTATTTTCAACTTTTTGAGGAACCTCCATACTGTTTTCCAGAGTGGCTTGCATTCCCACCAACAGTGTAGGAGGGTTCCCCTTTGTCCACATCCTTACCAACATCTGTCAGTTCCTGGCTTGCTAATTTTAGCCATTCTGACTGGTGTGAGGTAGTATCTCACTGTGGTTTTGATTTGTATTTCTCTGATGCCGAGTGATGTTGAGCAATTTTTCATGTGTCTGTTGGCCATTTGGATGTCCTTTTTGCTGAAATGTCTGTTCATATCTTCTGCCATTTCTTGATTGGATTATTTGTTCCTTGGGTGTTGAGTTTGAGAAGTTCTTTATAGATTTTGGATACTAGCCCTTTATCTGATATGTCATTTGAGAATATCTTCTCCCATTCTATCAGTTGTCTTTTGGTTTTGTTGACTGTTTCCTTTGCTGTGCAAAAGCTTTTGATCTTGATTAAGTCCCAATAGTTCATTTTTGCCCTTGTTTCTTTTGCCTTTGGAGATGTTTCTAGGAAGAAGTTGCTGCGGCTGAGGTCGGAGAGGTTGCTGCCTGAGTTCTCCTCCAGAATTTTGATGGAGTCCTGTCCCACATTGAGGTCTTTGATCCATTTTGAGTCTATTTTTGTGTGTGGTGTAAGGAAAGGCTCCAGTTTCATTCTTCTGTATGTGGCCATCCAGTTTTCCCAACACTATTTGTTGAGGAGACTGTCTTTTTTCCATTGGATATTCTTTCCTGCTTTGTCAAAGGTTAGTTGACCATAGAGTGAAGGGTCCATTTCTGGGCTCTCTATTCTGTTCCATTGGTCTATGTGTCTGTTTTTGTGCCAGTGCACTGTCTTGTTTATAACAGCTTTGTAATAGAGCTTGAAGTCTGGAATTGTGATGCTGTCAACTTTGGTTTTCTTTTTCAATATTCCTCTGGCTATTCGTGGTCTTTTCTGGTTCCATATAAATTTTAGGATTATTTGTTCCATTTCTTTGAAGTAAATTGATGGTATTTTGATAGAGATTGCATTAAATGTGTAGATTGCTTTAGGTAGCATAGTCATTTTCACAATATTTGTTCTTCCAATC
>CM052811.1:37591686-37852465 GCA_028533885.1 Nasua narica
TTTTTGATGGAGTCTTTGTCTGGTTTTGGGATCGAGGTAATGCTGGCCTCATTAAATGAGTTTGGAAGTTTCCCTTCTATTTTTATTTTTTGGAACAATGTCAGGAGATAGGTATTAATTCTTCTTTAAATGTTTGGTAGAATTCTCCTGGGAAGCCATTTGGCCCTGGGCTCTTGTTTGTTGGGAGATTTTTGATGACTGCTTCAATATCCTTATTGGTTATGGATCTGTTCAGGTTTTCTATTTCTTCCTGATTCATCTAACTTCATTCTTTTGCATGCAGGTGTCTGCTTGGCCCATCACCATTTGCTAAAAAGACTATTTTCCCCCATTAAATTGTGTCTTAGTCTGTTTGGGCTCCTGGAACAGAATACCATAGATATAAGAAATTTATTGCAGTGCT
Source organism: Nasua narica (assembly GCA_028533885.1). Lineage (NCBI taxonomy): Eukaryota > Metazoa > Chordata > Mammalia > Carnivora > Procyonidae > Nasua > Nasua narica. The sequence continues at coordinate 37,592,090 of CM052811.1, forward strand.
GGAAGCTAGAGGGTCCAAGATGAAGGTGCCAGCCAGTTCATTGTCTGATGAGAGTCTGCTTTCTTGTTCATAGACCATCATCGTCCCCTGTAACTTCATTTGGTAAAAAGGGCAAGGGAGCTCTCTGGTCTCTATTATAAGGCACTAATTCCATTCATAAGGACTCTGCCTTTGTGATTTAACCAGCTCCTAAAGGCTACACCTCCAAATACCATCACATCGGGGATTAAGTTTCAATGTGTAGATTTTAGGGGAACACAAATATTCAGTCTATAGCAAATGATCTCAACAAGCTTGTCAAGAATAAACTGAACAAAATGTATAAGTATATTACTGAACTTTCAGTTCTATTCAGTTGGTCTGTATGTCTGTTCCTATGATATTACCACACTGTTTTGATTACTGTGTAAGTTTTGGAATTACAAGGTATGAAACCTCCAGTTTTCTTCTTTCCAAGATTGTTTTGGCTCTTCTAGATCCTTTATGCATTCATATGAATTTTAGGATCAGCAAGAAAGGCAGCTGGGATTTTGATAGAATTGCATTGAATCTATAAATCTATTTAGGTAATACATTATCCTAAATATTAAGGCTTTCAATCCATGAATACAAGATGTTTTTCCATTTACTTAGGTCTTCAATTTCTTTCAGTAATATTTTGTATTTTTTAGTGTGTAAGTATTACTCTTTTTGTTAAATGTATACCTAGGTATTTTACTCTTTTTCATACTATTGTACATGGAATTACTTTTTTAACTTCATTTTTGGATTGTTCATTGCTAGTGTATGGAAAAGAAAACTCTGAAAGTGGGAGATTACCTCTTTAAAGGCCCTATCTCCAAATACAGTTGCATTCTAAGGTACTGAGTGTTACTACTTCAACACTTGAAATTTGAGGACATACAGTACAGCCCATAACACTACCATTAGGCATGCCCCCTTGCTGACTCACTGAGGAAATGTAGTGTGAACAAAACTTTAATAAATTTTTGTGCACATTGAATAACGAAGACTTGTGGGTTTGAGTTACTGTAGCATAATCTAGGGAATTCTGAATGACATATTTCACTCAATAACATTATTTTATACATCGATCTATGCAACAGAAAAATCAATGAGTAAAAACCACAATGTCTCTGCTCTTATGGATCTTAAATTTTAGAGTGTGAGGATGATAAGCACTAAACAAAAAAGAACTCAGAGCAAGTATATGATAGGTGAAATGTTTTTCCTGAACTAATCTGGGATTCTAAACTCTGGGAATCTAATTCATATAAACCATATAATTTAGTAACATATATTGTAATAAAGCAGTCTGTATAAAGGTAATTAAAAACTAACTGAAAAACATGTTAAAGAGGTGTTTACATTGTTTTATTTTGTTATACATTTGGAAAAAATGTATTTTATGCCTTTAGATTTTTATCCATGGTAAAGCTGAGGGCCAGAGATCTTAATTAAATTGTCTAAGGTCATATAGCTAGTTAGGGAGAAAAAAGTCAAGCCCATAAAAAGACTTTTGTTCCTAGACCTTTATATCTCTACTTTACTACTGCAGTTTTGCTTGATTGACTCAAATTTCAAGTTTAAAACAATAGGATTTTTTTGATTCGTGCCTGAGGATTCTTGAGGCAAAGTGAACCCTTCTATCCACAGGGAACAGCATTCTCCATGTTCCTTGCTCATTAAGGATATAACTGAGTCTTTTATTTCTTACTCCTTGAATATTCATTTTCTGTTATGAGCTGAAGACCCTAATGTATCTAATCTATGTGTCATCTAATAGATATTAACTTTCGAAGTGTGATACAAGAGGAAAAACCCTGAATTGATGGGAATTCACTTTTTAAATCTTGACAATTTAGGACATTGATAGAATTCAACAGTTTATAATAATAATGAACTTGAAAACATATAAATTAAACCAGATATTGACCTTTTTCTGTTTCTGTCTGTCTAGGGAATTGACTTTTTCTTTGCTTCTAACAAAAGATGTAATTATGGGATTAAAGTCATATTAATATATGTGGATACTCTTTATGAAATTAATAGTTTCCTTCTCTGTAGTAGTAGTATTCAATTACATGTTTTTTAGAGATTTTGCTCTTACCTTTGCACGTCTTGTATATGATAAATACCAGCTGATAGGACAATAGCCTGGTAGAATATTGATTCAAGGAGGTTAGTACATACTTGTGCTCTGCAACTTGTTTCTTACCACTTCAGAAAAAAATTAATAAAAATGGTGTTAATTTAAAAAAAAGATTAGTACAATAAAAAGAGCAGTCAATACTATTTCATAAAAGAGATAAAAGTAAATGAAAAGACATGCTTTCTGGCTATTTGACCTTGCATTAGGAATTTTATATATAATATATATATATTATATATAAAATATGAGAGTATTACTATAGAGTTCAGGTAGAAAAAATTATAATAAAGTAATAAAATATATAATAAAGTAATACAGGGAACCTGGGTGGCTCAGTTGGTTGGGCCACTGCCTTCAGCTCGAGTCATGATCCCAGGATCCTGGGATCAAGTCCCTTATCAGGCTTCTCCTGCTCTGCAGGGATCATGGGTCTCCCTCTCCCTCTGCCTCTCCCCCTGCATGTTCTCTCTCTGTGTCAAATAAATAAATAAAATCTTTTTAAAAAATAATTTTCTATAATAAAGTAATACAGAAATTCCAAATTGCTAGCTTTTAGGTGGTTCCCCTACTGCCCACCCTCCCAAAAAGAACAGATATTATTGACTTAAGAGAAACTGGAAATGAAAGAGAGAGATTAGTATTTCCTGGTATTGAAAGATTAAATCTAATTTTGAAGAGATATAGTAGAACTGTATCTTTAAGTTCTTAACAAGACTTCTTAATGTTTTGATACTTGAAATAATTAAAGTGTAATGCTTCCTGTAAAATTTGATGGATTATCTTCTACTATTCTAGAATAAGTTTATTTTTTTCCCTAACTTTTCTCTGAGTTTAAAGAAACTAAGCTGTGGTCATCATCACCTTATCATATTTTCTACTTTCAGTGTCTTCCAGAAAATTTTCAAAGAAGTTTGTTGGTGCATTCTCTCTCCCAGTATCCCTGGAACTTTCTCGTAAAAGAAGTATCAACAAACTTCCGAGGTCTGTGAAAGACATGTTAGTCTAGAGACTATGGAGCTATGTTTGAAGGCTGACTGATGAGTTCTATCATTTTTTTCCCCTATCATTTCTTGAGCATTAAAAAAGAAAGAAATACATTTGTTAACATGAATAATCCTTCCAGAAATTGACACAGCATTATAGTTTGATACATATCTCCACTTATATTAGCATAGATAGATTGAACCATCTAAAATCCAATTTTATTTGATATATAGGTATAATATACATTCATTTGATTATTTTGGTGTTTGTGGATACTTTACTCACCCCCAAAATTTGTAGACTATGGAGAGGTTCTAGAGATTTATATTCTCAAATGTTCTGCAGTCATCTCAGGCAATCAAATAAGTCTTTGTCTTCATGAAAGCAGGAGATAAAACTCCCATGTGAAAGTTATGCCCCCTGTAGCAGGAGGATGGAAGAGGTCCTTATCACCAGAGACAGGGAATTTGGGTCCAAGAAGTCTATATGCACAAACCTTCTTACTCTAATTCTCATTATTTACATTTTCACCATTTACTGCCCCTAGTCCAAACCCCTTTGTCTTCTCAGTTCTTTACAAATGTATTGTTTCTTTGCCCAAACGATATAAAAGCTTCCTTCTTTAGTCACTTCTTTAGGTTTTCATTCTCTTTTGAAAACTCCCATGTACATGTAAAACTTCTGTATGTGTATGCTTTTCTCCTGTTTATCTTCTATCAGTTTAATTCTTAGGACCAACCCGAGACCCAAAGAGGGTAGAGTAGAATTTTTCTCTTCTCCTGCATGACAGACACACTGGCCTCCAGGACCAGAAGCTAAGCCTTATGCAGAGCACTCACCAAAGCAAGCTGGAACTCCTGGGACCCAGCAGTTCACAGGTATCTGAGGAGAAGCCAGAAACAAGACATCGAATTCATCCATTCAGCATTTCATATCTAAGGCACTTGCCACTCTTCCTCACCTCTTTAGAAGTAATTACTTACAGGATTTCTTTTGAAACTTTGGTGCTTTGGTCTGCAGTGGTCTCAGTGGACTTCCCACAATCATCTGGATCTTCTCCCTATTCCCACCACTAAAGCAAAAGGGATGAAGTCATGCTCAATGATATGTGCCAGCCTTTCTCTTCTTACCTCAAATCTCTGACCTATAAAAAAGGCAGATTCTTCATACTCTCCAAGGCCTCTCTTAGGTCTTGTCTTTTCCAGCAAATACGAACTCCAGGGTCTAATATGGCCTGGTTTTTGTGGCATTAAATAGATTTCAATTTTAGTATTCTTTCTCTTACTGTAAAATGCTGACATTAACACACACACACACACACACACTATAATTTACTGAAAAGCAGTCAAATTAGTCAATAGAACAGTAACCTCTTTGTTCTACAGGAAACTTCGATCTCCTGCCTAGGCTGATAGCTCAGCCTTGGAGCAGAAGACTCTGAGAAACCATAACATGATTCATTGTGAAATGTGAAGAGGGTGAGCAATATTTAAAATCACAGTATTGTCTTTTATTAAGACACTAAACTTTGCATATACAAAAATGATCTTAAATAATCCACTTATTTAGATTTTTATGGATATAATATAAAAGAAAGAAAATAATATTTGAAATTATTATTAGGCCGAAAATATGTAAATACTTTAATACAAATCTAGATGTGTATGATTTATATGATAGCATAGTTTAATGGCAAAAATACAGACTAGAGGTATGTGACCTGCATTCTGGGTTTGTTTCTGCTTTGTGGTTATCTTAAAGACTAGATCTCTGTTGACTCTAATAGGTAATGATTCTATAAAGCAGTTTTTAAAAAGTTTTAACATGAATTTATATGAAAGAATTGCTTTTCTTCCATTTATCCATTAAGTCTGTTCTCCTTAATTCCAGTCTTGCATCAGGTATGTTGCATGTAGCCTGTTAACTGCATGTGGCAACAAGTTGGCAGCTCCATCTAATGTACTTGCACTTTACCTTTTATAATACAGGCATGAATGCACTGAAACATGTGACTCTTTCCAAAAGTCAACATGGAATCTATATCCATTGGCAGATCTTAGAAGGTCAGGTTGATAAGAAATTAGTGAATTCTGACTAATTAAGATGCAGGGAACAGAATAAGGCATGTATTTTTATGCTGTGTGGTGAGACAGCAATTTTGTGTGTCCCCACTTATGTTCCATTAACTTTTTTCATAAAATGATTGAAACACAGAAATGCATCCTTAACTAGTATGTAAGCAGATGGTAAAAAAGCAAAAGACTATGCTGCCTGACATTGATCATTAGCTAGAAAGACAGCACAATGTCCTAGCACACTGCTCTCAGTGATTAAATCTGTTATCTTTAAAACTGGCATGCCATATTTTTGGAATAGATTCAGTTGTACTGGTATATGTCACATAAGAAGGGTGAACTCATTCCTCTGACCTCTGAAACTATAGGGCACAGTTGCCTAGTATGGAAAGGACCATTTCAGGATGAAAAAGCATTATGGTGGTTCTGTGAAACATCATCTTTTATCAAAAGCTGTTGGAACTTAAGCAAGTCACTTGATCTTGAGTTTCCATTTCTTTTCCAGTACTCCTTCCCTGTAGTTCTTACCTGTTCTAGTCTCTGTCATATTTTATGTGAATTATTTTTCATTATAACCTGAAAATATAAGTATGTGTTATTTCCTTATTTTGAGGATAGGAAAACAGAGGCTAAAGAAAGCACGTCTATTGGCCAAGAACATATAGTAAATAGAAAAACTGGGTATAAAGTCCAGCATGTTTTTGCAATTGATACATTACCTTCAAAGAGTTCTGTTTGTTTCAGTCTTCAGTTGGAGCACTGATATCAATATTTTGATGATGGATCTTGCTACAATGTTAGAACTGTCAGGTATATAGGTAACAAAGACTTTGTCCATCCCTGGCAAAAAGGCAAAGTAAAGCCCTGGGGTTAAACATGCCCTATCATCTGTTTTTATACATAAAATTTTATGGAACACAGCCATACCCATTTTTTAATGTATTATCTATACGGTACTTCTGTGCTACAATTACATAGTGGAGTGCTTACAGTAGAGACTTAGGGACTGCAAACACTGTAAACTATTTACTGTCTGTCCCTTTGGAGAAATGTGATGATCCTGGTCATCCTATAGACTTTATTGCTCTCTCTTGAATCACTTGAAGATAACTGAACACCTTATACTTTAAAATGAACAACCTGTCTTTTTCTATCTTTCAAATATAGTGGCAAGATTTCTAGCCCCAGATGAAGTAGTGGGTCATTAGAAGTATCTAGCAAGTGATAACATACATTGGAGTGACGTTGTGGATACAATGTCAGTCCTAGAATAATATGGAACGAGGCATCTGTGAAGGTGGATTCATTCATACATTGAAACAAATTATTTAGGACTGACTAATTCATGACAAGATTTACAGTGGGCATTTAGAGTGGTATAGGAGAAAAAATGTCTCTTGCCATCTTGTAGCATAAGGAAGTCTCTTGAAAACAGAGACTGCCTTTCATTATAATACCTAGGGCTGACCATATAAAAATACTTTCCTACATTTGTATCTACCTTTTGTGTGCAGTGCTGAGTTCTTCCCTCCCTTTTCCACTCTACATATGACTTCGTGAGGATTATTTCTCTTTATAACTACTCAGGGTTCCCCATGTGTCCCCCAGTTTCTCACCCTAATCACTGTTACTGTTCTTCTTGCCTGACTCCACCCTACAGCACTATACCTGAGGCCAGAATTTCACAGGGTGTTTAAGGGGACCCAGAAAGGAAAGCACTCCATGCCAGTCAAACTTAATGAGAATTATAAGATTAGCGGCTCAGAATGTGCAGTGGATGCTATATATTTGGGCTGAAGCAAAGAATTTGATGAAGTGTCTCATGAAGTTTCACATATAAAATTGGTTCAAATTGCTTGGAAAAAGAACACTGTCAAACTGAGAATTGGCAAGGGCTTAAGAGGCAGAAACAAAGAGCTTCTGAATGAAATGTGTAGATTTCACAAATATCTGGGCTTGTGTAAATTGGTGGAGGATGGAATTATTATTATTTTTAGCAGTGTTGCAGGGAAGAGAATGGAAATCATATTTTTCATATACCAAGATTTCAAGGAATACAATGTATCTCCACAAATTTCTCTCCAGGTCTGGTCTTTCCCTATTAATAAAACATAATCATTGTTTTCATACAGACCAATACCAAAACTCACTGAAGTTCATGAGGAATATAGATAAAATTAGATGAAGTCCAGAGTATAAATAAAGCTATCTTTCTCTTTTCTCTCCACACCCCCATGTTAGGCATTTCTGCCAGATGCTCAGGATTCTGATTATAATATTTTACTACTACAAGTCTCTAAAACTCCTTTTCTGACCCTCCAAATTGCCCCATTACATCACTATATATTCTTTATATCCTTGTTAAGCTTTATAGACTGATTGCCCCCCCCAAATTCATTCTCAGCATCTCCCTCTCAAAAACTTCTCACATCTGGTCCCTCAATGACGTCCCACTTTAAACTCAGGACTATTTCTCTGACTTCATTGGCTCTCTGACACATCTGTTGGTAGGAAATAGTACATAATTCTATCTGGATGAAGGCAACAAATTCATTTAGAACCATACTTCTCAAACACTGGTGAATGTCTGGATTATTTAGAGAGCTTGCTCAAACACCTGTGACTGGGCAGCACTCCAGAGTTTCTGAGTCAGGATTTCTGGAGTTGAGACTGAGAATTTGCATTTCTGACAAGTTTCCAGGTGCTGCTGATACTTCTGATCTGGGGACCACGTTTGGAGAAGGACTGCTCTAGAACTCCCATCTCTTTCCTCTTCCTTCACTCATACTCCTTATACTTTACTGTCAGAAATAAATTCTGAATTCTGAGAAGCCTCTTGCTTGCAATTCATAGGCAGAATTAAAGGCAAACTGCTTCCCATGTAAGATCTCTAATAATAAATCCCAGGTTTAAGTTCCAGCCTCTCTTCCTGCTAAAGCATTTGGGCTCCATCCACCATATACTAAACATTAGTTATACTAAATTACATTTGAATCTATAGAAATACCTTGCCTTTTCTTCCTTGTGTCTCTACATATGCTGATTTCTTTTGTCTGCCTGACAAACTCACAAACATCTGTTTTGTATAGACAGTGTCACCTTACCTATAAAGCATTCTGATTTTCCCTGAAAGTATTAGGCACTTTGTTTTCTACAGATCTTGCATTTACACATGTTAGAATACTTATACCATTGTGTTGCAACTGTTTTCTTGTTCGTCTTTCTCTAGGAGGGAAATATATGGTTCCTTGAGTGTGCTGGCATGAATGGCTTAATTGTCAATATAAAATATACAGTCCCATAGTATCTTGCATAGAAGCTGGCATGTTTTAAATGCTCAGTATTTTTTTTAGGACTTTGTTTATTTATTTTAAAGAGAGAGAAAGACAGAGAAGCACAAGTGGGGATGAGGGGCAGAGGGAGGGGGAAAAGCAGATTTCCTTCTGCTGAGCAGAGAGCCCAAAGCTGGACTCTATCCCAGGACCCCAAGATCAGGACCCCCGTTGAAGGCAGATGCCTAACCAAGTGAGCCACCCTCACACCTACACACTCAATATTTTTTTAATGAAAAATTTCTCTTGGGGTACCTGGCTGGCTCAGTCAGTAGAGCATGTAACTAACTCTTGATCTCAGAGTCCTGAGTTCAAGTCCTACATTGGGTGTGGAGCCCAGGAAAGAAAGAAAAAATGGGGGGCGGGGGGAGGGAGGGAGAAGGAAGGAAGGAAGGATAGAAGGAAGATAAGTAGGTTAGTTTCTCCCTTCAGACACTTCACCCTGTGAGCTAGATCTTTCTTTTCTTCCTAATGCTTCTTCTACAAAACTTAAACTAACCAATGCATTATATTAGTACCAGTTATAGGAAGCAGAAGTAATTTTCATATCCTTCCAAAAAATCCTATTAGCAGCAATGTCTTAGCCTCATTCTGTGTAGAGTCAAGCTTAGAATAATTATAGGGCAGTACTTTATAATAATAACCAAAACAAACTTAACATCTGATATTTATTCTATTGCCTACTTATTATATTTGGAGATCTTGGTCACAATTAATTTCTCATGAATCTTCAAAACAATTTTATCACAGGAGTGCTACTAGTAGTTTCATATTACAGATGGAGAAATGGGGAAATTATGTATGTTTTTGAGTATCATACTGATTACAAATGGTAGTTGATTTTAGCTGAGGCAATCTAACTTCAATACCTTTTATTTAAGTATTCTAGAAATATGTTCTCAAACCTACCCTTGCAGATTAATATAATTTCAATATCTGTGAGAATCCCAGAATAATTACACAACCTACAAAGTAGATTTATCTTAAGAAATAATTCACCTTACAGTTGGTATGAGAGAGGAAAGTTATCAAGATTATACATTGTGGGGTTCTTTGGTCTTAAGAAATTTTAGTGGTGGCCCAGCGTGACACATCTGTGAGGCAAGGCTGTGTCCGTGATCCCTGGTTCTTGAATAGAATTTTGTGTTTGGTTGGAGCCATGGGAGAGGAGAATTCCTCCTTTACTGCCAGAAACAAAAATAGGTAAAGGCGATTCCAGAAGACATAAAATAGATTTTATGATTTAGAAGATACTAGAAGTCATCACTAGACTGAAGAAGTACAATGGACACGGATTAGAATAAGAGGATGTTAGAGGATAGGACAACCCAACAGAGACTATCTTGTTCAACCAATGACTTACTAGGACACAAGGGCTTACTGAGTTCTCCAGTATGCCATATTACTTCATAGCAAAGTAGAGATGGACCTTACTGTATGTCTTTTTGATCTTTTACTATATCATTCTCTGTTATTTGTGTTTCCCTACATAATTTAACAAGAAGTTTGATTTTCTTATCTCAGTAATGTCATCAATAGTCCAAAAAGTGGTAACATTAGCCTCTTTTATATAATCAGAATTATCTTGTATGTGTGTGTGTGTGTGTGTGTGTGTGTGTGTGTGTCTGAACATTTTATCTTTTAGAAAAAAGAAAGAGAGAAAGAAATAGAAAAGGAAAAACCATCCCCACAAGAGGAAGGCCCCACGTGGGCCCCTGTCTGTTGTTCTCCCTAACTCCAGAGACTTCTGCATGGACCTTAGCTGCTTGCTGGCCCATCTCTTCTTCCTGAGGCAACAGTCACTGCTAAGCATCCTTTTCCCCACTTCTCACTAAAGCCTGTTCCCCAGAGTCCTCAAGTGCACATCTGAGCTATGGGGTAAAATTCTAGAGAAAGAGAACTGACATGATTAGAGATTCATATTAGGAAGATTAAATCAGGTGACAATGTTAAGGAAAGCTTAAACTAGGACTAGTGTATGTAGAAAGTGTGACAGGAAAGAACTATGGAAAAGCGCTCAAAAGCTCAGGTTTTTCTCAGTTCAAATCCCAGTCTACTGTCCTGCTATGTGATTTGGAGCAATATTGTTTAACTTTTCTGAGCCTCATTTTCCTTACTGGTAAATGGAGAATTCCAGTGTTACTGTGATGATTGACTGAAATAATGCATGTGAATTACTTAAGGTACCTGGCACTTAACAAATGTTCACTAGTTAATTATTAATAAGATTGTGTTATTATTATTATTTCTATTTATGGTAGAGTGAAACATACATATAAGAGATATCATAGGAGAACAAAAATACAATTTGCTGACTGGAGAGGGGAGCAAAAAGATGTCAAGGTGACTCTAAAATATTGATTCTGGGTGAAGGGAGAGAGAGCAGCATTAGTAAACATGAAACTGCAATGATTCTCGCTCCCTAAACCATCTCCTGAAAAGACCTGACAATTACAAAATGCAAAGATTATTTGGATTCAGCTTTTCATCAAGTCTACATATCACCAGTAAGGAGCACTGGACTCATGATTTGGGAACAGAGACTGACAACAGGTCAACAAAATTATGCTTAGTAACTGTTTTGGAGCCAAAGTGATGGCCACTAAGGAAGTCAATAAAAAACAATTTTTCGCAAAATAAGTTTAATCCGCAGTGCTTCTGGTTTTTTTCTTCTATTACTATTTTTTATCTTTTATATTCCCAGATTTTATAATTCTGATCACAAATTGTACTCCCCAAAGGTTTTAAGTTGATTAATATATCCTGAAAAAAATAAAGTCCATCGACCTGGTGAACACATAGGAAGGCTTCCTGGCAAAGCTTAAACTTAAACTTTCTCCCATATGAAATTATGTGAGGTTGATTATAAAAGCTACAAACTCACACATTAATTAAAGCTACAGTTACTGTCTTTACATAGAGCAAAAATGTGCTTTATAATGACAAATATGTAAAGAAAATTAGTTTATAGGGATTGTGAGAAAAAAATCTACGTCAAGCAGCACAAAGTGGGCACAAATTCTTTCCTTAGTGTAGATCCATCATGCACCTGTCTAATGAGCACCCAGGCACCTGCAGACTAACCTTCCACTGCAGGAACCAGAGGTGATGATTAGCCTACACTGTGACAGTATTTGATTAGAAATACTCCTGGACAGCTATATTGAGCACTTTAAGAAATGTCTAGAGGTATTTCCTGGATATCTCATGCTGAAGCCAGGTCTTACCACCTGTTCTTTTTAAGCCTGTGTCTTAGAAATCCAGATTCTTTTGTCTGTTTCTTTGCATTATGTAACCCAGAACTATGGAGAAGCTCTCCTCTACACCCAGCCAAATATCTGTGTGCTGTATTCTTGCCTGTTCCTTCAAGCTCTTTTATATGGGTTCTATATTTATTATATGCACTTTGTTTTTTCTAATGCTTTTCTTCAGTTGGACCTTGAGTCTCCCACTAACTTTTGATATTCCAAGCTCTGTATTTTTCTTTGTCCTTAGATTGCATGCCTGTTGGATTTGGGTTTTTCCTTAGACTAAAGTTGTCTAAACTCTTATTTGGATATGACATTTCTTTAAGTATTTAAGAGCTACTTTACTCAGCCCCTAACCCCAAGTTTGCATTAGCTCCTTCTCCTGCTAAATTTGGTCCCTTATCACTTGCAGGATGATATTCTGAGGCCCATTAAGCAAAAGTATAATGTCAGCATTTAACACTTGGAAACAGATTTAGATAAAGAAGACCTAAAACTATTTCACATAAATGAACAGTTTTCTACACCACTACCCTGATACTCGATTTCCTGGAAACAAAATTACATTATGTGGCAAGTCACCAGAAAGTCAGTGGAAACAAATTACCAGATATAAGACCTTCCAGAGGCAATAATATCTGAAAATGAATGACAGACCGTAGATTTGGGTATGGTGAGGGTCAAGAGATGACTCAAGCCTTTGTATTCAAGAGATCTGAACTGAAACTATATACTGATTCCTAAAGCCTCCCAAGATTTAGAGATTTAAACAGGCAGTTCTAGTCCAGGTATTATTTTTGATTCCTTTGTAGCTATGTACTAGATGAAAATAATAGAATTTCTGTGTGAGAATAGGATGTGTGTGTGTGTGTGTGTGTGTGTGTGTGTGTGTATGCATATGTGTGCTTGTGTATGTTAATGAAGGAGTGTGCCAGCAAGATGGATACAGTTTAACTGGCACTGTGTATGTTGGAACTGTGCTTCCATTGTTAACATGCCCTAAGCTTTATCTCTGGGTATTTTGAGCTCCTCTAATACTTCTAATCTCAGTGAACAACACCAACATTACATTATCTTAATTTCATGTCAAATTTCCATCATGGGTAAAATGCAAATATTATTAAAGCCCTTTAATTGTATATTTAATTCCAGATTGTTTTATAAGCATGGGATTTACTGAGAGTTGAAGGGAAAATAGACCTAAGGACATTTGATATTTGAATATTTTGAAGAAAGAACAGGAAGAGGAGAGGTACAGAAATTGGAGGTCTTGGCATTCTGAATAGTTAGTTAGTTAGTTAGTTAGTTAGTTAGTTCAATTAGCCAGCATCGTACATCATTGGTCTTTGCTGTAGTGTTCAGTGATATGAATGACTTTAAACAAGACCTAATTCCTTCTATTACATTACCTCTCCAAAAGAAGAAAGGCTCTATGGAAAATACCAAATTTCCATTCACCATTTTCTTTTTGTCCTTTCCAGGTCCTAACCATAAGATTCCAGGGTCAACTTGATTTTTGTAACCAATTCCCTACCTTTTGCATCAGTTTGCTTTATTGTTGAACTCCTTTAGCTTTAGAGTATTGTTTCTTAAATTAAGCTAAAATTTGACTCTCTACTTCTAGTTCTTTCCTCTGAGATGATCCAGGATAAGTCAAATTCTTATACTTGAGAGTCTTTCAAATAGTTGATGGAACTGTTGTGTTTCCCCTAAGTCTTATCATCTGAGTTTTATTGTTAATATTTTCCTGAGTTTACTATGACACTAAAATCCAGGTTGATAGACTCTTCACCAAAATTGTACAAATCAATCTATTATTTTTGCATCGTGCAAATTTGACCCTATTGGTTCTTGAGATAAGTATGTTTCCTTCTTCAGAACACCTGCCTAAAAGGAAACATGACAGGTTAAAAGGCTTTTAAAATATGAGTACAGCCTTACATGCCATGGAATCATCAACAAAAGTGGTAAAGTCAGTTTTTCAAATATTTTGGAGATTGTTGATCTGGCAAAAGATTATATATGATTAGAAAGTCCAAAGGGATAACTTTGGTTATTGCCCACTAGAAAACCAATTTCAAGTATAAAATTAAAAAAAAATTAACTCCTTTTCTGCCTTTGAAAAATGATGTAATCAGCTATATATTGTGAGACAATTTCTTTTCTTTTTCTTTCTCTCTTTTTTTTTTGAAATAATATGACTTTGTTTTGGCTTAGATTATTGTTTCATATACCTTCTCCTGTTTTCCATATCTATTTTTGTATTTCTGATTAAGTTCCAGCTCTCTTTATTATATAATTATTTTATGGATCTCATTTTATGGATTATTCATAACATAGTTAATGAAAAAGTAGAAACTGTAACAGTCACTATCTCAATAGGAAACAGTGCAATAGAATATACAGTGGATAGACGCATGCCAACAAATCAACCAATCAGCTATCAAAACAGATTCAGTCTGTTCATCTCTTTTAAGGAGATAGAGTCTTAACTCTGTGCACTCAGTATTTAAGGTTCATGTTTGAATCAGGAATATGGAGAATGTTTTTTACATTTTTTGAACTTTTTTGAATTTTTTAATTAACATATAATGTATTATTGGTTTCAGGGGTATAGGTCTGTGATTCATCAGTCTTACACCATTCACAGGATTCACCATAGCACATACCCTCCCCAATGTCCATCACCCAGCCACCCCATTCCTCCCATCCCCTTTCCCCTCCAGCAACCCTCAGTTTGTTTCCTGAGATTAAGAGTCTCTTATGGTTTGTCTCCCTTTCTGGTTTCATCTTGTTTCATTTTTCCCTCTCTTCCCCTATGATCCTCTATCTTGTTTCTCAAATTCTTCATATCAGTGAGATTATATGATAGTTGTCTTTCTCTGAATGACTTATTTCACTTAGCATAATACCCTCTAGTTCCATCCACGTCATTGCAAATGACAAGACTTCGTTTTTTTATGGCTTCATAGTACTCCATTGTATATATACCACATCTTCTTTATCCATTCATCTGTTCATGGACATCTAGGTTCTTTCCATAGTTTGGCTATTGTGGACATTGCTGCTATAAACATTCAGGTGCACGTGCCCCTTTGGATCACTACATTTGTATCTTAAGGGTAAATAACCAGTAGTGCAATTGCTGGGTCACAAGGTAGCTCTTTTTTCAACTTTTTGAGGAACCTGCATACTGTTTTTCAGAGTGGCTGCACCAGCTTGTAATCCTGCCAACAGTGTATTATCTGTCATTTTGTTAAAAATCCCTACATAAAGACTCTTGCAAAATTAACATTTTTTCTTCAATAAATGACAAGCAATATGACAGACAACTGATAAAACAGCATATTTTCATGTTTAAGACCAATAAGAAATTAATATCTAGAATTTATAATAAAGTTCTAAAATCAACAACAAAGAAAGACAAAACATCTAACCCTTAAAAAAGAAAACAACAGGGACGCCTGGATGGCTCAGTTGGTTGAGCAGCTGCCTTCGGCTCGGGTTGTGATCCCGGCATCCTGGGATCGAGTCCCACATCGGGCTCCTTGCTCGGCGGGGAGCCTGCTCCTCTCTCTCTGCCTCTGCCTGCCTCTCTGCCTGCTGTGTTCTTTCTCTGTTAAATGAATAAATAAAAATCTTTAAAAAAAAAAGAAAACAACAGAAGAATGGGCATTGGGAATTCATAGAAGGGAAAATAAATAGCCCTCATGAAGTTAGTCATCTTTTTAAAAAAGTAGTGCTGGAATAAAATTATGCACATTATAAAAGAAGATATAGAATTGTCTTTGTTCATAGAGCCATGAAAATCTGAAAGAACTGACAAAAAAACACACAAAAGACAAAAAAACAAAAACAAACAAACAAAAAAAACAAGACAAAAACAAAAACCCTCCTGGAACTACTTGGTAATTATAGCAAGGTTGTAAGATACAAAGTTATCATAGAAAAGTCAGATGCTTTTCTATATAGCAACAATGAACAAATGGAATTTGAAATTAAATATTAAGTACTATCTACATTAGCACTTCTCCCCCCACCCAAAGTTAAATATTTAGGTATAAATATAACAAAATATGCAACAGAACTCTGAAGGAAACTTCAATATTATGATGAATGAAATCAAAGAAGAAATAAATAAATAGGAGAGATTATGTTCATGAGTAGGAAGAATCAATACTGTCAAGATGTCAGTTCTTTTCAGCCTGATCTATAGATTCATTGAAATGCCACTCAAAATCCCAGAAAGTTATTTTGTGGATGTTGACAAACTGATTCCAAAGTTTACATGTAGAGGCAAAAGACCCAGAATAGCTGATACAATATTGAAGGAGAAGAACGAAGTTAGAGGATTGAGGCCACCTGACCTTAAAACTTACTATAAAGCTGTAGTAATCAAGGCAGTGTCGTATTGGCAAAATAATAAATAGAGCAATAAAAACAGAATAGAGATCCCAGGAATAAGCCCCCATAAATAGAGTCAATTGATCTTGACAAAGGTGCAAAGCAATGTAATGGAGCAAAGATAGTCTTTTGATAAATGCTGCTGGATTGATCAGACATCCACATTTAAAAAAATTGGTCAAGATACTGACCTTATACCCTTCCCAAAAATTAATTCAAAATATATTCCAGACTAGAATGTAAAATGCCAAATTATAAAACTCCTAAAAGACAACATTGGAGAAAAGCTAGATGACTTTTGCTATTGCGATCCCTTTGTAGATACAACTTCAAAGGACAGATCTACAAAATAAATACTTGGTAAGATGCCTTTATTGAAATTTAAAAACTCTTTTTTGTCAAATGAAATATTAAGAGAATTAGAAGATAAGACACAGATTAGGAGAAAATATTTGCAAAAGACACATCTGGTTAAGGATTCTTATCTAAAATATAAAAAGAACTGTTAAAACTCAACAATAAGAAAAAATCCAATTAATAAATGGCCCAAAGACCTTAACAAACACATCACCAAAGTATATGTTATACAAATGACAAATAAATATGAAAAGATGTTTTACATCATATGCCATCAGGGAAATGTAATTGAAAACCATGTGATACTACCACACACATAGTAGAATGGCCAAAATCCAGAACACTTATAATAGTGAATACCGACAAGGATGTAGAGCAGAAGGAACTCTCATTCATTGCTGAGGGGAATGTAAAATGTTTTACAGCCACTTTGGAAGACAGTTTGGCACTTTTTTTTTTTTTTTTTTTACAAAACTCCACACACTGTTACCATCTGATCCAGCAATAGCTTCTCTTGGTATTTACCAAGTGAAAACTTATGTATACACAAAAACCTGTACATGAGTGTTTATAGCAGCTTTATAGCAACTAAAATTATAAGAAAGTTTACAGTAACTGAAGTGTCCTTCAGAATGTGAATAAAGTGTGGTATACCTTGATAATGGAATATTATTAAGTGCTAAAAAGAAAGGAGATCTCAAGCTATGACAAGACATGGAAAAATCTCAAATACATATTAATAAGTGGAATAAGTCAATTTGAAAAAGCTACATTTTGTGTGATTTCAACTATATAACATTCTAGAAAAGGCTAAACTGTGAAGATAATGGAAAGATAATTGGTTGAGTGAGGAAGAGGCCAGTGATAGAACAGGCACATCATAGAGGATTTTTAAGACAGTGGAAATACTATGTATGATATTATAATGATGGATATATTTCATACATTGTTTAAACCTATAGATTGTAGAATACTAAGAGCCAAACATAATGTAAACTATGGACTTCGGGTGATATGAAGTGTCAGTGTAGTTTCATGGGAGTTTCATGTAGCTTCTTGATAAAAAAAATATACCATTCTGGTGGAGGATGTTGATAATGAGGAATGCTGTGCATATGTGGGGTCAGAGGATAAATGGGAAATCTCTGTAGATTTCCCTCAATTTTGTTCTAAAACAAAAACTTTGAAAAATTGTCTTTAAAAAAATAGCGTGGATGTGAGAATATAAAATATTCAGTTTAATCTATTGTTAGATAAATGTGAGTTAAAATGATCATGGGATGCTACTATATACCCATTAGAGATGAACATTAGAAAGTTGGATAAAACCAACTGTTGGCAAGAATTTGAGACAAGAGGAATACTTGTATACTGTTGGTGTAGTAATACTGGGGACATTTTGTGGTATGGGGAGTATGAATCCCCCGTGACAGACCAATCCCAATCTTGAGTGTGTTTCCAGGAAAATTTTTCACATCATTAGTGAGGGTTCTATGCAGGGAAAGATGTAGTACATAATATAATAAGAATTGGAAGTGATCTAGATGTCCATCACCTTTGGAATAGAAAATAAAAATCATAAATACAAGAATGGAATTTTGTTGAGGAGTATAAAGACATGAACCTGATAGACGTAGGACAGCATTGATACATCTTTTTTATAGGTATCAAAGGAATAAAGAGACAGGATTTATAACACAATACCCTTCCTATAAAGCTGAACAAATTAATTATTGCCATATATTTTATAAATATCCAGTAGAATGAATTAGTGCTTATAAAGGTAGGTGTAAGGAATGAATGGAAGTGGGGATTTGAGAGGAGGACAAAACAAACTAAGAGATAAAGACAAAGATGGAAATAGAGATATAGATTCACCTAGCATCAGGTACCTATGGACATACTGTGCCACATACTAAAAATTATGATTAAATCAATATTATGTACCTGAAGGATAAAATGAAAAGAACCCTCTCAGAATTAGGACCCAAGAAAAATATTCTTTCTCTCATGAAGTACATGACTTTTTTCATCGATACATCAATTTTCATTTTCTTACTGACTGGACATTATGGAGAACCCATTTGAAATGGGGTTATCTACATGATGAAACAACAAGGTTAAATAACCCTGGTTCTCCCTCCAAGGTCTCTTCTATCTACTGGATGGGAGGGGCATATATACATCTTTTCTCTCTGTCACTCCCTGGTTTCCTTCCCCTAACTCTTTGGAGGAGAGGAAAGTTGTCACTGGTGATACAGCAAAACTAGGCAGAAAAATTTTAGTAAAGTAAGATATAGAAATTATATTAAAAGTGACATCTATTATCTGAGATTTGTCTGTTAATTTGTTTTTAACAGTCTATACCAAGCTCTATGGCAGTTCTCCATTTGCCTTCAGAATGGAGCCAGCAGTGCACAGGGTAGAGTTTCAAGAGAAGGTGACTGAGAATGTCAGAAGATAAAGGGATTCTAGACCACTATGTGAAGTCCATGGTACATGGACTGGAAAACAACAACAACAACAACAACAACAAAAACTCGTTGAATAACATGTCTTTTAACCTTTCTATATGGTTGGCTCATAACAATCATTTTCTTTTATATAATAGCCTATACCAGCATCCCTTGTAGGAATTAAAAAAAAGTATAAAAGAATTAATAATCAAAATTTGTGCTAACTTGGAGATGCCTATCTGTGGAATCATTCTAGATGGATGAGTCAAGAAGAGGAAGTTACAGAAATAGGGGGAGCTGTTATAAGACTGGTGGGCAGAGTTGAATGCAAATCATCTTTCAATTCCAGAGCTCTTTCTAATATATTTCAGCTGTGTTTCTAAAAGTGATAATGTATTCCAAAGCACTCTGTAAACTGTAAAATACTAAACAAATGGAGAGAATTAGTTTGTTGCTATACCAGCTACCCAAAAATTATTCCTCAGCTCCAGTATAGCATTATGCATTCAGTTTGGTCACTTGGTGGGCGATATATCAAATTCCAATTTATAGTTGAATGTTTTATAAGAAAACATAAAAACAGTGACAAGCTGGACAAATTTAAAAAAAAAACATGTATCCTGACTTAGTTATATTTAATAAAGTTTTACCATGCTTACATGACAAATATTCCCCAACAGAAAACACTTAGGAAAATAATTTGTAGATCAACTATCCCAGATCCAACTTGTTGAAGGCAACTTTCAGCTTTCAGGGCTCAGAGTTAGCTCTAACCAAACTCTGAAAATACTTATCAGACTCATAACCTGTCTCAATTCCCCTTATGCCCAGGCTGCCAAGACTGCATAGTTGAATTTATGTCCAATTACAGTAATTCTATTAGCTGAAGTATTTGGCATATTTATATCCCATTCCCTCCATATAATATCTGAACTTAACATTGAAATGTAAGTGGTCTCATTTTAAATGTCTTTTATTGTAAGTAAATTCAAAAACTTTTAAAGGAGATATAAATTAAAGCTTCAGTAAACAAAAATTAAATGAATAAATATGGTTTCAGTGAGAGACGTGTGGAATAGAGCAGAGACTGTTCTGTCTTTATTACAAACTACAGATCTTCCTCTCCTTATGGTCAGATTACCTCCCAATAAACCCACTGTAGGTTGAAAATGTCATTAAGTCGAAATGCACTCAATACACCTAACCTAACAAACATCGTGGCTTAGCCTAGCCTACTATAAATGTGCTCAGAATGCTTCCATTAGACAACAGTTGGGCAAAATCATCTAAAACAAATCCTATTTTACGACAAGGCATTGAATATCTTATAATTTATTGAATACTGTCCCAAGTGGGGGAAAAAAGAATGTTTGTATGAGTATAGAATGGTTGTATGGGTTGCTTACCCCTATGACCACATGGCCGATGGGGAGCTGCGGCTTGCTGTCACTGCTCAGCATCGTGATAGAGTATGATACCACATATCACTTCCTTGGGAAAAGATCAAAATCCAAAGTACAGTGCCTACTGAATGTGTGTCACTTCCACACCGTTATAAAGTCAAAAGATTGTAAGTCAAACCATGTAAGTCTGGGAACTATCTGTACTGAGCTAAGTTCCTGCCCAAAGATGCTCAAAGAATCGTTGTAAAGGATGATGAAGGCATGGAGGAAGGAAAGTGAAAACAGATGTCATTCTAAAATACAGGTACAGCTGTCATTGAACTATTACTGAGTTTGGGTAGCTAATATACATCTCCTATATTTTATCTCCTTTAATCTTCACAGTAACATACAAAGTCATTATCTTTATGGTTTTTTTATATTAATGCAGAGGAAATTATGAAGCATCTCTCTCCTAGTTATACATCTCACAAAGGGCAGAGTTGGGAGTGACCATAGTGCTGCTTGACCACAAAGCCCTTTAAAACAACAGAATTGGTTAAAAACAAAACAGGAAGATGATTACAAGTCAAGGTGCTTGGGAGTGGTTTCCTGAAGAAGATGAACCAAACTATGAGGGGGAAGGTTGGGAGTGTTTTAGTCAGGAGAGCAGCATAATTGGTAAAGGTAGGGATGTGGTGCTGGGGGGTATGAGGGAAGCATATGACAGTAAAAAAAGATAAGAGCCAACATGTACACTATTTACTACATAGTCCCAGGTGTAAGTCATTTTTTCAGAGATTTTGCTACCTCAGTGCATGAACTGAAGTATGCTTTAATTCATATTTTCTTTATATTGACTTACTTTTTCCTTGAATAAACTTATTTATAAAGAAAATGCTGTAGCATATCCACAAACAGAAAACATATTTTAAATAGTGGGAAACCATAATATAAACTAAAAGCAAAGCAAATTTTTGAATTCAGGTAAGATATTAATGCCTGTCTGCATGCCTAAGATTCTGAGTCTGGGGTCTCCCTTTTCTTTTATTTTAAATGGAAAATAGTAATGACACTAGTGATTGCTGATTGAATTTGTGCTATTATCATGTGTGAGGCATTCTGGTTTCTAAATATTTTATATGGGTACAATACCACAGTTGATCCTAAGAACAACTGCTTGAGGGAGGAGATTTTATTATCTCTTCCTCAAAGATAAGAAACCTATAGCTTAGAGACTTATTTAGCAAGTGGTAGAGTGATATTAATATAGATAGACTAGACACAAACCAAATTTCCCTATTCCATAAAAGAGAAGAGTTGAAAGAAGTTGAGGAAGGAGCTGACTTTCCAGCAATAAGATTCAGTGTGGTGCCCAGATAATCACTAATGTCTGGTGTCCCAGCACTTCACGTAACCTCTCCTATTCTTTGGAGAATTAAGGGAGGGGATATTGGGGTTATATTTTTATTTTTTATGAACTAGACAGTGACACCATATTTAGTGTACAAGTACATTCCTGTGAGGAGGTAGAAGGAAAAGCAAGTAGCCTTGAATTACTTTATACTTCCATTGAACCAAGATTCACACTTTGCAGGAAGCAGAAGGAAAATAAAGCATAAAGGCATCCATAAAGGATTGTAGAAAAGTATCTAATAAAAATCAAGTGGATTTTTTTATACCAAAAATGAGTATTATTGGGGAGACATTTTGACACATTGACTTGAGAGCGAAGTCTCAGGCATTTGGAAGGGACTTAATCAGTTGTACAGTAGCATGCCTCCACCTACCACTTTTTTTTTAACTGAAGAATTTGTTTCTACAAAGTTTATGTTTCATATGCTGAATTAGGGAAAGTATTTGTTTCTCTCTACTTACCATTAGAACAGATTCATGTAAGATTTATGAATCACATTGGTCCTGTACTGCAAAGATATGAGATCAATATGACCATGTCTGCACAACATCATGCAGTTAGGTTTACTAATGAGAAAAAGGAAAGTGCTTAAAAGGCTTCACTGTTCCCCTCTCTTCTAATAAAGTGAATTTGCACTGCATCCCAATTCATAGTCCCCCAAGTGAAGTTACAGTCTCCGTGGAAGAGAAGTACCTGGCATAGTCCATGTAAGAGGAACAGTCTTTTCTAGGGAGAAAAAGACAGAAAAATGCAAAATTTCCATTCTCCAAAAAAGAGTTGGCTTTAGATAATTAATATTTTTTCGCTTGTAATGCCAGGTTAGTAGTAGAGGAAAGCTTGGTGCCACAGAAGGGCATTTACTCTTTATGATTTGGTGTGCGCCAAAATGTTTTTTGTCCACAAATCCTCCATAACATTAGAAAGTTATGCCATTGGACATTTATTAAATATAAAAGTGCTATGTCCGAGACAGAACATATTAAACAGGGTTGGCAAACAACATTCATACCCACCTTAGTGAAAATTAACTTTTCTCTGGGGTTGATGCAGTCATAGGACAGGAGGGAAGGGCTTGGTTAGCCTGAGGTACTACTAATGAGAAAGAAATTGCCATATTCAAAAACAGGGGGACAATTCAAAAACAAATTCAAATTCAGAAAGTAAGGGGACCTGGGTGGCTCAGTCATTAAGCATCTGCCTTTGGCTCAGGTCACGATCCCAGGGTCCTGGGATCCCAGGGATGGAGCCCTGCATCAGGCTCCCTGCTCAGCGGGAAGCCTACTTCTCCCTCTCCCACTCCCCACTTTCTGTTTCCTCTCTCTGTCAAATAAATAAAATCTTCAAAAAAAAAAACTCAGAAAGTACTACAGCAGCTTTGTGGGGAAGAAGTGACTGAAGAGGGACATAGAGCTTTGCTGAAAATGGTAATCATCTACTTTATGCCTTTGTTTAGAGTAGGTTCTGTGTAATATATGTAGAGGACTAATTAGTCACTTAATTCATTCTTTGTATATCATAGCAAGTAGAGGTAAAATCCAGGCCTCATAATCCTTTTCTGGCAATAACCTCTGATGAAATTATTTAGACATATGTGTCTACACTTTAGATACAATTTCTGTTAGCCAGCAAGGAAAATTATTAAAATGACCATCTTTTACTTATATATATGAGCAGTGCTCATATACAGTAATGGGTTGTTTTCATCCAAGATAACTATTCCTTAATGTGCCAGATCATCAAGCAAGTTATAACTTTACTGGGTCAAATTTTCCTCCTTTGTGCTTGTATAGCAAACTGCTTATTTCTACCATAGTCCTAACTATTCAGTATTATCATACAAAAAAACAATAACCATAGGACAAGGCAGCCAGGTGAATGGTCCATTTATGAATTGTTACAAAATTTCAGGATCAGTAGAGACTTAAGCAAATATGGTACCAAGGAGCTTCACAGAGGAGCCAGTTAACTAAGCACTTAAGAATGGGTAGGGAGGGAATGGAGCAGGGTGCACAAACCACACTGTGTGAATAACACGATTAAATGTATATAGTGGGAGGAAAAAAGTTATATAAAACTCCCCTTTCCTAGGGTCTTTTCTTGATAAATGTGTCCAAAGCAATTTTTTTAAAAGTCTTCCTTTCTCTTCTTTTCAAACCTTACATATTAGAGAGCAGATCAAAGCAGAAGAAAAGACAAAACAATATTCATGATGAGTCATCTGGGCACCTGTGTTGCTAAGGCAACTGCTTCAGACACAGAGGGAGGGAAGGGAATGTAACTTAACAGCAAATAATTGAACCCTATCTACCGCTCATAAAAATGTGTTAGCTTGAGCTGTTGTATCCAATAAATGCCTGAAGTCTTGTGAATGTCTTTACAATTGTTTTGTGGATTCACCGTTCTCTAACAAAGCACAATTAATTTTATGCTAGCAACCAACAATTTGGTTTTCCTAATATATTCATATTAGTAATGAATTTTTATAGAGCACTTTTCATTTTCTTTAGTAGATAGATATATTCATACAAGGGCATGAATATTCCATGTAGATCCATTTTTCCAACACCTGTTGAAACTAAAAAAAGGAGTATGCTTTCAAAAACAGTTTTACCAGCCTGGTCATTCACATATCTAGCCATGGTTATTAAACTTATATTTAGTACTTTCCCCAAAGATCTGTAAATGCTGGTATAAGTTCCATAAACCAAAATACATTGCTGTAAGGTTAAGAGAATATCATTGTTAACGATGCCCCTTAGTGCACTTATAATTTCCTTCCAAGAGTTATTGGCTGAGGGACATTCCCAAACCATATGGATGTATATTCTCTAGTCATTATGGAAATTCCAATGTGAGCACTGGTATTCTCATATTTTACTATGGGCTGTGTGGGAAGCACAGAATGTCCTCAGTTTGCCTCTTTTTTAAAAATCATCCTGAGAGGACCAATGTGGCATGCAAAATGAACCTCCTTCAAAGCCAACATTTCTTAAGAATAGTTCTGTACTACATTCAGGCTTATTTTCCATTTAGCCTGGATCATTAGGTCTTTTAAGTTGCCATCATTCAAGACGTTTTTATAACTTGGTGTCGAATGACTGCTCCTGAAAAATTTTTGGTCCCACTTTAACACCTTAACATGCAAATCTCCATCATCAGGATCTCCAACCAGTAAGAAGAATACACTTATGAATCTAGAAAATGGAAAGACTCTACAGGGTTTTATCACAAACCAAAGCACTTGTACTCTAAGGAATAGGTTGGAGTATTGCAAACACTGCTCTGATCTCTATTTAAGAATCCCATCAAATGAATCCTACTGTGTACTGATGCTCAAATCCTGCATCTTCCATAAACCTACCATGGGAATACCCATCCCACAGTACAATCTTTCTTGTCTGAGAGTCAACTAGATTTAATTTGGTACCATCCAGTCAGGCACAACATCATAAACTTATCTCTCACCTATTTTATGTTGCAAATAATTGAGTCCATTTCTTTAGAGAGTGATTCTTTTGTTGTTTTGGGTTTGTTTGTTTGTTTTGGCATGCTTGATACTAAAATCTAGTCCTAAAGAAAAACTTAAGAATACAAGCATTTCGTAGGATATTTACCAACTAGTAAATGAAAAATACATTTATATTTGTTTGTACCTTGAATATAATAATCAGAAAAATTAGGTGTATACTCAAGTCCATAGAGCTAGAATATGGGAAAGATGAAACTTGAAACCAGGTTAAATTATTTACAACTACAGAGAGAGACCCTCCGTAGCTATATTTTGAACTTTTGAGGAATCTCGTGTAACCCTAAAATAAAATTTTGAAAATATCTTTGACATTTCTATATTATTTGCTACCATTTTCAATCACTTAACAAATTTGTTAAGTTAGAGTAATGGTTGTCATTCAATGAAGGTCTAAGCACTGTATATTACAATATCGACTTTATTATCATATTTGATAATTTACAGAAGACATCTGATGGGTCATATTATCCATATTTTATGTATAGGATATGAGGCTTGAAAAGGTTGAGATTTCTTCTGGACACTATATTGTCAGTGTGTCAGGCCATTTTGTCAGAACCTCAGTAAGCTGAGGATTAGGGATATCAGTCAAGGTTTTTCCTTTTCTAGAGCCTGAGTTTATCCTCTTTTGCCACACTGCCTTGAATTCTAATCTTTTCACTATCCTATATTTTCCACCCTCTCATTCTTTCAAGCCTTTGTCTCTTCTCACTTTCTGTGTAATTATCACTGTGCTTTGTAAGAATTCTGTATCCAGTGACCCCCTATCCCAAAGCTATCTGCTCACCATTGTTGGTGCAAATTCCTCAGAAGCAAAGGTCAGCTTCGTTGCCCATTTCCCCAATCAGAATATTTTAAATGGTTGGTTCATTGATATTTGATGAATAAAATCTGAAATGATTATCTTCACATCAAAGACAAATCCCAAAGTTAATACCAAATGCTGTCTATTTCACCTTCAAATTTCACTCAGATGAAAGGGCAGATCCAGTGTATAACCTGTATATCTCCTGTACATTTTGATATCATATTCTTCTCTGACAAACCAGGCAGGCTTAAAATCTCAGTTTTAATGTGTCCTTTCTCATCTCACTGAAATTGGCAATTCTCCATTCTCTCTGAATTCTCATAACTCTTGTTCTTTTTCTATTATGAAATTCATTATCATTTACTTTGCAACACTGTGTACATGTATTATCTACTAATTAACCTAATGGATTTTTGAATGATTAAGACCTTTGACTCTTGTCTATACTTCCATTTCTCAATCTGCCCTATACTACCACTTTGCCTACCCTTCCATCTCCAAATCTAGCATACTTGACTTTGGTAGCCTCATCCAGTTCTGCCAGTTCTGTATAATGATTGCTAAGAGTTTGGACCTCTAATGTACTCAGAGTGAGTAACCATCCTGGCTTGCTTGAGACTGTTCCAGTTTTCCTGGGATTGTCCTACTTTTAGCACTGTATAACCTATGTCTGGAAAAATCTCAGTCCCAGGTAAACCAGGATGGTTTATCATCTACAGACCCTCAGGTAATTATGCCACTTGTCTCTATTTGGCTTTTGATCACCAGAGAGCTTGCCAAGTTCTAACTGATTAATGGCCTGTATCTTTTATAGACTAATCATAGTGTTCTGTTCTCTAGCCTCTGCCAATATGAGCTCCTGGGACTTCCCTACTGTCTGGCCAGTTTTTCTCTTCTACAATAATAATATCCTTGCCTTTTGTCTTTTTCTCTATTCACAGGACTTCTACTTTTACTTTTTTGAGTGTGTTTTTATGTTGTTGATCTTTTTTCAAGGTTATAATACTCTAATTAAGATGTTGTTTCTGGCATTATGTGGATCATAAAGATCTGTCAAGTATAGACATAGTAGTCTGTAGTCTAATTCTTATTTCCAGACTTCAGAGTTCCAATTCTAATTTGTCTAATTTCTTCCAATTTTCTTTTTCCTTGAGGAAGACCGTCATATTTCAAAATTGACTCAAAGAATAGACTTTCGATAGGTTGACCAATGTTTATGAATTTTAGATTCTTCATTGTAAATGTTAAATCTGTTCATCTGTTAAAATCTTCATCTCTAAATTGTTATTAGTAATAATTTCCTATTAACTTCTTTGAGAGAATTAAATAAGCTGGGGGCAAAAAATATATTCCAGTGCCTGATATAAATATTCAATGAATCATAATTTATTGTTAGAAAAACACAAAGCATGATTTTATCTTTTTAAAAAGAGGGGATGCCTCATTTTCCAGTGGACTACCTTCCTGCCACACACCTTGCAGGGACCTCCAAACACTGAGACACAGGCCACAAAGGAATCACACTGAAGATAATAAAAGTAAAGGGAGAACATTTCAGGGGATACCACCTTGTTGGTTGGGGTCAACTAATCCCACTCCTATTCCGAAAGTGTTTGGGGTTTTTTTTCCACCTTAATGCTTGTCACTGATTTGACAGAATATACTCTGGTGAGGTTCATCTTGACATGTATTGTAAAGTAACACAAAACAAAATCTCAGAATCTGCATCTAAAAACATCTCCCTCAGGGCCAGGACTAGGGTAAGGCAAATCAGATATTTGTTTTAGATATACAATTTGAGGAGGTTCCAGAGGAATCAGGAGTCAAGATAATAATATTTTATACAAAATTTTTAAAAGTCAGAATTATGGCAAAAATTATGGTGAACAATAAGTCAAATTTTAAATGGAGATATGATCAGTATTATTGATTTTTTCTTTTGTTCCAGGCTCCAGTATGTTTTCTCACACTACTGATATGCCAGTACAAACACAGAAAATATGGGAGAATCTAGATTCATAAGAATATATTCAGAAGTTATTATATTAGGTATAAGGATGAAAAGTATTCCCATGGTATATTCAGCTCAGAATTCTATAGATTTTATTTTTAGGAGAAAAATTAATAGGAATATTTTGGGACCTTATGGTGATTGTCTCAGGATTAGATAAAATAACAAGCTATGTACACTAAGTTGAACAGGGAAGGATTCAAATGTTTGCCTGGGACCTATTATGAACACAGAACTCTACATGTGTGATCTTACTTGATCCTTGTAATAGCTGACCCCTGTTTTAGACATCAGGAATTTGAAGTTCATGAAACAGCTTTCCCAAATGGTAAGCATCTTGACTTACTAAGATTGTTTAACTTCTAACCAAGTGCCATCTTTTCCATTACCTTTTATTTAGATTGTTCCTGCCTTCAATAGAGTGGAATTAAAGATGTCTAATTAGACCAGCAGTCCTCTTCTGCTTCCCTCTCTGTCTTTTTCTCTCTCTCTTTTTATTTTTCTCTCACTCTAACTGGCTTGCAGTACTTGCCAAATGTCATTTTCACTTCCAGCATGTCTTTTCTACAACTTGATTCTTCCAGATGTGTCATTAAGTATATATTTTAAAATTCTGGAGCATGAACTCAGAAATGAACAGTGCTAATTAACCGCCACTAACTAGCCTGGCTTCTTTTTTTAAAAAGGAATGAATTAGGTCATGATTCCTAAGAAAACTAATTCCGTTCCAAAATTATTGATACATGTTAAAATGAAAGGAGTGGGCTTACTCGTGGACCACTGAAATACTTTAGAATCTCTTTTGCCTGCCTTAATTTTAAATGGTTGTGCAATTTGGAATGTGAATATTAGCAGAGGAGGAGAGTAGGGAACTAGCAGTGAAAGGAAGACAAGTTTGCAGGAGGTAGTGGGTTGATGGGGCTGAATTTATCAAGTCTGATCCGTTATAGAGGAAGTTTCTCGTGGGTTTTTTTTGTACTTGAAATATTAATTTTATTGTGAAATTTTATTCTTTAATCATAGAGGGAAAAAGGGAGAGGGAAACAGCAAATAAGTATGCAACAATGCACACATCCTCACTGACACATAGGGTCTATTCTGATGGCAAACCTCTTCATGGACATTGTGGTAAAATAAAAAGACTTGGCCTGCATTCCCCAGGGAGATAGACCATGCTTTTGTGGACAGCTCTCCTAATACATTTCTGAAAAGAATCCAGACTCTGCTTTAAGGGAGCCCTACCTACAGGTGACACATGTCCACCACAGCAGATTCTATGGGGTGCCATGCCTTCACATTAAGAGTTATTTGGATTCTTTGCATAGTTACCTTTGAGATTACAAGATGATTCAGAAATGGAAAAAGTACCCACACCACGCCTCCCTGACCTATAATTAGTTTCATAGAAATTATTTTGTGTTTCTTACTAAACATCCCTTCAAATTTCTTATATAACTCTTGACAGGCAAGATATCTGTTTCATATTAATTCATTGACCTTCTCCTTTTATGTCTGATGCATTGCCATAGAAGGCACTCTAAGTTTGGTTGAGGGAATAAATGATTTAATGAATCAGTCCTTCTGTATTTATATGATCATTCTATGGTCATTCATTTGGATATAAAAAATTAAATTTCATCTTATAATAGAATTCTATATGGGTAATTAGACTGTTTTACTGTATCCTAGCTAACAGGACTCAATGGCTTTATTTTGCCAAATGAAGATTTACTTGGTCACTGAGATGAGTTTCATCATGACCAGAATTGTCAGCAGGCTTGCCAAGTGACCTCAGCTAGCTAAAAAAATCTGCCCTGGCCTTCTGCCACAATTCAGTGATGGCATAACCACTTTCAGAGAAATGACTTATCATGTGAAGTAAACGAAAGATTTCAGGATCCCACGATGTCATTTTGTAAATTACATTCTATAGTGGTATGGCTATATTCCTTCTAAAGGTCTGAGAGGATTGAAGTTGTCTTTGGTGAATGACAGATTGTTGCCTTTGGACAATTTACTCCACAGTGATAACATTGAAATGGACATGGTAGACAAGCTGGGAAATAAATGATCATTGAGTAAATGGCAATGATGGGAACCTTGGCCTGTACTTTGTAGGAAAGATTCGGTAAAAAGTGATCCCAAAGAATTTGAATATTATGGAAGAAGCTGTGGGCAGCCTCCTCCAAGAGAAAGAACCAAGAATCATACACTTCTCACAGATTTTCACATTTCTCTCCTATATCATAAATGTTATCTTCATTTAGTAATGATGTTTAATAAAAATTTCAAAAGGAGCTAATACATTTAATTTTAATATATTTCTCCATAAGTTGTAAAGCTTTTGTTTTTTTTCATTTCATTTATGATTTTTTTATTTGTCAGTTTTATTCCATAACCACAATACACTAACCCCCTGTGTGCTCCTGCACGTTAGCATTTAACAGACACTTAGCAAATGAACTCTTATGAAATTAGACCTGGGCAAGGAACCATTAGAAGCTTCCATTCAGACATTTTACTGATGGCACAGTTAACTTCCACCATAGTAGAGAACCCAGGGCTATAATTTCTGCCTTGGTGAGTTTCTTAAAACTTGGCTAATGATTTAATTACCTCTGGCATTTTCTCTAGTTCTCCTCCATTTACTTCATGCAAAGTTCTTTACACTTTCTCAGAAGTATCTCACTGTGGATTCCTTGAAATAAAATTAGTCAGTTAAGGAGAAAGAAACACAGATTATGTGTTCACATACTTAAATCTCCAAATGTGGATGTTGATGTTTTTAAATCTGTGGGTATTCTCTGATGTAATTTACCTTTCCCACTGTGCTTTGGTCCCAAGCTTGTTAAAGCCTGAGATCAGCTTGAAAGTGTCATGTAGACCATGATGAAAAAACACATCCTTACTATTGAGGTGGAAGAAAACTTGAAGATAAATTGCTCAAGTTTTTGAGGATGACTCTGATATTGAAGATAAAAGGATAAGTACAAAATCTAAAAGAAGATGAAGGGGTTGATTCAACAGTTGATATCTTTAGTTGGCAGAGCAAGTGGTCATATTGATGGGTCTGACAGTGAGTTTCAGGCCTAGGCCATGGCAGACAAAATGGAAAACTTTGATTTGGAAGCAACATAGGAGCCTCAAATTCATTCTAGGGTATTAGAAGACTTCAGATTTAATTGGCAGCAAAGGATAATCCAGAACAAAATGATGCTGGCAAAGAATTTATCCATCTGTTTATTCTTCCAGCAAATACTTATTGATCATTTACCATTTTCCAAGGTCTATTCTTATCTTGAGGAACAAGTTGGATAAGTAGCTGGTTTCTAAGTTCTATGTAGTAAGAGTCTGAGACTGTAATGTACTTGCCTCCATTAAGATGGGCTTCTGCACAGATACAGGGCAGAGTTTTTAGGTAGTGTCTTTAATGAACTTTGGGGAAAAAGTGGAGGAGGCAGAAGTGACAGAGTAAGTGAACAAGGATGAGACAGTGCAGAGAATACCCCCTTAGATATTTTAGCATTTGTTGAGTTAGATGTTTAAAAACATTTCTATGATTTCTGCTCATAACTGTCTAAAGGAGGACACTTTAGATAAAAGTTTAATAATGCACTACAAATGTTTTTTACTTTCTAGATATTACTTATTCAAAAAATTATTTGAATGTGTATGTATTTCTGTATCTTCACTGTCCTAATATTTGTTTTTCTCTCATTATCAACAAGACTTACTACTTGATTTGTCTGGAATCTGCATATTAAATTCAATTTTTTTTTGTCTTCATCTTTCTGTATTTCAAAAATAGGTCATCTTCCACATGTTCCTTTATATATTCTTTAGGGTATTTATGAACCAGTTTTATAACAATTTTATCAATTTTTTAATAATTTTATAATTATCAGTTATATATATATTTCTAAGATGAAATGAAACATTTAATACTATTTTATATGCATATATACATATGTTGTGTATGTAAAATTAAATCCTAAATTCTGTGATGTGGATTTGAAATTGATATATCAATGTCAGGCATATAAAATCGAGAAATCACTTGTGGTGGTTAGTGTACCATGCCTACATCTGGACTAAGGATCTCTAGCTTTAATCATTTGATTTTTTTTTTAACACAAATATCCTAAGTTGCATGCAAAAAATTAGTCATTTTATAAACTTGCCAGGGTTATGAAAAAAATATTAACTTGAATCAATGACTAATTAATAAATATATTTTGCATTTACAATATGTAAAAATTTGTTTTAGGTATAAAATTAATAAAATTATGCCAGATTTTATCTCCTTTAAGTTCTATAATGGCATAGTTATAATATGAAAAGAATTGTTCCAACTTTAATATACTGAATAACTAGGTTATGTCTAGGAAGTTTTCTGAAAAGCAAAGTTAGATGTGGTGATTATTCTCTAAAACACAATTAATAATTGATTTTATATGAGCAGTCCTGCCCATTCTCTCCCCTTCACTGTTTTTACCCGATCTAAATTCAACCATGTGTTCTTCCTTATTTCCTCCTCTCCTTTTTTCCATCTACCTCTATCTTTTGGGTGTACTATTTTTCATTTGTTTCTTATGTAAATCAGATTAGTCCTGCCTGTGATCTAAGCTGAGTATACCCATTAGTACCTAAGTGCACTCCTTCCTTCAGCACCACTCACTTTTGCCTTCTATTCACATAGCTCAGAGTACCTCACTCCATAGAATTCTTCAAATCTATCTCCCTGAGTCAGGGCAGGAGGCCACAGACCCAACCTCATTATTTTGCCAAGTACCAGGATCAACCTGTTCTGTGAACAATTCCATATGAATCTCCTTTTCACCTAGGTACATGCAATTCTGCCTTCTTGCTTAACATGTAGCTCATGTTTCAACAGCTTCAGTATCACCTGGGAGCTTGTTATAAATCCAGACTCACAGAACTCTTCACCTCTATCTACTGGATCAGAATCTGCATTTTAACAAGATTCCTCAGGATTCATGATACAATAAAATGAGAAGCACTGGCTTAGGGGTTTAGGGGTAGATGATTTCAGATGTAAACCTGCCAGACTGAATGGGCTATTCAAATACCTAGAAAAGACACAGAGGCAATGAAATGTGACAAGAAAGTCAGACATAAAACCAGGCAGGAATAGTGGTAAGTGAGAAATATATTTTATAAATGTTCCATCTAAAACTGGTACAGAAGCTACATATTTCTTGTTGATTATTGTCATTCAGGAAAGATTCTAGATCTGTCAGATCTTCTGAATTTCAGGAGAGGAAATATTTTTTGTTAAATTTTTAATTATTTACATACTCGCAATTAAACATATTTTTTTAAACACTGTATGAGCCTAACAGATATATCTGCCTGTTGCATCTGGACCATGGGCTACTAGTTTACAACCACTGTTTTGAGGGCTATCTTTTTTATTTTTTAAGATTTTATTTATTTATTTGACAGAGAGAGAGAGAAAGAGAGAGCATGAGTAGGGAGGAGAGGGAGAAGCAGGCTACCCGCAGAGCTGGGAGCCCATCTTTGGGCTTGATCCTGGGACCTTGGAACCATGACCAGAGCCAAAGGCAGATGCTTAACTGACTGAGCCACCCAGGACCCCGTAAGGGCTATCTTACATTAAAGGAGGGTATTTAATGAAAACTCAGACTTAAGGAGATATTTTTGTTAATATTTTGGATAATTTTAGTGAATTTCTTAAGGAATCAATAGCCCAATTATAACTGTGAAAAAGCTACAAATCTAAACTACAGGGTGTCTCTTTGACCTCATTTACTATAGAGAACTTGCGATGGCTTCTTTGAGAAAGTGAAAGAATAGGTAAGTTCTGATGGATGAGAAAAAAAAAAATTAAGCAAAGGGGAGTAGAAGTAGATAAGGAGATGTGGAGAACACTCCAGGAGAGAAAAGAGTGAACAAAGGCCCAAGGCAGGAAAGAGTTAAGTCCACATGAGGAATTGAAGAAAGGCCTTATGACTTAAACAGCCTTGTGATTATGGCACAAAAGGGTTAAATCATGAACTCCACCTTGTATTCTTAGCATTTTCCTATGTAAAATAATAGGGAAAATTTTGTGACATATAACAGTATAACGTCACTGGATTTACCTCCACAAACATACCTGTAATTACAATAACCTATTGGCCAGTAAACTTAACTCCTGCGAGCATTGAAAGGATTCTGAATAGGCATTTGAAATATTATAGTCCTAGCTAACATTCTGATTCTAAATGAGGCCTCATTCTGAAGAAGGTTAGAGGCATTCCGTTCTCTGATTTCCTCAGTCAGCTGTTCATCTGCCATGAAAAGACACTTAAGTGTATCACCAGTGTGATGCGAGTTAAAGGAACTAGTAAGATTCTCCTGAAAGAGATTTCTCTGTAGCCCTGTCTTGTGCCGGAATCTTAACCACTGAATATCCACTTCCTTCATGAGTAAAATAAGTAAATCTGTATGATTTTATGGTGTATATATGTATGCACATATGTGTACATGTGTACATATGTGCATATGTGTAAAATAATGTGTTTACAGTCTCTAGGAGACTTACCAATAAATATTAATTCCCCTCTCCATGGACGTGAGGACAAATAAATACTTAAAGAAAAGAAAAAGACCTTAAAAATTACTAGAGATTAACAGTGTGAAATAAGATGAAAGCAGGATTTTGGAAAATATGAATTCATAGTATACCCTAAGATGAGACCTGGTAAAGGAAAATGATAAAAATTGCGTAATGGATGTTTTCTCCTGTCAGTATTCTCAGTGTTTATCTGTGACTATATGTATAGCTACAGTGGAAGAGAACACTGAAACTTGAGGACATTTGTGAATGTCATAAAATTGCCTTATCTTACTAGACTTTATCATTGATTATGATGGGTTTTTTTTTAAGGAAATAAAACTTATCCCTTTATGTGTTATTCTATAACACACACATATATATATATACACAAATACATGCATTCTATAATATTTGAAATAAATTTATTATTAGATCACCCTCCATCCCTTTGTTGCTTATTCGTAGGTAGAATTCTACCCTATAATTGTTTTTTTTTTAAGATTTTATTTATTTATTTGACGAAGAGAGAGAGAGAAAGAGATCATAAGCAGGCAGAGAGTCAGGGGGAAGTGGACTCCCCGCCGAGCAGAGAGCCCGATGCAGGGCTCGATCCCAGGACCCTGAAACCATGACCCAAGCCAAAGGCAGAGGCTATAACCCACTGAGCCACCCAGGCACCCCTACCTTATAATTGTTTAAAGAACAGTCATACAGTCATCTTGCAGCATATTCCCTTTGGGGATGCATTCTAATGTCCTAGAGTGTGCTGAAAGGTACAGATTGATTATAACCTCTATTTACCTTTTGAATCAGTAAGTGATAAATCGCTCTCCTTTGGCCTCCAGAAGATTGTAGTGTTGGCTGCTGCATATTTACAATTGTTGGAAAGTCAGGTGCCTCATTTCAGGGAAGAAAGAAACCTTTTAAAAACTTCATAGTACATAGGCATCATATTTGCATCAGTAATTTTCTATTTTGCCTTCATACTATCTTTTTGAAAAGTCCATCCTGAGAAGCTGAGAGCTAAAGTGTAGGTTTCAACATATGACTCTCCTGCTTAAAAAAAAAAAAAAAAAAATCTTTAAATTAGAGGCACCTAGGTGGCTCAGTCATTAAGCATCTGCCTTTGGCTCAAGCTCAGGTCATCATCCCAGGACTCTCATGTCATGATCCCAGAGTTCTGGGATTGAGCCCCGCATGGGGCATGGGGCTCCCTGCTCAGCAGGGAGCCTGCTTCACTCTCTTCCACTCCCCCTGCTTGTGCTCCCTCTCTTGCTGTGTCTCTGTCAAATAAATAAAAAATCTTAAAAAAAAAAAATCTTTAAATTATCCCCCACAGACTGCCGAAGAAAGTCTAAATGTTACTTATCTCTCATACTTCTGTAAATTACATTAGACCATGTCACCTCTGTGCTCAACCTCCATGCTTAATGGTGCATAAATAAAGGAATGAATAAACAATAGAAAGTAAGCAATTAATGAATTGACTTGTAGTTACATACAGAATATCGTCATGCACTGGCTTAAATTCTATTGGCATTTACTCCTTTACTTTTTTTATGCATAAATAGCAAAATTTGTTAGAAATGGGAAAGAATTTATGTACAGTGTCCTTAGAGTATATGTTTAATAAAATTCATCTTAGATATTTCAAACACATCAGACTTGTTTATTTTCCAGTAAGATTATTACTTGTGTCAGAGCTTCCAAATATGATAAACGATCACACCGTAGTAATCCCAAGAGCTAGATGTAGAGTTAATTTAACAAAGGAAGCCAAAAACTTCATGATATCACTCCTGGTAATCCTGACAGCTACGGTGCACTTCACTAAATGTCAGAAGAAGTGGTCAAAGACTTCCCTGGCCAACCAGTAACTACGTAAGTTTTTTTTCTGGATCTAAGTCCATATTTCCATGAAACTTCCATATGAAGAGATAGCTGTTTCTCCCATCCAAGTACTAACCAGGCCCAACCCTGCTTAGCTTCAGAGATCAGCCGAGATCGGGTGCATTCAGGGCTGTATAGTCGTAGACTGATAACTGTTTCTCATACTCCTCTTTCATTTATCTAATTTTTCATTTGTTCATTATTTTAAAAAGCTTTCTTTTTGAAAGGATTTATATGTTGGGTACTATGACATAATAAGGGTAAAACAGAAGTGTGTCTGAACCCTAGAGTACTTACAGTGTTGTTGGGAGATGTTATATTCTCAAAAAATTAGGGAAAGCTATAGAGTAGTAGGGAACCTAGCTATACCATGAGGAGAAAACAGTCTTTGGGGAAAGATTACTTGGATTCCTATTCTAACCCTACTATGCTATGAAAGTTTGTCAAAGTCTCTGGACTTCTGTTGCCTCCTTTATAAATGAGCAATAGGAAGAGTGCTTCCCTTATCTGTTATTTTCAGGATTGAGACAAAATATGAAAAATCATTAAAATAATGCCTAAGTTGTAAGCGCTCAATATATATTAGAGCCCCAAATAAATTTGTTTCCGTTCAGGCTCAAAGAAGTTCACATTGTACTCATGTATGATAATATATTTTGTTTGTTTATTTTTTTTAGTTCTAGTATTAACATACAGTGTTACATTAGTTTCAGGTGTGCAATACAGTGATCCAACAATTATTTACATTACTCAGTGATCATGGTGATAGCTTACTCTTAAATCCCTATCACCTATTTCACCCATCCACCTACCCACTTCCCCTATTGTAACCATCTATAATTGAGTCTGTTTTTTGCCATTTGCAATGAAATGGGTGGAGCTAGAGTGTATTATGCTAAGTGAAACAAGTCAGAGAAAGACAAATACCATATGATTTTACTCATATGTAGAATTTAAGAAACAAAATAGGTAGACGTAAGGGAAGGGGGGAAAAAAGAGAATGAGGCAAACCATAAGAGATTCATAACTATAGAGAACAAACTGACGGTTGCTTGAGGGGAGGTAGGCAGGGGATAGGTTAAATAGATGGTTGTTAAGGACACTTGTGATGAGCACTGTGTGTTTGTGAATCACTAAATTCTACTCCTGAAACCAATATTACATTATATGTTAAGTAACTAGAATTTAAATAAAAACTTGAAACAAAAGAAGAGCTATATTAAAAAAACAAAAAAGGAGAAATATACTATTATCTTTTTTTTTAAAGAGTCTGTTTTTGATTTGTCTCTTTTTTCTTTGTCCATTTGTTTTGTTTCTGAAATTCTACATTTGAGTTAAATCATATGGTATATGTCTTTCTCTGACTGACTTATTTCACTTAGTATTATACTCTCTAGCTCCATCCATGTTGTGGCATATGGCAAGATTTCATTCTTTTTTATGGTAGAGCAAGATTCCATTGTATGGGTGTGAGTATATATAGACACACTATAGATATATAGAGAGAGTGTGTGTGTGGGTGTGTGTGTGTGTGTATAGACCTATATACATTGTGTATGTGTGTGTGTGTGTGTATATATCTCTATTTCTATCTCTATATCTATATCTTCTTTATCCATTCATGAGTTGATGAACACTTGGGCCGCTTCCATACTTTGGCTATTGAAATAATGGTACAATAAACATAGGGGTCCATATATCTTCTTTAATTATTTGTATTTGAATTATTTGTTATGTATTTTGAGAGTAAATTCACAGTAGTAGAATTACCATATCAGATGATAGTTCTATTTTTAATATTTTGAGGAACCTGCATAGTGTTTTCCATAGTAGCTAAACCAGTTTGCATTCCCACCAAATGTGCATAAGGGTTTCTTTTTCTTCATCTCCTCACCAACACTTGTTTCTTGTGGTGTTGATTTAAGCCATTCTGACAACAGTGAGGTGATACCTCATTGTGGCTTTGATTTACATTTCCCTGATATGAGTGGTGTTGAGCATCTTTTCATGTAAGTTCTTTATATATTTCGGGTACTAACCCTATATTGTAGATGTTATTTGCAAATATCTCCTCCCAGTCAATAGATGGTCTTTTAGTTTTGTTCATTATTTCATTTCCTGTGCAGAAGCTTTTCATTTTCATATGGTCCCAATAGTTTATTTTTGTTTTTGTTTACCTTGCCTCAGGAATTATACCTAGAAAAATGTTGCTATGGGCTGTGTTGGATAAATTACTGCCTGTGATCTCTTCTAGGATTTCTGTGGTTTCAGGTTTTACATGTAGGTCTTTAATACATTTTGAGAGAATTTTTGTGTATGGTGTAAGCCAGTGGTCCAGTTTCATTCTTTTGCGTGTTGCTGTCCAGTTTTCCCTGCACCGTTTGTTGAAGAGACTGTTTTTTTCCCCCTTATTGCATATTCTTGCTTTCTCTGTCATAGATTAAATTATCATATAAATGTGAGTTTATTTCTAGAATCTCTACTTTGTTCTGTTGATCTGTGTGTCTATTTTTGTGCTGGTACCATACCATTTTGATTACTACTGCTTTGTAGTATATTTTGAAACTGGGAATGTGAGACTTCTACTCTTATTCTTCTTTTTCAAGATTGATTAGAGTATTTGGGGCCATCTGTGACTCCATACAAATATTAAGATTATTTGTTTTGGTTCTGTTGCTGGTATTTTGATAGAGATAATGTTAAATCTGTAGATTATTTTGGGTAATGTGGACATTCTCACAATATCTGTTCTTCCAATAGGATAATAAGTTTTAATAATTCAATATATTTTCTCTTAGTTAAAAAAAAAGTTTCAAACTTTCCAACCCACATAATATGATGGTTGAATATATACATGTAAACAAGATAAGGTCTGATTTCTAGAAATTGGATAAGTTTCCTTAACATCAAAATACTCCTTTCCCACATGTTCATTATTGCTTAATACCTGCTCACTTATAAATTTGTTCATTCCATAGTGTAACATGTTGCTAAAAATGTCAGTTCTTCTGGAAGAGTGAAATGAGTGTGACCTATATCCCTTCTAAGTTGAGAATAAACCATATAAGATGTTTTTTTGAAAGCATATCTCAAAGGGTAAGGAAGAAAGAGAGAGAACGGATTTATTGCCTGACTACAAAGAGATGGAGAACATTCAGAATAACAGCAAAACAAAATAAGCAGAAAAGGTACAGTAGGTCACCTGAGTGAAAAGAGCTTGAACTATCTGGAATCCAGTGTAGAGGCTCCAATTCCAGGCTCCAGGAACCAGTAGATGATATGCCTGACTGAGAGTCAAAGACAACTGCAAAAAGCTGCTAGTTAGTTATCAGGTAGAATTTAGTTAAATGAAAGAATGTATTTGAATTAGACTCTTTAAACAAAGGGACACGTTTGACTAAATTAGATAGCCTGTATTCCAACATTGGCATTTAAATCTAGGGAGATATTTAAATCTAGCTTTTGCAAATCAGAGCCCTGATGGAATAAATTTGTCAAGGTCGCCTGGTTCAGGAAAGGCTGCTTAGAAATTGGTTAAAAGTGGTGCTTCCCAAACTTGTATGCATGAGAACCACCTGGGGAGCTGTTTTAAAAGTGGTTCTTAACCTTAGCTGCACATTATTATCATCCATGGACTGTTTAAAAAAAGTCTCATGCCCAGCTCATACTCAAGACCAATTAAATCAGACTCTCTTGGGGTGGGACCCAGATATCACTATTTTTAAATCTCTACAGGTTATGCCATGCACAGCCCAAGATGATATCTAATATTTTCAAAGAGAATCCCTGGAGATTCTGATTCAGAAAAACTGTAGGAAGGCCACGGACCTTGTCTTTTAACAAGTATAATAGGTTTTTTTTCATACAGATGGGTGCAGAGATCCACTTTTAGAAATCTGGTTTTAAAAACACAGTATGATTTCAGGGGAGATTCTTAGAAACAAATAATCCTACACAGACTATTTAAACCTATCAATTCCAACAGTCCCGATGCAAGTCTTAAAGAGTTAAGTAAGGCATACAATTCAAGAAAGAAAGCATCATGTATCAGTAGAAAAAAAGTTCATACTGCAAATTCTCAAAAAGCAGTGTTTTCTGCCTAGTATGAGCCCTGTGTATACCTGATGAACTTATGCTCTCAATTGCAATTTAAATATACCCCATACTTAGTTTACCCCTTTTCTAAGAAATAGTTACATCAGTATGATACATTTCTTAAAATGTTATTAAGTAAAGTCGTAGTATTTAGATTTTATTTATTTTTGGCTACTGTCCTTTATTTGTCCTAGGACTCCATCCAGGACATCACATTACAGTTAGTCATAACATCTCCTTAGACTTCTCTTGGCTAATAAAATTTCTCAGATTTTCCTTGTTTTTGATGAGTTTTAGGGAGTAGTGGTGAGTCTATATCCCAATGGACAATAATCTTATCAGCCAGAATACATTCAGTTCCATCTACTTTTATTTTCAGACTCCTTCACTTCCAAAGTTACTTATTAGTAAGTCATCACCTATTCCTGTCACCCTTTAGTGATGTTTCACACATTGGTAAGATACTTAGATTCTTCAGTCACATTCTGCAGATTATAGCATCCTCCAAACTCTTAACTCCTCTCAAACTCCAAAACTCATTTTGTCAAATACTTTATCTGTATTAATTATATGATTTTTCTTCTTTAGCCTGTTAATGTGGTAGATTACATTAAATAATTGATTTTCAAAAGTTGAACTATTACATGCATGGAATAAGTCCTACTGGGGTTGTGATGTGTATTATTTTTATACATAGGTGGATTTAGTTTGCTAATTTGTTAGAAATATTTGTATTTGTGGCCATGAAAGGTAGTGATCTGTAGTTTTCCTTTCTTGTAATCTCTTTATCTGGTGGTTTGAGCGTTAGAATAATGCTGACCTCATAGACTAAATTATGAACTATTCTCTCTTCTTATTTTCTTGAAATTATTATAGAAAGTTGATAACATGCCTCTAATATATGAATTAATGCTATAAAGTTCCCTCTAAGCACTATTTTCTATTTTCCACAAATTTTGATTGGTTGTATTTTCATATTTATTTTATTTAAACTTTGTTTAAATTTCAGTTGAGACTTCTTTAGCCAGTTTGTTATTCAGATGTTCATTGTTTAAGTTCCAAAAGTTTTTTAAGGTTTTCAGCAGCTTTCTATTATTCTATCTAGTTTAAGGACATTGTGGTCTGAGAACATATTTTGTAGATCTCTATTCTTTTAAATCTATTAAAATATGTTTTATGACTAGGGTGTGGTCTCTTTTGGTGAATGTTCTATGTAAGCTTGAAAATATGTATTCTGCATCACTTCTCGGCCTTTTGGCTAAGATTAAGTGAAAATATGTATTCTGCTATTGTTAGACACAATATTCTATAAATATTAGGACAAGTTGATCAATAGTACTACTTAGGTCAACTAAACTC
The DNA here is from genome assembly GCA_028533885.1 of Nasua narica. Lineage (NCBI taxonomy): Eukaryota > Metazoa > Chordata > Mammalia > Carnivora > Procyonidae > Nasua > Nasua narica. The sequence goes on from CM052811.1 coordinate 37,634,172, forward strand.
TCCCTGGTTTTTGCTCTTTTGATCTATAAGTTGTTGAAAGAAGAGTGTTGAACTTCCTAATTATAATATTGGATTTGTATATTTCTTCTTTTTCTATCACTTTTGTCTCATATTTTGACACCTTGTTTTTAGATGCATGTTAATAATTGCTGTCTTCTAGAAGAATTACCCTGTTACCATTATATTTTGTCCCTTTTACTCATAGTTGTTTTTCTTTTCTGAAGTCTCCTTTGCTTTTAATATAGCTACTGCCATTGTTTTTTAATTATTATTATTTTGATAAGTATAATATGTTATATCTTTCACCTCTCTTTAAACTATGTATGTCTATATTTATAGCTAAGTTTTTTTGTTTACACATATAGTTGGTCATTGTTTTAATTTACTCTGAGAATATCTTTTAATTTGTACCTTTAGACAATTCAAAAATTAAAAGTGATTATTCAGGGACGCCTGGGTGGCTCAGTTGGTTGAGCAGCTGCCTTTGGCTCAGGTCATGATCCCGGCGTCTTGGGATCGAGTCCCGCATCGGGCTCCTTGCTCCGCAGGGAGCCTGCTCCTCTCTCTGCCTCTGCCTGCCTCTCTGCCTGCTTGTGTTCTCTCTCTGTTAAATGAATAAATAAAATCTTTAAAAAAAAAAGGTGATTATTCATATATTTGAACTATATCTACCCATGTTTGCAACTGTTTTTTTTTTTTAATTCACTGAACTTGTTCTTTCTTTCTTTCTTTTTTTTTTATCCTTTCTTTTCCACCTCCTCTGGTTTTAATTGAGAATTGTATTTGATCCCATTTACTCTCATTTTATTGGTATATTAATTATGTAATTTTTATATTTTTTTTAGTGATTAACCTGGACTTTGCAACATACATTCACAAATGACCTAATTCCACAAGTAACACTATTCTCTTTCCAAGTTAGTGTAGATATCTTATAACAGAGGGTTCACAATTTTTCTCACCTATCACTTAAAACATTGCTGTCATTTTTTTCACCTTTCCATATGCTAAAATCACCTAATACATTGTAATTTCTGTTGCTTTGAATTAATACATATTTGATCAATTCAGAATAAGAAAAATAAAAAGGTTTCATTTTATCTTTGTTCCTTCTTTGATATTCTTTTCTTTATGAATAGCTAGAGTTTTTTTACCTATATGATTTTACTTCTCTTTAAAGAACAACTTTTAACATTTCTTCCAGGCAATTGTCTGCTGACAATGAATTAATTCAGTTTTTATCTGACTGAAAAAGTTAGTTTCTCTTTCATTTGAAGGATAATTTCATTAAATATAGAATTCTAGGTTGATGAGTTTCTTTTTCTTTCAATGCTTTAAATATTTCACTCCATTCTTCTCGCTTGCATGGTTTCTGCAGAGCTGACGGCTCTAATTGTAATCTTTATTCATCCATATATCAGATGTCCCCTTATTTGAGCTTCTTTCAAGATTTTTTCTTTGTCTTTGGAATTCTGCATTGTGTATGTGAATGTAAAGGCCATACATACGTATCCCTACATACATGCCTATGTATGTATGTATTTATCCTGTTTCGTATTCTCTGTGCTTTTAGGAGCTGTAGTTTTGTATTCATCTTTAATTGGAAAATTCTTTGCCAGTATTATTTCAAATATTTCTCAATTCTCTCTATTCTTTTTGTCCATTTCTTTTGTTTCTGAAATTCCACATATGAAACAAATCATATTGAGCTTGTCTTTCTCTAACTGACTTATTTCACTTAGTATTATATACTCTAGCTCCATCCGTGTGGTAGCAAATGACAAGATTCTATCTTGGCTCTTTCCTATGAGAATCTTGTGATATTTCTAGAAATAATAAAACATTCAAAAGTATATAGGATCCTCTGAAACTCAGTCTCGAGTTTCTCACTCTCATGGTGATTCATATTCAGCCTCCAAAAATTTGCCGAAATTACTGTTTATGTATTCCTACCAGTTGTAGCTCCTGTATTTTTTTCATCCAGGTAAAATTATCTCAGCTATAATTATCTGTGTTTCTCTGTCTCTCCAGCTTTTGAGATGGTGGTTTTCACAGCAACTCCATTCTCTAATAAGGCCAAGAGATGTATTGATTTTCATTTTGTTTAGCTTTTTGTTTGTTTGTTTTTTGTTATAGGGACAGAAGTGATGACTTCCTCCTGTTTTTCATGTCTGTCCAGAAGGCAGATATTCCATATATATTATTTTATGTGTATATATATATATTAGATAAAAATATTGGTGTTTAATAAATTCCATGAAAGAAATGTGTTACCATTTAGAAAATTTGGTAAATTTGTGTATTATAAAAAAGAAAATTAAAAACAAAACCTGCTATCATATTGTTTAAAGATAACTGGTATTGTCCAAGGAGAGATTAGATTGTTATAGATCACCTTCCTCCTAAAAATGTTTTTTTGTTTGTTTGTTTGCTTACTTGTTTTAATTGTTTGAAGGCATAATGAGGTATAGAGGTAATGAAATTTAGGTGCTAAAATCTCAGAGAAAGAAGAAGGTCTACACAGGTGAGGCAGACTTTTGGAGATGCATTTCACATTGAAGGGTTCATCAATTATGAAATTGATAATTAGAGGCTACCAACAGTAAGAAGGAAGAAGGTTACTAGATCTTCCAGGGATGATGGAAAGCATTAGAGGTCAGGGCTTCCTGTGTAGATGGAGAACATTAGAGGTCAGGCCCTCTTGAGTAGAAGATACCCTAGTAAACATCTCTACCATCAAATGAGACCTCACAGGAATATAAAATTATAGTAAGGATGAAAAGAAAATCAATCAAAATGCAAAACTAAAGCTTGAATGATCTCAGCCCATTATGTTGTACTGATGGCTTGCTCCTATTACCTAACTGAAGTACCTTTTCAAATATTAATAAGTAATGTCTAGAATTTCATTGAAAAGAATCAGGAATAAAAGAAAATACAACTTGACCAAAAATTTCAAAAAACAAAAGACCATAGATACATAAGAATTTCAAATAATAAGGGAATCAAATATATACTAAAATGATTATGGTTACTATTTTAAGAAATTAAAGTCAATGTGAAGAGTTTTGGTTCATAATTGAAAAAATATTTTAAAAAGAAATAATATCTATAATTGAAACAATATAATGCTAATGTTAGGAATACAATGTATGGATAGCATTGAAAATTAGACCTAGCCAAAGAAAGAATTATCTAGAATATTAGAGAGAATCAAATATACAGATTGAAGTATAGATAGGAAGAAAGAGAACATTAAAATGATAAAGACATTTAATGGTCTAATACTAAATGTAGTTTGAGTTTCAGTAGGAGAAGAAAGATATTTTTGAAGATATAATTGCTAAAGATTTTTCAAAACTGATAAAAAACATCAAAATAAGAGAAGGCACTACTGACAAGAACCTGGATAAATACATCCCTAATAACATCACAGTAAATGTTAAGAGATTAGATTTAAGGCCCAATAGTGAGTAATTCTGTTATGGACTAAATATGCTGTGGAAGGATACAGATTGAGTAACTGCACTAAAATAATCAATTATTTATTGCTTATAGGAGATACACTTAAATATAAGGATGTGAAGTGTTAGATTACGAAATATATCATGGAAGCACTGTCCAAATATGAATCTGGTCAATCCATACTAATATCAAGCAAGACATTTTTAGGTTAAAATCATCACTAAAGATAAAAAACAATTCATAAAGATATAATTTTTTAAATATAAAAAGATATAAAAAGTACTAAATTAAACACAATAATATACCATTCAAATACATAAAGGAAAAATGACAAAATTAAAAGAAAAATAGACAAATCAATATTAATAAGGACAGATTTGAACCTTTTTCTGTAGTAATTGAACCCAAAAAAGCTGAAAAAGCAAAATAAAGGTATTAAAACACTAATAAAGTACACCTAAATTAAATGCATGTAATACTGTGTGCAATGACTTCAAAATAAGCTTTTTTTTTTTTTTTCAAGAGAACACATATCTATTAGAAAATTGGCCATTTGCTGGACTATAAGGGAATTCTTAGAAAATTTAAAGGATTGAAATAATACAAAATATTAGCAAAAGATAACTATAAAATTCCCACATGATTGAATATAAAATTGTCTAAATGTCACATAGATCAAATAAAAACTCATAATTTGAATTAGGTAATTTTTTTTCTTGATGTGTGCATTTATCACTGTAAGCTTAGAACTTCTTTTCCTGCATCCCATTACGTTTTGGTTTCCATTGTGTTTCCATTTTTGTTTCTCCCAAGATTTTTTTTTCTCCTTTTGTTTTATCCTGTGATGCATTGGTTGTTCTGGAGTGTGGTGTTTAAACTTCCATGTAATTGTGAATTTTCCAGTTCTCCCCTTGTTATTGATTTCTAGTTTCCCTCCATTTTGCTCAGAAATTATACTTCATGTAAATTTCTATCTTCTGAATTCTTGAGAACTGTTTTGATGCCTAACGTATGCTCTATCCTAGAAAATGTTGTGTACACTTATATGTATGTATTCTGCTACTGTTCCATAGTATGTTGTATATATGTCTTTTAGAACCATCTGATCCACAGTGTTATTCACATCCACGGTTGCTTTTTTGATTCTCTGTCTGGATGATCTTTCCGTTGTTGAGAGTGGAGTATTACAGTCCCCAAATAATAATTGTATTGTTGTTCATTTCTTCTTTTTTATTTCTCTTAGTATTTGTTCTATGTATTTAGATTTTCTCATGTTGATGAATAACCATTTATAATTTTTATCTTCTTGATGGATTGGCTGTTATATCATTATTATTATATAATGACCTTCTCTGTTTCTTTTGACCATTTTTAACTTACAGTCTATTTTGTCTGATAGAAGCATAGCTAACCCTGTTTTGTTTTTGTTACCATTTAATTGACCCATTCCTTCATGCCCAGTCTACATGTGTTTTTAAAGCTAACTGAGTTTCTTGGATGGAGCATATTGTTGAATCCTCTTGTTGTTTCCCATTCAGCTACACTATGTCTTCTTATTCGAGAATTTAATTCATTTGAATTTAAAGTTACTATTAATAGTTAGGATTTACTTTTACCATTTCTTCATTGTCTTTCCTTTCGTAAGTCCTTTGTTCCTTGATTCCTCTCTTGCTCCTTTCCTTCACGATGTGATGAATTTTTGTAGTGTTATGTTTTGACTCCTTTATCATAATCTTTTTTTTTCTGTCTACTACTGGTTTTTCCTTTGTGAAAGAAGGCTTACGTAAAATGTATTTATAACATGCTATTTTTGGCTGAATACAAATTAATTTCAATAGGATAGTGAAACTTTATACTTTTCACTACCACTATTCACATTTTACGTTATTAATGTTATAATTTACATCTTTTTTAATATTATGTAACCAATACAAAATTATTCCAGTGATGATGATTTTAAATATGATTCTTTACTTTTAAGGTAGAGTTGTAAGTGAATGCACCACCATTGCAATATTAGAGAATCTAACATTGACTATATATTTACTATTACCACTGAGTTTACACATTCCTATATTTTTTATTGTTAATTAGCATCCTTTTATTTCTGCTTGAAAAATCCTTTTTAGTGTTTCTTGTCAGGACATTCTAGTTTTGGTGAACTCTCAATTTTTTGTATATTTGTTTGCAAATTTTTATCTTTACTTATGGACAGCTTTACTGTGCATAGTATTCTTGATTAAAAGGTTGTTGTTGGTGGTGGTGGTGTTTTGTTTTTGTTTTGTTTTGTTTTTTCAGTATTACCTATATATTATCCTACTTTTTCCTGGCCTACAAAGTTTCTGTTGAGAAATCCACTATTATGGGGATGTCCTTGTGTGTGATGAGTTACTCTTCTCTTGCTGGTTTCAGAATTCTCTTTGTCAAAAAAAAAAAAATTATCTTTGTCTTTGACTTTTGAGAATTTAATTATAATGTGTTTCAATGCAGCCCTTTGAAGGTTTACCTGATGGGGTCCTTTGGCCCTCATGAATCAGCATATCTACTGGTCACTCCACATTTGAGAAAGTTTCAGTTTTCTTAATCCATTTATCTTTCACTTCTCTTTCTGTGATGGTCATGATGTATATATTATTCCTTTGAATGTGTCCCATTAGTCCAGTATGCTTTCTTTACTCTATATATTCTTTTTTTTTTTTTTCTTTTTTGCTACTCTGACTGGATATGATGTATCCTCTAATTCACTGGTTCTTTCTTCTGGTTGGTTCAGTCTGATTTTGAAGTCTTCTGTAGAATTCTTCAGTAAGTCATTGTATTCTTCAGGTCTAAGATTTTTTTTTTTTCTTGTTAGTTTCACAGTCTCTGCTGAACTTCTCATCTGGCCCATGTACTAACTTCCTAATTTCATTTAGTTGTCTGTTTATGTGTCCTTGTAGTTCACTCAACTTCTTCTTTGAGGATTAGTCTGAATCATTTTTAGACAATTTTTAGATGTTCATTTCTTTGGGGTCACTTATTAGAGCTTTATTATTTTCTTTTGGTAATATCATGTTTACCTGATTGTTCATGATCCTTATATCTTTGCAGTGATGTGTGTGCATTTGAGTAAATATTCCCCTTTTCTAGACTTCAAGATTCTCTTTGGAAGATAGTCTTTCATCATTCCCTTGAGCTTGGGGTTCAGAACAGGTTAACTGGTAGCATTCTTAAGGAGGTAGGGCTTTCTATCAGGATTTCATTTTGGATGAAGTCGGCCTGTGCTCTGAGGTGGGAATGGGTATGCCACTGGCTGAACTCTGTGGTTTGGTGGGTGTGCTGACTGAGTTCCATGTTCATGTGGGACTATATGGTACACTTCCTGCTCAGATACAGCTTCTGGCTGTGCTCTGTGGTTATGTGGAACTACTGGCTGTGCTTTGCCATTACTTCTGGTTGGACAAGGCCACTGGATGACTTCCTTAACATGACGCCGCTAGTTGGACTGACAGAGCTATGGGCTTGGCTCCACAATCACTCATGGTTTGATAGAATCTTAGCATATGATTCTTGACCAAATGGTGATTCTGACTGGACTCCCAAGTTTAGGCAGGGCTATAGGCAGGACTATACAGGCTATATTTTGTGATCAGGCAGGTACTCAAGAGAGTATCTTAAGTTGGACATGTACACAGGCTGGGCTTCATGATCAGATAGACCACGGTTGTACTCTGTTATTGGGAAAGGTCACTGGCTAGGTTTTGTGGTTGGGAGGGGCTTCCAGCTGTATCCTGTGGTTGGATGGGGCTAGGGACTATGTACTGTGGGGTAGTAGGCTTTGCTTCATGATCTAAATAGGTCATTGGTTGGGCTCCCTGCTTGGGTGAGGCTGTAGGCTACATTCAACAATTGGGCAAGACCATAGTTGGGCTCTAAGGTGTGGTAGGGCTATGGGCTGGGTTCCTCGGGTGGGTGGTTTTGTTGACTGGATTCTAGGGCTTTCCAGTGTCACTGTAATACCCCCTATTTATATGGGACCAGAGGCTATATTTAACAGTTAGGTAGGACTACTGGCTTGGCTTTCTGTCCAAGCATGACTATAGAATGTCATCTGTGGCTGTCTAGAATCTGATCAGGCATATTGGTTGGAGGTCTGGAGGCTATAATCAACAATTGGGCAGGGCTTTGACTTTTCTTCCCTGTCAAGGCAGGGCTCTAGAACATACTCACAGCCAGTATGGCTCACTGGCTGGTGATGGAAATCAAGGAAAACTAACTCACCAAACTCCCTGGTGGGATAAGATCACCAGACTGGTTTTGCAGAGCCACTGGCTGGGTCCTCTGTTTGGGTGCCACTACAAGCATGGCTTAAAAAAGGGCTACACAGCTACCTGGATTCACTGTTTAGGCTTCTGGTTGTGGAGTATGTGGGCTATGTTTAATAGTAGTTGGGGCTTGACCTATGCTCCTATCATGATACTATCTCAGCTGCTTTTTAATATTACCTGTAAACTAAGTGATGCTCATGTATGCCCCCAGCTGTCTAAGCTTAACTTCTAGGAGAGTATTAACACTCTACTCTCAACAACTAGGGAACTGTGTATCTAGGAATTGTGGAAAATCACAAGAGACACTATAATTTAGTAGGAAGAAACCCTGTCCCTTAAAACAACAAAAAAACTAAAGTACAGTCTTTGCTTTACTATAGCATGATGTTATAGTGTAAAGAAAATTGTAAATACATCTTTGTTCCAGACACAAATCTTCTGTTAATAACATATATACTTTTAAATTATATTGTGCTTTATATTTTATTTAATTCTTGGGAAAAACACATTTAATAATATATGTTGACTTATTGTCACTATACTGTATGTAGCTTGGGGATATTGTATATAGAGGGATAAATTTGGTGCCTAAGCCACCGAATTGGTAGATGGTTGATCTGGGAACTAGACTTTGAACTTCAATTTTAGGAATCTTTTCAAAATTTTCTGAATCTTGGAGGAAATGAAAGGTAGGGTCTAAGGAGAAGTAGCAGAAAGGCCTTAAAGTACAGAATTCTTAATTGCAAAATTCCATGTTTGTTATCATAATTAATAAGATAAATTTCCAACACAGAAACATTGAAGACAATATTTTTGACTATAAAATATTTAAGATCACCTGGAAAAGCAAGTAAAAATATCTCTTGGAGGTAAATACAGCTATATGGGTTTTGCTTTGTTGTTTTTTAAACAAAACAAAAACAAACGCTGATGGAGGTAAAACAAATTTCTCAGGATCTTCTTGCGGGTACATGGGAATCAGAATTTGAATCAGGTTATTCTAGGTATTAAACTTTAAAAATCTATGCTGTGATATTTTTATTCTCCTCCAATTCCTTGTTTTTGGTTCCCCATCTATAAAATGAAGGAGTAATATGGGTGACAGTTTTTGTTGGACATGTGACTAGGGGATATCACTGACATGTATTTCCCAGAAGCCAGGGGAAATCTGTCCTAGTTGGTTTTTAAGGTCCTTCCTAGGCTCTGGCTATCTGTGATTGAGTTGGTTTTTAATATAATACCTGGAATATAATATCTGAAAATAGTATATATTCACAAAACATTTGCAAACTGGAAAATATGAATTATAATGAAATATCCACAAAAAATTTTGCAGTCATATTTGATAAAATTTTTTAGGTTTCAGTTTTTAAGGGATTGTGGGTACATTTCTGAATAATTTTTATTTAAGTTTTTCTCTACTACAGACATGTTAGAGCTGTTTCTTGTTCTACAAAACATCATTTTACTCCCATTTAAAGAGCTAGTCATGTTTCTTTTCTTGTTTGTTTGTTTGTTTCATCCTTCTCTTCATTTTTCTTTTTAACCGGCAGGCCATGTGTGAATAGATGCTTGTAAGTCCTAAGGCTGCAAGCATCCTCAGATCTCTAGAAGTTGACATGAAGTTTACAAATGACCTTTAGCTACCTACAGCCAGGCCAGACAGGCGACATGAAAGCTAATGTCTCCCATTCTAAGATCATCTCCCTGTAACAATTTGCATCCCTGTTAACATCTAATGGAATAGTTGGCATCTTCTCTTTGAAAGGGTCAACAGAGTCTGAGCAATCCTGAACACAAAGATTTACTAATAGGCAGGACTTGTCTCCTTAACCTTTTCAGTTAACTGGTACTGAGCATCACATGGGTCTTCCCAAATGACATTGAAGTGAATCCCTGGGTGTTTTCTCCACTTTTACAGGTAACCAGATGATGCATTATATATCTAGTAAACCCATTTCCACACTACATTAGGAATGTATCAAAGCAAACCAAATAGCTTGTGAACCAAAATGAAGAAATCTTGGGGAGATTTCATGGCTGTTCCTTGCTTTCTGTCTCACATAATGATTTATAGTAACTTGTCAGTATTTCCTTGAGCTCATATTAAATTTATGCTATATATATTTTGCTCATTTTCTCTCTCAAAAAACAGTAACAAAATTCTTTCATCTCAGCAAAGCAATAACTACTGCCTCACTAGATATAGCACTGAGTTAAACTGTATCAGTACATTTTGGGGTTTTTAATTTTGGGTACCTTACTCTAGAGAAAAATATTGAAAATGCTAAAGTATTACAGATTTAAATGCAATATTATTTGGAGTAGTGTGTTTTCTACTGAAGAAATATCATCTACCATTCAGAGCAAAATTAACATAATTTCAGATATTGATTAAATACATTGCAAAGTTTGTCATTTACTTATGTCAGAGCCTTTACAAATGACACCAATTTAACTTGACTAATTTTTTTGAGAGGGCCAATAAGAAGAAATCTATGGAACAAACATCTTAGTTGCTTTCTTTTTTTTTAAGATTTTATTTATTTATTTGACAGGGAGAGATCACAAGTAGGCAGAGAGGCAGGCAGAAAGAGAGGAGGAAGCAGGCTCAGACCCTGAGATCATGACCTGAGCCGAAGGCAGAGGCTTTAACCCATTGAGCCACCCAGGTGCCCCTCTTAGTTGCTTTCTTGTATATGAGGAGTGTCTTTGTGATCTCTCTCTCCCTTTTGGAAAATTATTATTTTTTTGGTAGATTTTGGTGTCAATTGATAGTTTCTGTAGGTACTAATGGAACAAGGTTACCATAGAGAATATTTACCACAAGAGTAGTCACTAGAAACAGAGGAAGTGTGATGCATTGTAAGCGCCCACTTCTCTCCCTCCTCGAGTTTGACAACCATCTCTCATGCCTCCCACCCTGTTTCACTCCTGGTGACTTCATTTAGGAGTTCTTGGGTAATTACTCAAGTAAAATTATAACGAATTCAATGAAAACATTGGGACTGTATGCTGGGGGTAGGAACAATGGCCCAGGAGTCAAATCTAGCTCACTGTCCATTTTTGTATGGCTTATGAGTAAGAATTGATTTTTGCAAATGAGCATCAGTAATTGATTTGATAATAGGAATGCTGACTTTTAAGCCCAATTGTGTAAAATATCGTCCCCTGTAAAAGAATTCTATTTTCATTTGTAGACCTATATTACCAAAAAGTAAAATAAAATTACTCAGTTATTACATTTTGAATACATTTAATAAAAATTTTTGTGTTTTGGGATGCTTGGCTGGCTCGTTTGGTTGAGTGGCTGCCTTTGGGTCAGGTCATGATCCCAGGTCCTGGGATTGAGTCCCACACTGGCTCCTTGCTACATGGGGAGTCTGCTTCTCCCTCTTGCTACAGCTCCCCCTTCCTGTGCTCTCTGTCTCTCTCTTCCTTTCTCTCTGACAAATAAATAAATAAAATCTTTTTTAAAAATTGTGTTTATTGTTATAATCAGCTGCATAATATCCTCAATTTGTCTTGTTGGCCCCCAGAGTCCAAACTATTTACTATCTGGCCCTTACAGAAAAAGTTAGCTGACGCTTGCTCTGGAGGTCAAACAAAAGTCTCTGTTTACCTTGCAGATGCACTGTGTCAGCCATTTACTCCTCACGACTTTGTAAGATTTATCTTGGACAAGTTGCAGAATTTCTGTAGTCATTCAGATAATAAGCAGTCCTCTAGTTACTTTCAACCCAAGAATAGACTCATTAAGTATTTAAAATATTTCTTTCTGTAGAATAGCAGAAACTTAGAACTTCATTTCAAGTTTAAGTTTCTCTGACTTCTCCCTCAACTTAGGCCTGCATCAGATTGGTAATTGGCATTTGGGGATGGCCTATGATTACATCTTTTTCTGTTTCCTTACCTATGAAGCCCTTCTTCCATCCTCCCCCACTCACTAAGTTCCGTGGCTTCTGTACGTTTCAGAGACGAAAGACACAGAGATAAGTACAGAAAATGTCATGTGAAGAATTTGAGAGGCAGGGCAGGGGTCGTGGGGGGTGGGGAGGAAAATAAAACAAGATAGGAGCAGGAAGGAGACAAACCATAAGAGACTCCTAAACTCATGAAACAAACTGAGGGTGGCTGGGGGGTAAGGGAGGTAGGGATAGGGTGGCTGGGTTATGGACATTGGGGAGGGTATGTGCTATGGTAAGTAAGTGCTGTGAAATATGTAAGCCTGATGATTCACAGACCTGTACCCCTGGGACAAATAATACATTATATGTTAATAAAAATAAATAAATAAATATTTTTTAAAAAGAAAAGAAAATGTGATGTGAGACTGGCGTTCTTTGAACTAGCTTTGTTTCCCCTGTTTTTGGCCACTACTTAAAGCTGAATATGTCTCTTCTCCTCCTTCCATAGATGTCTTGGCGATCTGCTCCTGAATGCCTACAACTGAAACTACCTGGAAATGGCCAAAACTTATTTTGTTTTGCCACATGTTAGCTTTTCTCAGCCTCTAACTAACTAGTCTCACTGCTTGTAGGGAACCCTCTTGTGGATTTTAAACTACCTCTAACTAACTGATACTCCTATCAAATCTGGTCCCCTAGGAACATAAAACTATGTCCTGCTTTCAGTAAAAGCTGTTATTTCCCCCCAAATAATCTTACTGCTTGCCTCCACAAACTACTTCAAGCAGACTTCTACTTATAGATCATTTTCTCTTTTTCTCTTATTTATTTGTTTAATGCTTAAATCAGATAGTATTCCACTCCAGGAAAGCATTATGTTCTCTAAAAGATCTCCATGTAGCTCTTCTCACTGAGGGTGATAGGAGAGAAAACATAACATCTACCTTTTCCATGAGAGGAGGGTGTCTCACTGAATACTAAGGACTGCTCCCCTCAAAAAATCCTCTCTTCCAAAAAGTTAAATCTTAATAATTTTATGCTCTCAAGTAGGGAATTAGACTAATTGTTACTAACATGATTTTAAGATAACTGCTTTCCAAAGCCTACATAGACAACCGTCACCTTAGGTCTATAAAAATACTTGCTCCTTTTTGTTATGTGTGGAACTTACCTGAAACGGACACAAAAGAGAATTACATTTTTGGCATCTAGTTGCATCAGAACTGAATGATACTACCCACTAGCAGTTCATATTTAAAAAGGAATTCTAATAAAAGACAAGAAAGAAATGGACTATTAATGATAGAAGTTGAAGTTTCAGATCATAAGATGGTTTCAATCAGTATGACATTTCTTATGTTATTCCTTTCCCCATTTCCATCAAATATATTGAAAAATCAATTGCTTCATTTCTTACTAATAGAGCTCACCCATTTGTAGATGCATAGATCTTTAAAGCAAAGAAAAATTTGGTGAGAGAGATCTAAATGCAAACCTATAGTATGAGATAAGTGACATGCTTCAGCATTGCCAAATAAAATATAGGAGACTCAATTTACTTTTAATTTCAGTAAAAATTAATTCAGAAAAAAATTCAGAAATCTAAATTTTTTGCTTTAAGGATGTTCCTTGCATTATTGGGGACATAATTATACTAACCGCCCCCCCAAAACAAACCAAAAAAAACACATTGTTTATCTGAAATTCAAATTTAACTGGGCATTCTGTATTTATATTTGTTATATCTGGTAATCCTGCTTACATACTTACATGCTAAATATCCCCCCCCCTTAGGGATTCAGAGAAGTCAAAAAATGATAAGCATACCGTCCTGTTTAACAGACCTGGCCAGAATCCTTATCTCATGGTCATTAACAGCATAATAACATTCTTAAATCAGTATAGCCAATTAAGACAGTTCTTGCCATTGTCTTATACAATTATTTGAGAGATTCGGGAACAGAGAAGATATGCAAGATTCTGGGTTTTTTTCCCAAGTTAAATGACCTCATAAACCAGAATGAGTTATAGGGGTGAAGAAACTAAATGTATGGTCGATTGTTAATGGGAGAGACCCATTACTGGCTTATTGAGCAATGTCAACTAAGTGGAATCTGACCATGGAATAGTGTTTTTATTACTTTGTAATCACTGACTTTGGTGGTCCTCTGTGGTGGGGCTGTCAGGACACAGCGGAGAAGACAGGCTACACTTACAGTTAACTTTAGGATGTTAGATACTTTGTAATTGGTTGTGGGCCCCAGGACAAATTCTAGGCAGTAAGGCCAATTCACTCAACATATGGGTACATATTATTTTTTTATTCCCTTCTGTACCTCCTCTCTCCATATATATTTTCCTTTTTACCACATTCGACTAGGGACTATGCTAAATTGTATCAGGGAAAGGCTAAAAGCAGAAGTAATAGGCTACCATCCAAGCTTTCATTTTTAAAAGTCTTTAGCAACAAAAGAAAGAATATGACAGAAGACAGAAAGATAATAACTTAAGATAAAGTAAATTAAGAGGACAGGGCTATTCTGGCATTACAAAAAAACTCTTCCAAGCTGAGGTCACAGTCTACTAGCCCAGAGCCTTGAGACACTGATAGATCTTCCAGCTGTCTTACTAGTTTTTCTTCCTTACCTTGCTCTAACAGGCTTTGTGGTAGGACAGCCGGCTCTGGACCTCAGTGCAGCTCAGGAAAGCTAAAAACCAGGTCCTCCTTCCTCCTGACTTGGTTCCTCCACCAACATCAACCAACATCATTAACACACATGACCCAATCCCCTCCTCCCAAGACACCCTCTGGATCTCAATTTGGTTTTGCTATTAGATTTTCCAGTTGGAAAGATGATGAGTTGACTGGATAACATAAGAGTTCCATTATTTCATGGAATATTACTTCACTTTCATCACCTATGAGTATCATATTTTTGGACATGTGAAGTTGAGAAGGCCCTGTACTTTTGGGAAGGATTTGCCTATGAACCAGCTTACTTTAGCTTTTAGTCATGAACTGCATATTTTCTTAGAGCAGGCAATTACTAGGGAAGAACATTAACTCATTTTTTTATAGCATATTTAAAGCCCATTTTGAGCTTTTAACCACTTCACTAGACTCTTTCTTTATGTAACCTATATATTACAGTGAAAGAAGGAACTGTTAGGATTATCTGATGGTAGAGGGGTAAGGAGGCAAAGTGTCTGTAGACTCTTCATCTTATATACATTCACTTTCGCCTTTTTATGGTGGCCTATGAGGTGTTTTCAGGGTGTTGTCCAAAAGGGTCTCTTGAAACTTTATAATTCTGCTTACATTTTTTTTTCTGGGTATAGTAGATAATTCTGCTTACTTTTTAAAGCAAATACTCATAGTATACTTTTTCAAAATAGAATGTGACATGTATAACTGATGATGGGTAATTAATTGTTCATTCATTCTGATAACTCTTTTAGCCTGTTTCTAGTCATATAATTTCCTAACCATCTGCTTGTCTTTATCAACATAAACCTGAATGGATTTATGGATGAAGAGATCAAGATTTGATAAAGATATGAAATCTTAATATTATAAATGAGGGCAGATTTTCTCTTAAAGGTTTTCAGGGATGGAGATTCTATACATTTCCACTCCCCTTTCTTCATTTCTTTCTTCTTTGTATTTCTCTATTGCAAATGGTGTTTTCTTATGAAAGAAATTTTAAAGTCTATATTCTCTGTTTTCTAGTTAGGGATTTCCTTTCCAAGTGTAAGTTCCTTGTTGAGGCCCATATTTACATATAACTACATTTTTTAAATATTTTTTTAATTCAGTATTTCTTAAGATAGTATAAGAGCTCTTCTGGCCCAAACTCTCTTTGTATATTAGAATAAAGGCAGAGGACTCAAAATTGGGATATGATTCAAGTGAAGTACTTCCTCGATGTGCTTAATGCCCCTTTTAAGTTAATTTCTTTTTGTAAAACCTCTGTGACATCCCCATTTTTTCAGTATGTTCTGTCTCATCTCAGTATCCAACATTCAGCAGATATTTAGTATTTGAGGTTTAACTATTCATGCTCAAAAAAGTAGTTCTAGTAAGTTGCATTGGTCTAAAACAATCAGCTTAACATTTGATCTTTAGAAGTAATCCTGTTTTAGAAGATCACAGAGATAAATTCTAAAGAAAAAAAGCACCTAAAGTAAGAATTTCAGCTGCTGGTATTTGATAAATGGGACAAGAGAAGAAATTACAACCCCATGAACTGCCTGATAGCCTAAGTATCTTTAAATATCAAAAAACAGTTTAGGTCTAGGTGTACTATTCAGTGCTAGAATTCTTCATTTCTGTGAGATATTTTTGCCTTAGTTATAATTTTCCTTTTGTTTACATTCTGTACAAAGAATTGTTTAGACTACCTAAAAGAAAAAGCCACTGTATAGATTTTTGTGTTTATCATTTCCTTGTTTTCATTTATAGCAGTGAATACCTATGTAAGCATCCCTAAAAATATAATTTGACTTTGCATGTTTTTGAAATTTATGCAAGTAGATTCATATTGTAGCTATTCTTTTTTATATTTTTCTATTCCACATTGTGCAATTATTCACATTTTTGTAGCTGCAGTTTACTTACTTTCATTGCAAAAGTAGTCCATTGAATAAATATGTCATAATTTAATTATTGATGGATGTGAGTTCCTATTTTTTAGCTCTTAGAGGAATGTGGTTATGTCATTCAAACACACACATATACATGTGTATTTTCTTTTCAGGATATACTTAGAGGTGAAATGGCTGGTGTATTAGTTTTTTATTGCCGTCTAACCAATTATCACAAATTTGACAGCTTAAATCAACATAAATTCAGTATCCCACAGTTCTGTGGGTCAGAAGTCTGGGCATACTCAGCTAAATTTTCTGCTCAGAGTCTCATAAAACCATTATTATGGTGTTTTCTGGGCTAGCCTTTTATCTGGAGACTCTTAAGAAGAATCCATTTCCTGGTTTTGTTTTGTTTTTTGTTTTGTTTTTCAGGTTTTTGGCCAAAATCAGTTGCTGGTGGTTGTAGGACTGAGTTCTCTAAGGTTTGTTGCTGGCTGTCAGCCCAGAGTTTCTCTCAGGTCCTGGAGGCCACTCATACTGTTCCTTGTCATGGACTTTGTCCATTTTGGCAATAAAGTACATCACCTGTGCTAAATTACTGTCATACTACGATCTCTCTGACTTCCTGTTTTGCTCCAGCTGGAAAAAACTCTCTGATTTCTAAGGGAGCAGGTGATTTCATACATCTCATTCAGACAGTCTCCCTATCTCAAGAGCAACTAATTAGTAACCTTAAATGCATTTGTAAAATCCTTTTTGCTGTGTAATTTAACATAATCATGGAAGTAAAACCAGGGAGAAAATGTTGACCATGAAAATTCTCTCTACCACAGCTGGACTATAGAGTTTACAGTATCTTTCAGATTTGCTCTATAATTTCAACTTGTTTTCTTATATGAATTAAACAATGTATACACCCACCAGTAGTGTATGAGATTTCCTACTGTTGTCATCAGTGCTTGATATGATTATATCTTTTAATGATTGCCAATTTGGCAGTACATCTTTTTTTTTTTTTTTTGGCAGTACATCTTATTTAATATTTCTGGCATTTCCTCAGTCTTTATTTTTATTTAAAATGTTTTCAGATTCCCAGAAAAGTTGGGATACCAATATAAAGATCTTTTTTGCTCTTCTTGTTTATATGATGTCCCATTATATCCAAATACTTTAATTTTTCCTACAATGAAGAACATTTTCTTACATTAAACAATTATCCAAATGAGGAAACCAACACTGATATATTACTGGCATGTAATCCACAGACTATACATAAATTTTGCCAATTGTCCCAATAATGTCCTTCACAATACCCCATCCAGGCTCCATGCTCAATGGGGAGTCTGCTTAAGATTCTCTCTGCCTCTCCCAGGCCTCAAGCCTGTGCTCTCTCTCTAATAAATAAATAAAATCTTTATTTAAAAAAAAAAGAAAAAGAAAAGAAAAGCTGATCCAGGATTGAAAGTTACATTTGCTGTTGTCTCAATTTGAAGTGTCCCTCAATTTGAAATAGTTTCAATCTTTTTTAATATTTCTTTTTTTTCATGGTTAATAAGAATTTTTTTTAATTTAATTTAATTTTATTTTTTCAGTGTTCCAAGATTCATTGTTCCTGCACCACACCCAGTGCTCCATGCAATACATGCCTTCCTCAATACCTATGACCAGGCTCACCCAATCCCCCACCCCATCCCCTCCAAAACCCTGTTTGTTTTTCAGAGTCCACAGTCTCTCATGTTTTGTCTCCCCCTCTGATTTCCCCCAATTCACCCTTCCTTTCCTTCTCCCAATGCCCTCCATGTTCTTCCTGGCTTTATGGCTCCACACATAAGTGAAACCATATGATAATTGACTCTCTCTGCTTGACTTATTTCACTCTGCATAATCTCTTCCAGTCCCATCCATGTTAATACAAAAGTTGGATAATCATCCTTTCTGATGGAGGTATAATATTCCACTGTATATATGGACCATATCTTCTTTATCCATTCGTCTGTTGAAGGGCATCTTGGCTCTTTCCACAGTTTGGTGATTGTGGCCATTGCTCCTATGAACATCAGAATACATGTGGCCCTTCTTTTTCACTACATCTGAAAATGTAGTGAAAAAATCTTTGGGGTAAATACCCAGTAGTGCAATTGCAGGGTCATAGGCTAGCTCTATTTTTAATTTCTTCAGGAATCTCCACACTGTTTTCCACAGTGGCTACATAAACTTGCATTCTCACCAGCAGTGGAAGAGGGTTCCCCTTTCTCCACATCCTCTCCAACATTTGTTGTTTACAGTCTTGTTGATTTTGGCCATTCTAACTGTTAAAGGTGGTATCTCAATGTGGTTTTTTAATAATGTTTTCTAGTATACACTTGCTGTATAAGATGAGTTCTGAAGTAAATGCTTCTTTGTATTTACTGGAGAATTTATGGCAGATATCAAATTAATTTTCATATGAATTTTAAATACAACGCTAATGGTGCCATCTAAACTTAGGTTTTTAAATTCTCAAGACAATTTTTGAAAAAGTTCATTTTCTAGAAATTTGTCCATATCATATTTTAAAAATCAGATAATATTGACATAAAGTCATTCAAACTAATTTTGTATTATTTTAATCTCCTCATGATATGCATAATTCATTTCATTCCTTATATTGGATAATTGTGTTTTATCTTTTTCTCTTTTTCCATCAAAAAATAGACATCTATTAATTTAATAGTTTTTCCAAAAGATCGATTTCTGACTTTGTTGTTCTTTTTCATCACATTAGATATGTTTTCTCTATTAATTTATTCTCTTTCATGTATAATTTTTGTCTCGTTTTTTGTTTCTAATTTTTTGTGTAGATGCTTAACTCATTGATTTTTTTAACTTTTCTTCTCTTTTGCAATTCATGAAAACAAGGTAATTGTGCCCTTACTGTGGAAGAAACAGAGTGTTTCCAGAAGTTTCATTCTCAATTTTTTTGTTCATCTAAGAACACGTATACTTCGCCATATTTTCTTTTATTGAGTAACACTCATTTATTAAGGTATAATTTACATACAGTAATATTTTACTTAAAATGTTCAGTTCTAACAATTCTGGCAAAGTCATGTAGCTATCCACAGTCAAGATATCAATTATATCAAGCCCCAAGTTTTCCCCATTCCTCTTTGTATTCATGACCTACCTCACTCCTAACCTCTGGAAACCACTAATCTATATCATGTCCCTAGAATTTTGTCATTTTATAATGTCATATAAATGTGTCTTTCAAGTCTGCTTTCTTTCATTTAGCTTAATACATGTGAGATTCATCCATGTTGTTATAAATATCAATAGTTTGTTCCTTTTTATTGCTTAGCAGTATGTCATTTTATGGTTGGATTCAGTTTTTGTTGCTTGTTTTTAGAGAGAGAGGGAGAAAGCATGTGCAAGAGCAGGGTGGGGGGAGAGGGGTAAAGGGAGAGAGACAGAGAAAATCTTAAGTAGGCTCCATGCTCAATCTGCAGCCTAATGTAGGGTTCTATCTTACCACCCTGACTGAGATCATGGCCTGAGCAGAAATCGAGAGTCAGTTGCTTACCTGACTGAGCCACCCAAGTGCCCCACATTCAGTTTTTATTTTGCTATACATTTCCCAAATGTTGAGAACATTTGCTTTCTTTCAGGTTTAAGGTTTATGAATAATGTTTTTGTACAAACTCATGTTAGAAGTTTTTTGTTTTCTGTTTTTTTTAATGCATCTGAGTTTCATTTCTTTTCGTAAACACCTAGGATTAGAATTTCAGTGTTGTATGTAAAGTGTATATTTCACTTGGTATTAGCTATTTTTTCCTTTAATTTTGGCTATAAGACTACTCATTCTGAGAGACATATAGTGATATTTTCTATATCTTCTTGAGTAATCCATATTCAGTGATGTTGTTATCTAGCAAGTTCAGAACATGTTTATTCCATGAATCTTCACAAGATCAGTCGAGTTAAGTTGATGATGTGCTGAAAGTCTGATTTACAAAGTAAATAATCTTGTCAAACCTACAATGACTTATTAATTGAACAATTTAAAGATTCTTTTTGGTAGCTAGCATTCTGAAAATCCATGATGGTTTTGGTTTATTGTTACTTTATAAGTCAAATTTAGCTACTAACTAGTTATAGAAGAAGCAACTATATATAATATATATATATATATATATACACAAATCAAAATTTCAACTGTTTATTTTAATTGTCCTTCCACCTTATCTGTACACTTTAAAACCAATGAATTCGTTGTGTTTTTATGAAACAATCATTAGTTATACTTACATTTTTAGTATTTTTATTATGGCAATAGATGGGTATTATTTTCACCCATCTTTATGGGGACATTTTTATTTTTTATTAATTTTTTAATTTTAATTCCAGTATAGTTAACATATGTTATGTTAATTTCATATATATAGTATAGGGATTCAACACTTGCATATATCACCCAGTGCTCATCACAGTAAGTGTACTCCTTAATCTCCATCACCTATTTCACACATCCCACCTCCCCCAACCTCCATTCTGGTAACTATCATTTTGTTCTCTATAATTAAGAATCTGTTTCTTGGTTTTTCTCTCTCTCTCAATCCTTTTTATATTTATTTCTTAAATTTCACATATAAATGAAATCATATGGTATTTGTCTTTCTCTAACTGACTTATTTAACTTAGCATTATATACTATAGCTCTATCCATGCTGTTCCAAATGGCAAGATCTCAGTTTTTTTAGGATACAATAATATTATTTAGTATTTACAATACTATACAATATTTACAATATTATTTAATGTTGAATACAATATTACTATAAATGTACACCACACTTCTTCTTGATCCATTCAACAATCAGTGGATACTTGGGCTGTTTCATACTTGGCTATTGTAGATAATGCTGTTATAAACATAGGGGTGCATGCATCCCTTTGAATTAGTGTTTTTGTATTCTTTGGGTAAATATGCAATAGTGTGATATGCTGGATCACAGGGAAGGACTATTTTTACTTTTTGGGGAACTGCCATACTGTTTTCCAGAGTAGCTGCACCAGTTTGCATTTGCATCACATCCTCACCAATGCTATTGTTTCTTGTTTAGATTTTAGCCATTCTGACAGGTAATTTCTCATTGTAGTTTTGATTTGCATTTCCCTGATGATCAGTGATATATTGAGCATCTTTTCATCTGTTTGTTGGCCATCTGTATATCTTATTTAGAACATTTTTTTGTTCATGTCTTCTGTCCATTTTCAATTTGATTATTGGTTTTTTGGGTGTTTAGCTTGATGAGTTCTCTAGATTTTGGATAGTAACCCTTTATCAGATATGTTATTTGCAAATGTCTTCTCCCATCTCATAGGTTACCTTTTAGTTTTGTTGATTGTTTCCTTTACTGTGCATAGCTTTTTATTTTGATAAAGTCCAAGAAATTTATTCATGCTTTTGTTTCCCTTACCTCAGGAGACATATCTAGAAAAATATTGCTATAGCCAATATCAAGGAGTTTACCGCCTATGTTCTTCCTTGGGATTTTTATGGGTTCAGGTCTCACATTGATGTCTTTAGTCCATTTTGAATGTATTTTTGTGTATGTTGTAAGAAAGTGCTCCAGTTTCATTCTTTTGCATGTTGCTGTCCAGTGTTCCCAACACTCCAAAAGACTATCTTTTTCCCATTGGAAATTTTTTCCTGCTTTATTGAAGATTAATTGGCCAGGTAGTTGAGGGTTTATTGCTGGGTTTTCTATTTTGTTCTATTAATCTATGTGTCTATTTTTGTGCTGGTAACATGTTGTTTTGATGACTATAGTTTTGTAATATAACTTGAAGTTCAGAATTGTGATGCCTCCAGCTTTGCTTCTCTTTTCCAAGGTTGCTTTGACTATTTGGCATCTTTCATGGTTTCATATAAATTTTAGGATTGTTTTTTCTAGCTCTGTGAAAAATGCTTTGGGTATTTTGATAAGGATTGTATTAAACATGTAGATTGCTTTGAGTAATACTGACATTTTAACAGTATTTGTTCTTCCAATCCATGAGCATGGAATATTTTCCATTTCTTTGTGTCCTCTTCAATTTCTTGTTCGTTAATATTCTTAAAATACTATCTTACCTATTATTTTTAACAATTACTATTAAGAGATTATTTTTTAACTTTGATTTATTTTGCCTGCTCAGGTTTAGATATAGCTGGCTGTGTTTGAGAGAAAATTCTAGTTGTTGTTTAAATAAAACTTATGTTTATTTTTCTGTCACACAGACCAAAAATAAGACGGGAACTTGATAATCATGGACTAAGACTCCTTTCAGTTGAGTAGGGCCTTCTAACTTAAAGTTGTCTCATGAGTGATCCATCATTTCTGCCAGAGCTCTAAATGTGATAAAAAGTGGAAACACTTTTAAGGAACTTTCCTAGAATAACTCTGCTTACATGGCCACTCACAACTATATGGGAGGCTGGAAAATGCATTATTATTATTTGCTTCAGTTGGGAAATTGTTGCCACATAATAAATCAGTTGTATTAGTCAAAAGTGGGGACAGTCACCAGCTAATTGGAGTCTAGTTGTGTTTGAACCATTCCAATCAGATCTGATTTTTCAAAGGTGAGGTTGGAGAAAATCTGTAGTGAAAAGACTGAAGAGGCAGTTGCAATGGTTTCTATAATAGATTATCAGTGTATGGATTATTTAATTGGCTGTGAAAATGGAGAATTTTCCTTTTAGTTCAGTAATCATATTAAGCACCTATTATTGCCATTTATAGTACTAAACATAAAGCACATA
The DNA here is from genome assembly GCA_028533885.1 of Nasua narica. Taxonomy (NCBI): domain Eukaryota; kingdom Metazoa; phylum Chordata; class Mammalia; order Carnivora; family Procyonidae; genus Nasua; species Nasua narica. The sequence continues at coordinate 37,657,223 of CM052811.1, forward strand.
CTTCTAGCATAGAGAAGCTCACATTGTTCTTGGAGAAATAAACAAGTTAATAATTTCAATAGCAGAAAAGTCAAGAGAGATGTTGAATGGATCTAGAGAAAGAGAAGAATCTGCCATAGCTCTGACGATTTTCATTTTTGTTGAGACTTCACTACCTAGCCACTGTTAAATGAGAGAGAGAATTGACAAAATAAAATGACCTTGACAGATGAGGCTTGATGGTAATGAGTTTGAGATATTTCAGCACTCCTACTGTATCTCACATAGACAGACAGCCAAGAAATGTTTGGTGTGTAAATAAGAATGAATAGAGATGCTTATTATACAATATTTTAATGTTCAGTATGTATTACAAAGTACTGAGTATTCATAAGGTCCAGATAAAGTGTTGATGAGGAACCCTTAGCAGCTACAGTCTATTATTTATTTATTAGTCATTTTTATTAATGGTATACCATTTATATTAGTTTCATGTGTACACCACAGTGATTCAACATTTGTATACAGTGGCAGCTTATCAACACAGTAAGTTGTTAACCATCTGACACCGTTCAAAGTTGACATAATATTATTCACTGTATGCTTCATATTCTTCATCCCATTGACTTACTTGTTTTATAAATGGAAGTTTGTACCTCTTGATTCCCGAACCCATTTTCCTCCTCTCTCACACCTTTCCCCTCTGGCAAACGTGAGTCTGTTCTCTGTATTTTCTCTAAATCTTTTTTTTTTTTAATTTTGTTTGATTGTTTTGATTTTTATATTACTTATAAGTAAAATCATATAGTATTTGTCTTTGTCTTGTTGACTTATTACACTTAGCATAAGACCCCGGAGTTCCATCCATGTTGTCATGAATAGCAAGATCTCATTCTTTTTTATGGCTGAGTAATATTCCATTGTGTGCGTATGCCACATCTGCTTTATCTGTTGATCTGTTGATGAACATTTAGATTGCATCCATATATTAGCTATTGTAAATAATGCTTCAGTGAACAGTGGGGTGCATGTGTGTGTATTTGTGTTTATGACTATATATATATATATATATATATATATATATATATATAACTGCTTGCAAACATATATATATGCTTAATTAGAGTTTTCATTTTCTTCAGACAGATACCCAGAAATAGAATTGCTGGATCATATGGTAATTCTTTTTTTTTTTTTTTTTTGCAGTTTTTTGAGGAACTTCCATATTGTTTTCCATAGTGGTTTTACATTCTCATCAACATTGTACGAGTGTTCTGGTTTCTCTACATCTTTGCCAACACTTGTTATTTTTTGTCTCTTTTATACTAACCAATTTACTGTTGATGAATCCTTTAGCTTTTGCTTATCTAGAAAACTCTATCTTTTCTTCTATTCTGAAAAATAACCTTGCTGAGTAGAATATCTTGGTTAGAAGTTTTCTGTTTGTTTTTTCATTTCAGTAATTTCCACTCCTTCTGGCCTGCAAACTTTCTGATGAAAAATCTGGTGATACCCTTATGGAATTTCCTTTGTATGTAACAAGTTGTTTTTCTCTTATTACTTTTTAAGGTTCTCCCTTTATCTTTAATTTTTGACCTTGTAGTTGTAATGTGTCTTGATGTGAATCTCTTTGGCCTCTTTGTATTTAGTATGCCATAGGATTCCTGGTCCTGGATATCTGTTTCCATTTCCAAATTAAGGAATTTTCAGCCATTTCTACAGTTAAATTTTCTCCCCATTTCTTTTCCTTTTCTCCTTTTGTGAACTCTATAATACAGATGTTATTCTTGATGTTGTCCTATAGATCTCTTAAAGTAGCTTCACCTTTTTTTCTTTTTTTCTTTTTGGTATTTTGTCTGGGTGAGTTCCATTGCTTTGTCTTCCATCTTGCTGATCCATTCTTCTGCTTTATCCAGTCTACTGTTGAACCTTCCTACTGTATTTTCCGGTTCACTTACTGTATTCTTCAACTCTCTGACTTCTATTTGTTATTGTCTGATATTTTCTGTCTTTTCATTGATGTTCTCACTGTTTTCATCTGGTCTTCTCCTGGGTTCAGTGAGCATCTTAATGACTATTAGTTTGAACTCTTTATCAGGTACGTTATTTTTCTCTATTTCGTTAAAGTCTTTTTCTGAGGTTTTGTCTTGTTTTTTAATTTGAGAAATATTTCTCATTTTTTTATCATCTTTCCTGATTTTCTTCTGGCTGTGGTGTGGCTACAGCTCATTGGGATGGCTGTGGTATTGGGGGGAATGGTTGGTATGCTTACCTTGCCAGCTGTGACATAGTTGTGTCTTGGAGGGGTGTGGAGTGCTTACCTATAGCATCAGAATGTTTACATTAGTATTCCTTTAACTTGGCTAGCTAGCTATCAGTCTCTGAAAGGAAAGTCTGAAATATTGGGATATTTGAACTGATTAAAAATCAGTTAATAAATAGTCCAAACAGAAACAAACAGTTAACGAATAGTCCAAACAGAAACAAATAGTCCAAAAAAAGTAGTGTTGATTAATCGTAAGTCAGTATAAGAATAAGTTATATTACTACTTATTAATATAACTTAATCATATTAGTTATTATTATATGTAATAAGAATAATAAATTGTTTAATTATATCCTGGCAGCTTTGCCAAATTAGTCATTTGCATGTTTCAGAATTTATTTGTAGTAGCTGTATAAGTACACCATTCAAGAAATATTCTGTTGTGTGGCTTTTTTGGTAATAACTCAAGACTGATGATCAACAATGTATATAATTCTTCACAGTTTTGCCAATCAAGAAGTGAATACAGGAACAGAAGCATGGAGAATCTGAAAAGCACAAGGTTTGGATTCAGACGGAACAGGTATGGTTTGTTTATATGACCATTACATTATTTAATTTCTTAGAGTACAACTTTTATAATATGTAAAAAAAGTTGATAATAGCTAATATATAGCAGTTTTGTGAGAAAATGTAAAAGACATATACTGATACAGTATCAGATACATTATAAGAACTCAGTGTATATTTATCTGTGTATATTTTTTATTTTGGTTATCCACTGGGTAACCTTAATAATACTTTGTTCTCAGATGTTTCAAAATCTTAAGGGAATGCATCTAGAATCATGGACTACCCAACTTACAATGGTAATAATAAAATAGTTCTACTTTTGTCAGTTACCGGAGAGGATGATTGAGAAAAATAAGATTAGTCCTCAGGCAGTATTGTTTTACCCCCTATCACGCTGCCTTTTATTGTGTAGGACCAAGAGAAAATAAAAATTAGTATAAAGATCTAAAGTTCAAGACAGCATGAGGTTACACTGACAAGTATTCTTTGGTAAATGATCTGGAAAGTTTCACTCCACAACAGCAAACTACCAACTGTCTATGGAATGCATTAGACAAGTGCTTGCACTTTCTTTGTGATTATTTAGAAGTGCCAAGTGGCAAGATTTGGGCAGGTAGAGAGAAAATAAGGATAAAGTGCTAAATAAAGTGCTGCAATCAAGAGTGGAGGAGCTGATGCACTGCCTGTCTTATGAATATAGCATTTATTTTAGCAGAAAAGTGCTAATTAGAGTAAGCACACTTTTCAGTAGGAATGCATCATTTCCATATATTGAATCTGAAGAATCGATATGGATACAATGCTGCTAGCAAAACTCTTATGACCAGTTGAATACACAAATCTAAGGCAGTGCTATTGGAAATGGATATAGTATAGTTATAGAAAATGACTGTGAGAGAGGCAATAAATAGTTGGAGAGGCAAAGGAAAGCAAAGTTGCATGGAAATAGCCCGCCAGGTGGGATTATGAATTATGATTTGGTTACCATATATGCTGTGAAAGGCAAAAAGTTATCAGAACATCAGAGATTAATGACTGTCTTGGATCATGTGATATCAAAAAAATAAAAATGAAATGAGAGAGTTAAGTAAGAAGGGCATTTCCATAAAAGATGATTATAAGAGGTCTGGAAAAAGAAAAGGTTGTTAAAATCTAAAGGTTTCAACTCTTATCAGAATCACATGCTATACAGCCATTATTAATTCTATAGATGCAAAAATGAGCAATAGTATATTTTTACTACTTGGAAATACAGTATGGAATTCAAAAGTTTTATAAATGTTTTATGGAATTGTTTCTTTTCTATATTAGGAATTTTTTAGCAAAATGTTGATATTGATTTGTTGAATTCAGAAAGTAGGCACTGATGTGTGAGGGCCGTTTGGGATATAAACATAGAATTAAGTTAGCATCCTAACTTCAGTGTTCAAAGGTTATAGCAGTCTTCAATCACAGTGTGTAATACCAAGAACTAAGGGTCCTTAATAAAGTAATGAAGATTCTCTGAAGTTGAACATAATATCATGCTGAGGAATCTAGGAGGCTAGCAACATTGGGTGTAATGACAGAAAGGTAGTACATGGCTGTAAATCAATAATTGGGTAATATGACACTAGCCATTGACACTGTGCCCAAGGAGGGGATAAGGCACTAGACAGGTTAGCAGGAAATAACCTTATTATTGTAAGGAATAACCAGAAATCCACTCTTGAGATTTTGGATCTGGAATTCTGGTATAGTTAACCTCATGTCAGTATAATGAAATCACCAAGCTTAAGGGAGCCTCTGGTTTCAGCATTAGGAGAACTAATATGGGCATATTTAATGTTAAGCCTCATCATATTTGAGCTAAATGGACTAAGAATGGTGAAGATATTTTAAAGTTTTCTGCCATATTAAGAAATGGGTTGGAAAGCATATTGAAAATGAGAAGCATTAATGAATCCAGCTGACAGTGGTAGGGGAAATATGAAGATAGGAGACTGACACCAATAATTATAAAGGCCAATATGTTTATATGGCCTTTTTGGACAATTCTAATCATTATATATTAATACAGGCTAGCCTCACAGTCTAAATATTATACTCCCTCTTTAAGAAAGTAATTAGGAGGGGCGCCTGGGTGACCCAGTTGGTTGCATGTCTGATTCTTGATTTCAGCTCTGATCATGATATGAGATCAAGTTTTGCATCACATGGCGCTCCATGCCCCACTTGGGATTCTCTCTCTTTCTCTCTCTCCCCCTCTGCCCCTCCCTCTCCCTGTCTCTCTCTAATGAAAATAAAGTAAAATAAAATAAAATAAAATATCTTTTTTCAAAAAAAGAAGAAAGTAATTAGGATGCTTGATTGATTAGCGTTCTCATTTCTCAGCACAACTTGTTCTTGCCCAAATTCCAATCTTTTCCTCTGAGTGACTTTTCTATATAATTCGCTACATCATCAGTTATCTCTTCTATGACAACTGACCCCAACATGTTTTTCTCTTTTATTCTCTTCTCTTGCTAGTGAACTTGTTTCATAATTATAAATAGCCCAAAAGAAATTTTCCTGAAACTCTAAATACGACAAGATAAAACTATTGATTTCTCTTCCATATTGGTTCTTCTTCCAGACTTTTCTCTGTGCGGTCTGTCCTCACTATTCATAGATTCCATACTTGTGATTTTTCCTACTCACTAAAATTTATTTGTAATCCCAAAACCAATACCTGTGGCATTTTTGCGATCATTTTCCAACATGCACAGAGTGGGAAAATATTTGAGTTGCCTAGTACATATGTTCCCAGCTGAGGTTAAAAAAAAAAAAAGGCAACACTCTGCCTTCTTTTTCTTGTTTTGGCTTTCATAATGTAAATAAGTATGATTTTTATGGTCTATTTAGTGTCACATTTTTTATATTTTTGTTCTGTTTTTTTGGTGATTTTGCTATTTGAAGTGGTCCCCAAGCATAATGTTGAAGTGTTGTCTAGTGTTCCCAAGCACAAGAAGGTGGTCATTTGCCTTACAAAGAAAATATTTTCTTGTATAGCATTGTTTAGGTGTGTCTTACAATGTTGTTGACTGTGAGTTCAGTGTTGACAGATTAAAAAATATATATTAAAAAAGGTATCTTTAAACAGAAATTACATATAAGATAAGACTATGTACTTTTTGGTCAATGAAAACATTGTGGTCAGAAACTCAGGGGAACCTAACCCTGTATTTCCTATAGGAATAAAGCTTCAGTATTTGATAATTCAGTGTTCATGGTGATTTTATAGGACATAATTACTGAAAAATATGAGAACTAGCTATATATTAGCAACCACAGTATTATTAACAGCATTTAAACTTTTACTATCTTAGATTTGGGTCTTCATTTTCATCATACCTTGGATGAATGAATGGAGAAGAGGTGAATTCTGGTTTAGGCTAAGGAAAAAAATCTCTGGTGAGAAATATATAAGACCCACGACCAAAACGTACATAAAATAGATGACTGAGGGTGCCTTGGTGGTTCAGTTGGTTAAACATCTGCCTTTGGCTCAGGTCATGACCTCAGAGTCCTAGGATCAAGTCCCATGTCTGGCTCTCTCCTTAGCGGAGAGTTTGCTTCTCCCTCTCCCCACCCCCCTGCTTGTGCTCTCTCTCTTGCCCTCAAACAAATAAATAAAAACCTTCAAAATAAAAATAAGTAAATAAATGACCGAGTTCACCAAAGATGAACATGCAAATGGGAATTAAGAATTATATAAGAAAGATGCAGAAAATGAAAGTCAGATATAAACACTTCTCCCAAGACCTGCAAGGCCTTCGGTACCAAGTTATGAATGTGTAAGAGATAACCCTGCCACTCTTCACCGTGGGTGCCATGCGTGTGACACATTATCATTTCTGGGAGTGAGTGGCCCCACATCACTTCTGATAGCCTTATACCTGTATCTCTTCAGAATACTGGCATTTGTTTATGTGTTCATAGGTATATATTCTGTTGTTTTAAGCTTTCCATCCCACCAAGTCTTGTCTCATCTACTGTTTTTCTATTAAAATTTTTTACCTTATTGCACCTAACACAAACTTTGCAGTTTCAGCCTTGAGCTCTCCCTGGATGAGGCCAATACTAATAAGAAACCATGACTGTCATTTCCCTCATCATAAGTAGAGATAATGTTAACACCAGATGCCCACATTCAGCATGTGATGACTATAAGAATATTAAGCATATGTCAATAAGTGTTTCTATTAATTTGTACATTATCAGAATATTTCATTGCTCCTAACCATTTGAGGCTCCCCAGTTACCTTTTAACACCATTTTCCAGAACATGGATATAAATCAAAGCTGATTATTGAGTACCTACAACCAAAAGTCTCTCCCTATGACCCTTACCCCTGTGGAGTAAGTTTCCTTTTCTGTTCAATAGAAATAGAAAGCATGAATTGTTCTGTAAGTTCCAAAATGTTCAGTAAGCCAAAACCATATGAACTAAAAGCTGCTATGTAGCAAAAGCCCAAGGATCAGTGTTTTAAAGATCTTTTAAATTGTATGTTTCAGTACTAAGCTATTTCCCACCTACTGTGAATGTGACAAACAGGTAACAATTAATCTTAGAGCTCAAAGAAAGTTTGAAGTTGAGTTTTAGTTGGTCTACATTTATAAGAAGAGCACATGGAATTTTTAGAGTTGGATTGTGATAATCTGTAAATTACAATAGAACTTCAGCATCAGAAGGCTCATACATTTGGCTAATAAGAAGTGGTCTCATGGAATTGAGGGGCCTAGCTCTAGCTTGAATGAATAGATATTAGCTGTATGAATGTGAGGGAAAAGGTGATATAGTTGGTTGCAATCAGAATGGACACAGGCAGAGCGTGGGCGTAAAATTATTGTCTGAATCCTGCAATGTGGCTTCCTGAAAGAAAATGGGATTTAAGTATGAGAACAGATACACAGGGTAACTATAGGAATTTCTACTTGATTTAAGAGGCAATCACTACTCTCTTGAGTAGATTAAAAAATGTGTTTGGCAAAATAAGCAGGATGGATTAGAAAGTAAGGAGGAAGACTAAAAACAAAGTGACAAACTAAAGACCTATCTCAGATGCCTAGCCTGGAGTCAGTGGCACCCTGGCTCAATAGTGTCATTGACTGGAATACGGTACATCCTCTGGGACTTTTGCTAAAACAAATGTGGTGAGAACTAGGGCAGATATTTGGTTGTTCCTAGGTTTCAGGCTAGTAATATCACCTTTAAAGTATTCATCAGATGGTGTCGCTTCCCAAATTATTTGTTATAATAGATAACTATTATTTTTATGTAGCTTTGTGACCTCTTAAATGCAGCTTATAACCCTCAGCAATCCCATGAGATCCTTTACCATCTTTCTTTTACTTTGTCTCCTATCTTTTCCTGTTAAAAACTCTATGCTAAACATGCTAAACTTGTATCTTACCTGATTATATTATGCTTTTCATATATTTATGCCTTTCTGATTTTCATATCTTTGGCCTTTAGTGTGTTCTTTATCCTTTATCAATCTTTAAAGTCTCAGATCTAGGGGCTCCTCGGGTGACTCCGTCAGTTAAGCATCAACTCTTGACTTTGGCTCAGGTCATGATCTCAGGGTCGTTGGATCAAGCCCTATGTTAGGTTCTTCACTCAGCGTGGAGTCTGCTTGTCCCTCTCCCTCTGCTCTTCCTCCCCCATAAACAAATAAATAAGATCTTTAAGAAAGATAAACTTTCAGATCTACTGTTACTTTATATGTAAAATCTTTTTTTTAAGATTTTATTTACATATTCATGAGAGAAAGAGAGAGGCAGAGGGAGAAAGAAGCAGGCTCACCATGGAGCAGGAAACCCAGTGCAGGACTCGATCCCAGGACACTGGAATCACAACCTGAGCAGAAACCAGACACTTAACTGACTGAGCCACTCAGGCGCCCTTATTTGTAAAATCGTGACTCCCTTAAGTTGAACCAGTTTCTACTCAAGGGAAGCAGACATAGTTAAGAAAACTGAATTTATATTTGGACAGAACTGCATTTGAATATATTCTACTTACTGTGAGATTTGGTTTTACACATTGTAAGTATTTCATTATCTGTAAAGCACAGATAAAAATCTATACATCATGTAGTTATTTGTGAGGATTAAATGAAATAAAGTATGAAATTCAGGATAATAGGAAGACCTCACTAAATGAAATTATTATTACTACTTATAACTAAGCAATTGTCTCACTCTATTGTGATCAGTTCTTAGTAGCTTTCCTACCTTACAGTACTTACATTCCTGTAAGTACTATAAATTTCTATAAAATTCTAGAGAAGAGAGGGTATTTTCTTCATTTTCCCTTATCTCCTATTTGCTATCACAATACCTGCCACCTAATAGGCATTCAACAATTTTGTTTATATCAATATGTAAAATTCATGGAGGTACCCTGAAGATAATGTGAATAGTCTTGCTCATAAAGTTAGAAAGAGGAAAATTTAAAACTAGGAGAAAATAGCCCTCATTATCCCAGTCTTCTATTATTTCTTTAGCAAAATTTTCCAGTGTATAGTTTATATAGTGAAATCTGTGATTAAATGACATGTTAGACTCAGCATACTGCCTCCTGTTTTTAATTATTTACAGTTTCAGGAGTTCATTTAGTAGCCGTTTAACAGAATTTCCTAATTATGACCCTGATCATTATTTTTGGGTGAATGGGTAATGACTAGTTCCAGCCATAAAAATAGTTTCCAATGGCATTTTGATTCGTAATTCTTCACCAAAAGATTGTGGGTTTTTTTGTTTTTGTTTTGTTTTGTTTTCCTGAATCAAACCCTTTGTGATTTAATCAACTTTATTTTGTATCTAGACCTTAATATTTTTTTTTCAATGACAAAAGCCCTTGCTACATGTGGAGGTAAGCATTTCTAGCTTATGCCACAGGGACACCCTGAGTACTCCTTCTAATCATGTGAAGCTTCACAATTGTCATAATTATGTTTCAGAACTATTAATTCCAAGAAACTCTTGTGAAGACCTATGGTTTAAAATAAGCATCTAAATAAGCAGATTATTTGAAAAGCTCTAACAAAGATTTATGGGTCTTTGACACAAAAACTAAAGACTGAGTGAAATGCTGACTGATATTATTCCCAGAAATTGATACAGAAATTGTTTTTCTTCTCTTAAAGGAAAAAAAATAAAAAGAATAAAAAATTCGAAAGCCCCACCTTTCCCCTTACCTTTCATTTGTGATTCTTGGACATTTGCCTTATAGGAGAGTTATGTGTCAGAGAAGGCAATAGAGCAAAAATGACAATGACCTTAGAAGAAACATTTTAAATTCTCCAGATGTCCTTTTCTCTTTGATATCTTTTCAAGAAAGCACAGGAACAAGAATCCACTCTATCTACCTATAGGAAAACAGTGGAAACTTGTTTGAAACTTAAGTTCTTCATATACCATTAAGGAGGGACTTGTTATGAGGAAATACACTTAGAGCCAACACAGACTTCACATAAAGAAGTTGCTAACTCTTTGAAGGTAAATTCATGACTTGTCCTTTCAGATACCAGGAGATAAAGTGCTAATTTTTCCAACATTTCTTGTTTGTACTGTGAGGGGCAGGATCTGAAGAGATGAATTTGGTAATTGAGGAAATGTTCTCCATTCGAGAAGGTTTAAGAGCATTTCAAGTTTAGTGACCTGAACTCTGACAATGCTGTAGATCTGAAACTATAGCTAGAGAAGGTCCAAACTGCAAAAATTTATGATCCACATTATTGTTTTAGAAATGCATTCTCTGAGACTGTGAACTAGAATTCAAATGTGTTGTTGGAAACATGTGAAATTACCAAAAAAAGAAAAAGTTAATTATGGTTGTGCATGTTAATTACTGTTTACCAAGCAGTCATTTTCACAGTTGGTCATCTGTAGCATTATTTTGATGAGCAACAAATGCTTACTAAAATATTAGTGAAATAATTTTATGTATATATTTCTGACTTGAATTGTTACACATATCATCAACATGAGAATTCTATTATGATAAATATGAGAAATAAATTTCAAAGTATAAGATACATATTGGTGGTCGTCTTTTACCAATGATTGATTAACTGTGTGTCCTTGAGTAAATCCATTCAGCATAATGAGAACTGGGTTCTTACCTGTGTTACAAATCAGATTACATTTTTTATGGTGACCACCTTCAACTAAATTCAATAAAATACATTGAGAATAGTGCTTTTAAAAAGCTAACATAGAGCCAATACGTGTAAAAGCAAATGCTTGCAAGCTGCATAAAAGTGTAATTATATAAAATGTGTACAATTCGCCGTCATTAGCCTAGCACTCCTACCTCACTTTTTTCTTCACAGTAATGTCATATATATTTTCCCTTCAAAATCCATAATTAATTTCATGAATGCCATTACAGCAAATGATATAATTACTCATTAGAGTTGTGGGCAATCATTTAAAAAGCCATTAAGAGTTAGTCATTGTATTTTATTTGATTTGTTAACTAGAAACATTATTAGGATTTTTTTCCCCAGAGGCAAGATAAAGGGGAAAAGTATGCATTGTACTATCTATTTTCAGCTTGTGAATAAAAATTATTTTTAAGGCTATATCTTCAAGACAGAGAGATTTCCCATCCTGTTCTTTTAAACCTGAAATGATTTAGCACTCACAATCCCCCCAAATAATCTGGCACAGTACCAATCCTTGACTTCCTCCATGCTATATAGAATTTCCCTAGAACTTAGTCATACCTTTATTCAATGAAGAAGCAACAAAATATTTTATAGATTATACGTTTTAACTCCCTTGTTATGCATATGAAGAAACTGAGAACTAGTGTAATAAACATTTTGGAGAATTATTTATTTATCATGATGGTCCCCAAGTCCCTCTCAACTCAGGAAGCAACTACCATTCTCCTATTCTTCTATTTTAATAGTCTCTCTAATTCCTATAAATAAACCAAAGTGGTCTCTGTCTATTCTTTTGCACTGATATTCTGGTACTTCACATTGTATGACAGTATTTATATACTTCCCCTTTTATACCTCTAACCTATCTAAATTATAAACATGGTTCTAGGCCTAGCACACGTCCTCCCTCTCCCTACAGTTGTCTTTAATCATTCCAGCAATGGTGATCTCTCCCTTCTTTAAAACATTTGTAATCTTAAAAAAAAAAAAAATTGTAATCTTGTATTTTTTCATAATAGTTAATGTTTATTTGCATGCTTATTCTATCTTCACAAATGGCCTTATAAGATGCCAAATGTTGTTTCTGGTATTATTATTTCCTACCATTATTTAATTTTTTTGTTTATAACACTTGAAAGGACTATGCCATCTACAACTCTAGATTGTAAGCTTCTTGAGAGGAAAGGTCAGGTCTATAGAATACAGAGTTTTCAAGATATTGCAAACTATTAAATACATAGCTAAGTACTGCATACAAAACTGTTCACTGACTGGCAGACTGTCAAATAAATGTCTACCTTATATTTCTTGTTTTTAAACAAAGACCTGCCCAGCATCATTTTAGTTTTCTATTATGTAAACATAGAGTTAGCTGAACTTCTTCTTAAAATCTTGATAAAATTGTCAAAGGGAAAACTGAGTGACCATGAGACTCACTGCATCCTTCCTCAGTTCCTTGCTCAGTCTTCCATGGGCCTGTTTTTGACTTTTTCCCCATTTTCATCTAACTATTTTTCACAGGATATGTTCTAGCATTAGTTACAAGAAAAACAAAAACAAACAAAAAAATCTATTTATTGATGTTGTTTATCTTTTAGAGTACTTCCTTCTTTATCTTTATTATTATATATCATCTTACTCTCATTTATTTTGATATGTTCTTATACTTTTTACATGTAAAGGAAATCCTAAATAATGGTGTTTTCTTACAACAAATCTAAAAGTAAATAATATTTAGTACCTACACTTCAGGAAGAGTTTCACAAAATATGTATTACTCAATTGGGAATAATTAGCAGGTTCTATTTTACCATGCAAACAAAGAAACACAAAAATAGGGTGAAAAATATTTGAAAACATGTATATTTACATATCAGATGAACCATTGATTACTGGTGCATCAAAAAAGGACTTTTCTCTTACAATTTTCTAATCATTTATACTGATATATATTAATGTTCATTTGTAATGAACAAATTCTTTTAATTTTTTTATTTTTTAAGTTTTTCCTTAAAATACAGTTAATTAACATGCAGTGTAATATTAGTTCCAGGTGTACAATATACTGATTCAACACTTGGTGCTTATCGCAAGTTCCCTCCTTAATGCCCATCACTATTTAGACCATCCCTCCACCCCCTCCCCTTTGATAACCATCAGTTTGTTCCATACAGTTAAAAGTCTATTTCTTGATTTGCCTGTTTATTTTTTGGTCCCTTTACTTATGAAACAAATTCTTTTTAGCTGAATGAGCAGGTTGAAACTTTGACACTGAAGGGTACCACTGGGCAAAGGGGTGATGGGTGTGGGATGAAAGAACCAGCTGTATGTGATGGGAAGATAGCCAGTTTAGGTCATTAGAACATGGACCTCAAGCTACATGGTAGCCCACATAATGGGGACATACTGGAGTGACAGTGTGGAACTGTACTTCCCAGCCACAGGCAACAGATGTATCATACCAGATATGGAAGATTTGGTGGTGAGCATATAATGAACCAGGGGTAGGAATTAGAAAAAGAATCATTCAAAATCACGATGAAGGGAAAAGCAAGTGGCCACCTGATCACATTAAAACAGAAAAAAGGAAAAAAAAAAAAAGCCAACTATCTAGTAAGTAAAACTGGCACACAGGATCTTAAGGAAGCCAAGTAAGCTTCAAGTTTAATGTGCAGTGAGATATTTTTAGCAAGAAGAATGGTTCAGAAAAAGATCATATTTTAGATTTTTATTATGTACTCTTGAAAGAGAAAATCCTAGGATATTAAAAACCTGGAATGTTCCTTCTTCTGAATGGTATTTTTTTCATATTTCTTTTTAATCTAGCAAAACACAGTTCTGTTTCTTCATATGGCCTTCTTTATTGTTCTTTTTTAAAGGGTGTGAAGCTTTGGAAAACTATAGAACCTCACAATTGTCAAGGTTCTTTGCTTATCACTTGATAAAGCAAGCCGCAGTATACACGCATGTATTCATCTCTCTCTTAAAAACATTCAATAATGATGATTTTACTAATTCACAGGCTTTCCAGAAACAATGAACCAACCTGAAGTCTAGGAATCTGAGAATTTTTTCAAAACTTGACATTTTCCTTTGAATGTTGAAACCCTTTGGCAGAGAATGCTCCCTTAGTCCTTCTGGAAATGTGGCCAGATAGAATGCTAATAACCACAGCTAAGCTGACTTGAGGAATTGAAAATGACAGGCTATATTTGAATGTTACGTTCTCCACATAAATACATTTTTTCCTCCTCATATCCAGCAACAAAGACTGGTATAATAAATGACTCTATGATGTACAGTAGTTCTCGAGCATTAAATTATGCCTTTTACCTCCAGGCTTATCATTCATAGAACATATAACATACCTAGAAGGTCCTTCCAGTGAGCAATACTGCTTGCTAGTGCTGAATCAAATTTAAATCTCCCTAGACTCACAGTGAAATTGCTTGTTCGCCTGATTGTTTTATTCAACTAATGATTTTGCAATATCACATTCAATTGAATAATTATACAAGGAGAGATGCTGAATGCCCATCTTTTCTAGATTAGAATAATTTATAAGTGCAGTTTTTCTATTCCATTAAACAGTACCACCTTTTAATGAGACATAAGCACAACAAGGCAGACACAATGATATGTTACAAATATGAGAAAGAAAATACAATTTGGTAGGCAGAAATGTTAGTGGAATATATGTCAGGAAAAGGAGTTTTTATTTATCATCACAGAACAAGGTACTCGTAAGAGAGCCCAGAATAGCCTTAACACACAGACACATACACACGTGTGTGTATTTATATTTATATATTTAACAACAAATAAATGGAAAACTAGACAGTTTACATGTTTCTCATTTTGTATGGATGATTAGTAGCAGAGCCAAGTCCAGAAATTTTATTTCAGGACTTGTTTTCCTCCTGAAATAATCTGAGCCCTATGCTCAGAGTGTGGATAATATGTATACTTCTCTCCTGAGAATTTAAAGGAAAAGTTATTTTGTCTACTTTTTTTCCCCCCTTTGCTCATGCCCTCAGTGTGTTCTCCTGTTTTTGCCATGCTGTCCCTCTTTAAACTCAGTTTAATTCAGACAGTCTGGTGCTATTTATGAAAGCCCCATTGGGATGCCAGATGGCAGAACTATTCATCTCTCCTGTGGGTGCCTGGCCATGGGCCATAGGTTATTCATTTCTGGCTTTTAGTTCAACTGTGAAATGAGAATTGGCTATAACATGCTACTTTTGGAAGTAGCAGAACCTAATTTTAAAATGTCCTTACTATAAGTGTATCTGTATAATTGGGGAAAAATAAAAATATTTTACTTTATTTACTTATTTTACCTTAACCCAATGTTTACATTTTTAATTGTTCTATTCACAAAAAATTGGGCATTTTTTGTTTTAAAAATGTTTTAGTTTTATGTGTGTATTAGGACTTTAAACAGGAAGCCATTCCAGCATACATTTAAGCATATATTTAAATCAAATAATTAGGTACATAATTGTGTCTTTTTATATCCAGGGCTTTGTATTATGACAGTTACAGAAATCATGTGCTTAATTTAGAAGAGTAACATTTAATTGCATATAGAGATATACAATGTTGTAAAAAGCAATCAGTTGGTGTTAAAGATCAGTGGTATACAATTTGTGTCTTCTGTGTGCCTCAGGTGCTACTATAGAGAACGCGTTTGGGAGGTTCTTTACAGCTAGGTTTCTCCAATCCCACTTCATCTAGAGTAGCGATGTTTTTATTTGGTTGATGTATAAAACAAGGCCTAAGCACTGGAGGTAATAAATGGTTTTGAGTAAATTCCAGTAATTTTTATTAAAACTTTGTAATCCAGTATTCTGGTAGTGTCTGCATTTCCTACAGGAAGAATTATGTATACATAATGCCAGAAGATTTAATTATCTCAGGACCCAAATGTCTTTACTCAGAGATATCCCTAAAAGAGTCCAACAGGAAGAGTTAGCAATTTTACACTGGAACAATAATCAGGGTTGTCAGAAAGGCAGTGACGTATCGGGGTTGTGGGCATTTCCTCAGTTTCAGTAATGATGAGATGTAGAGGACAGTTTGAAGCATCATGCCAGAGAAAGTGTTCCACATGGGCACAGACCACGGTGATTGTAGAGAAGGGCAGTACAATGTTGTGGGGTGCCATGAACAGTGGCAGAGAAGAGAAGGCAGTAGCAAGAGCCAGCCTGGGAAAAGAAATAGAGATGTTAAGTTGGTGTTTACCAAGCAATCAGAGTTCTTCCCAAAATGAGGAATGAAACATTTTATCAATGCTATCTTATTTTTCCCCCACGATCTGTGAGATATGGAAACTTAGCGTGTTTTATTCAATAATCAGAACTGTTTATTGCCCTGTGACTTTATGTAATTTTTAAGACTAGAAAAAGTGCTTTCCTTCTAAAATAGTGACAGTTACCTACTTGTTTCTAATAACGATAGGAGAAATTATTTGGAAAAATTAAAAATTTATATAGTTATATCAACATTTTTATTTTATTGTTTTCTTGGGTAAACCTCATTTCTTTCTAATCATAAGCTATAATACATCATTACAATAATTATATATTCTATACAATTGACATTTTAAACCAAAATATCAAAACTGTAAAATTGGTTAAAAGCCTAAAATTTTGGGGATGCCTGGGTGGCTCAGTTGGTTGGGCGGCTGCCTTTGGCTCAGGTCATGGTCCCGGCGTCTTGGGATCGAGTCCTGCATCGGGCTTCTTGCTCTGCAGGGAGCCTGCTCCTCTCTCTGCCTCTGCCTGCCTCTCTGCCTGCTTGTGTTCTCTCTCTGTTAAATAAATAAATAAAATCTTAAAAAAAAAGCCTAAAATTTTGGCCTCAGGTTCATCTGTATTCTAACCTTGGTTGCAAACTTTATTAAATATTTTATTTAGAACATGTTTCTTAAACTCTCCATGTAATGGGGTAGCTGTTGTGAGGTAAATTCAAAATCATACTTACCTTTGAAGAATATTCAGTTAGCACAACATAAATCATCGCAAATGCTATTTACTACTGATAAAGGAAAACAAATCTTCACAGAGGCAGTCTAGGGAAGATAATTTTGGCAAGGAATCTTCATTGCTACTTTGAAATTCTACCACAAAGAGAGGTATCACCTATGCATATTTGGTACCCAGTTTCTTCTTTACAGTTAGAAGAGTAAGGAATTATTAATTGGTTAAAATTTTTTCCTGCTGTGTCCATTTTTACCCACATATGCATAATTTAGGGTGCTTCTTGGAATATTTTTGTCATTAAAATTACATGTTTTCTGATATCTAGAATGTATGCAATAGCTTAATGAATTTCTGTAACATTCATTTCCAAAACATGGAATTCGAGAAATGTTAAAGTATGTCTCATTTATTTCAGAAAATGAACCACCCTGGTGTTGAAATTGTATAGTCATATGAGAAATGTCACAAAGGGGGCCATTTTCCTATAATACATCACTTTTCTGTTTAGATTGAGAATGATAAAGAGGGCAAGGCAAAATAATAGATGATATGTCTCATTCTGAATGCTTTTTTACTCTAAAAAAAAACACAACCATCTGTTATCTGCATGTCAAGTTGTTGCAAGTAAGTGACATTTTTCTTTTTTATTTGAGAAGAAATTTATGGAAATGCTGAACAAAGTTAATTTAAAAACATACGGTGATATTAATAAAGCACCTATGTAAATACTATATCCTTATTATCCTTTGCATTTATGGGCTTGGACTAGGTTTTTAGCTGTATTATGTAACTCCAGAACAATTCTTACTGCTTCAACTTAAGAGAGTCTTGGACTGTGTCTATGTGAGTAAAATGTGATAAAAAATTTATTAATTGTTTGAATAATTCTAGATCATTAACTATATTTTCCTGGAAAGTTAAATAATTGTGATTGAAATGTAATTATCACTCTGCTTTTAGCCACGTATTTACCTCATATCTATTTCTTCTTGTTTGTATGTTTATTATCATAATCACTCTAAAATTGATACAAGTTCATAAATATCCATTGAGGAAGGAAATACATCTGTAGTTAGAGAAATGGAAGGATACCCATCTACTCAAGTTAGACCTGAACTATTGCAGGAGGATTGATTTGACAAGTAGATGCTTCAGAGATCAGGGGAAACAATCTGTTCCTTGCCAGTGTCACTGAGGTATGAATATATATTATTTTATTATAGTTTATCATTAGAGAGGAGAGGGGCTGGTTCAACTTGACTGAATATAAATTCGTTTGGTTTACACATAATCTAGTTCTTTTCTACCCACAGATTAAACAGAATTCAGGGTTGGTTTTATGTAAGCAGAATGGTGGCCACTTTGTGGGATATTATTTTAGCACTTATACACATAGATTACTTAGTGATGACAGAAATACCTATAATGGAGTCAATTCTTTTTGTCCCAGAAGTTGAGTTAATGTTTTAAAAGTATAAGAATAGGAAATTAAAATTCATCTTGTATAAAATATTATATATAAAGATAATTTAATACTACTAATACTGCTATGGTTACATTTAGAAGAAGGAGTAAGTGACTGCTAAATTAGATCTTGGGGTTCCTGGTTGGCTCAGTTGGAAGAGTGTGTGACTTTTTTTTTAAAGATTTTATTTATTTATTTGACAGAAAGAGATCACAAGTAGGCTGAGAGACAGGCAGAGAGAGAGGGGGAAGCAGACTCCCTGCTGAGCAGAGAGTCCAATGAGGGGCTCTATCCCAGGACCCTGAGATCGTGACCTGAGTCAAAGGCAGAGGCTTTAACCTACTGAGCCACCCAGGTGCCCTGGAGTACATGACTTTTGATCTCAGGGTCATGAGTTCAAGCCCCACGATGGGTGCAGAGATTACTTAAACAAACAAATAAATAAATAGATAGATAAACAAACAAATAAATAAGATTCCATCTGAGCTCACATTTTGTAGAGGATATGGAAAAAAAGCCTCAGGGCTTATTAGAACTCCAGAGAGGGGAAAGCAAAGGATGGGCAGATAGAAGGAAACAGGCACAGAATGAGAGCATAGATGACATACTAGTAGATTTTGCTTAGTCTGATCTTGGCTCTAAAGTTCTTAAGAGGGATAAAAAACAAAAATGTGGACTAGGACTATATTCACTGCAAAATCTCATATTGATCTGGTTTAGTTTTATATTATATAATTTTTATCACCATTGTATGATTTGAGAAGTGATCAAAAATGTTTTTGTCAACTATATCCTACCATTTTGTCAACCAAATGTCCCCAGCTTTATAGGACAGTATCTCCAACTATGATAGACATTTTGCCAAATTGGAGATTGCATTCAAATACAATTATTTCTTTGGAAAGTAAAGTGATCATAGTCATACTACTAAGCCATTACTAGGAGTTAAACAACTCACAGGCAATAAGAGGGCACATCATGTCAGGAAAGGAGATGGAAGCATAGAAAGGTGGAAGCAAGCTTCTCAAATGTGGCCATTCTCTTCTGAATTTGCCTTTTCCAGGACTTACTTAAAAATAACATTCTTGATATATGCAAGACTGAGCTTTGCCATTGAACTATAATATTTTGACAAATGAAAACAGCATGTACAAAATCCAAAATCCCAATGCCTAATGTATACTTTCTCTCTGATTTGTCATTTTTATTTCATATACGATGATGGAAATATTTCTATATATTGGGCTCTTTTGGGGATTAATTATATAGGTATTAGCCCCAGTGCATGTCAGTTAGTATGCATCTAGCCACTAGTTCTTTCTATACCTTGAATTATCTTTCAGGTAAATTCTGTTTACTATTTTCCACTTACTTATGCTGTTATTTTTATTGAAGGCAGAGAGGAAGGCATCTACTAAATGATGGTTTCAAACGCAATTGATGGCACTCTGTAATTAGGTGGTACAAAAATGAGCAGTGAAAGGCATCTGAATAGACTCAATTTGGTAATATGAGTACCATTATTTTAAAAGTCAGAAAGAATAACCTTTTAACTTTCAGTTCTACCACTTTCTCTGTAACTTTGGGTGAAAAGTTTGTTCCCTCTGAGTTTTTATAAATTGAAAAAAATGATACCTACCATACACAGATATTGATAGAGATTGATTATGATTCTAAAAACTCCTCCTTTCTATCTGTCGCTGATTTTCCCAGTGATTCCTGTGAGTCAGTACCTAAGTAGGCCTCCCATGAAACTTCCTAGAATGCTGGTGAATCTGGATGTCCACCTTGGGATTTCATTTTCCCAATGGAGAAGCAATAGGTTCAAGGCATGCACCAAATATGGTCCTGTGCTAGTTTTAGGAGAGGAGCAATGCTGTTAAAGTGAACTTCTTCTTTTACTTTTCTGGGTTTTTTTGGTTGTGGGTTTTGTTGTTGTTGTTGTTGTTTTTCTATGGTCTAAGGTATGGGGGGATGCTTTAGTCTCACTCCTAGGTTCTGAGTTCTTCAGAAATGAAACTTTCTGTGCATATTGCTAATTTCTGTTTTGTGACAGGGGACCAAAGCCAGGAGCTACATACTTTGACATTTCCTGACATTAGCTAGATTCTGCAACTTATTTTTAAATAGTTCAGCCAAAATAGTCAGTCTACCTGTCTTTCTGTCTATCTATCCATTCACCATCTGTCAAGAAATGAGGCCAGTATGAACAAATATTAATGAATCAAGTGAAGTGTATATGAATGTTCATTGTTCTACTCTTTCAACTTCCCTGTATGATGGAAAAATTTTTTAATAAAAATGTTGGGGAAACATGAATGAAAATCATTTGCTTTTATTTAGTTGATAACTATGATATTTTAGATGACTAGCTACCTACTCTTCAATAATCTTTGTACTTAACTATATACATGATATAGAGCTAAGCCTCTGCATTCATCATTGTATTTAACTCTTACAGTCCTGAATGGTAGGCTTTATTATCACATCTCCCAGACATGAAACTGAGGTCTAGAGAGGGGAGTAATCAATGTGTCTCATAAGTAACAAAGCCATGTTCTATTGAGAGACAGCCACCTTTGCAAGGATATAGTCTATGTCAAACATCTTTGGAATTTCTGAAAATTGTTACCAAATTTAAAGAGTTTTTTTAAATTTCAGACTCTACATTATACCTCAGCAAATATTATTATAAAAAATAAAAGTCTATCACAGTTCAGATGAAAACATAACATTACAGTTTCTAGATCACTGTGTTCATTCTCTTCTTATCTGTATTGCCTTCTTTAACAAACAACCACGTGTGAGCTCTTCTCAGGGATGTAGTTGAACTGAATTATAGCTGAATTGCTTATAAAATTTGTCTTATCACCTACTAGTGATAACTCACATCTCACTTTCCTTACTTCAGACATCTCAACCATCTTTAGTGGAAGTAAAACAGAAGGAAACTAAGGCTGGAAAGTAGATATAAATCTCCAAACAATAAACAAATAAAAACATATTTAATGTTTTTAAATTAAAACATTGCCCATTCTCTCTCTTATCTCTCCCTCTCCCTCTCCCTCTCTCTCTCTCCCTCTCTCTCTCACATACACACACACACACACACACACACACACACACACAGGCACTCACCATGTGAGAGAAAGAAACCTACTTCCTGATCTGGGTTATAAAGTACTTCTTTCTACAAAATTCTGCAAAATTTCCTTTCTAATTATAAAAAACTAAGAATATGCTCCTAGAAATGAAAAAGTTTAATTTTAAATATACCTATTTATGGTACTCTAAAGGCTTCATACAGTAATCCTGCCAAACTGAGGATTCTTTTTCTTCTCCCCAGTGCTTTGATTTTTAGTTTAACTCTTCTATTTGTTTCTTGCAAGAAAAAGACTAAGAAGGAAATGATTGAAATAAAAGAATAATAAATATTCTAGTCTCCAAGAATTATTAACTTAAATTTTTCATATTTTGTTTCTCATTTATTTATGAATTATCACAGATATTTGGAATAATTGGAAATCAAAACACATTTCAACTCAAATTAGGTCATTATAGTACATTTGATTTTTAATATGACTTGGTACTTGTATTCCCACCTCATTTGTTAAAAATGAAAATTTTAACTTATGCCAGTAATTAAGAGTATTATTAGGATAGAAACAACTTAAATTATGTGACTAAAATAATTAGTATGAAATAATTACATACAGATATGTTTAGTATGATTCCTGAAATAACAAGACAGAAATCATTTTGTACTCTACAATGGAAATAATGAGTGGGCTGTTTTAGAAATTTCTTGACTTTGTGAACTTCTTTATTCTATCTAGTACATACTCATATCAAACCTCCCAGTCTTTTACCCCATGCTACAATTCAACAGTTTGGCAACTTCTAAAATATCAGAGAAGGAAAAATCTCAGCTCAAATTCTATCCCATACTTCAATATAGTTTCAGTATTGCTGGGCTATATAATATTTTTTTTTTTACATTTTGTAGTATAAGGTGCTACTTTTTTAACAAATATTAACTTCAACGACTGTTTGCTCCTGGATAGCATTCATTGGAAGCAGGCTTGCAAGGAAGAACTCATTAGGTCAGTCCATGTTTGCAGAAACAGAAGAAAAGCCAAGGACTGAGAGATGTTGCTATAATTTTGAAAATAAGAATTTTTGCAACAAGGCACCAAATTTGGGTGCAATGATGGATTACATGAAATATCAGACAATAACTTAAGTAGATGAATTCTATAGCCAGCTAAGAGACAACCAGGAATGCAACTTAGGTACATTGAATTTCAGCTGTGCTATACCTTATGTCTATAGTTTATAGTATGAAGGGATACTTTACATTAAGGTCATAGGGAAGTTTACTTACATAAAAAGACCAGATAGAATGAGTTAAACGTTTCATACTCTTTAAAGATAATATGTTGTATACTGTTCATTAAATAAAGGCACTTTGGTATATGGCAAGTCTTTTTGTATTTCCAGTAATTTTATTTGAACTGATAATAATAGTCACTTGCCCAAGTAAGGACAGTTCGCAAGTCAAAATGCACTTGCCCAAGTAAGGACAGTTCGCAAGTCAAAATGCCTTTGTCGTTACATGGGCCTGCCGTGAGAGAAACAAATCTTAAAAAAAAAAAACAAAAAAATTTGCTTTCCAAATTGAGCCTCTGAGTAATAAGCTAATCATCATTATGATGATAAAAAGGTTAAGATTATAATGGTGGTGATGATGGTGATAATCATAATGATGTT
Source organism: Nasua narica (assembly GCA_028533885.1). NCBI lineage: Eukaryota > Metazoa > Chordata > Mammalia > Carnivora > Procyonidae > Nasua > Nasua narica. The sequence continues at coordinate 37,680,458 of CM052811.1, forward strand.
AGACTTCTATTGAGTTTTTACTATATTCAAGTACTGTATTATGTACTATATATAGTCTCATTTAATTCTTACAAAAATGCTAGGAAGACCACTATTAATATTCCTAGTTAAGGAGAAAACAGAAGCTCTGACAGTTGGGATAACTTGTACAAGGTAGCTAGTCAGTAGCTAATACTGTCAAAGGTAAGATATACACGTTGATCTGTTTGTTTTCAAAAGTCATGCTTTTTTTCATTAGAGTGCACTCAAGACACTGTTTAAAGCTAGCAGTATTCACAATTAAACCCAGTTATAATATTTTCATTTAAAACACAGAGTGATAGCTGGAAGGAAGTTAAGTCTCTATTGCTTTCCAGTCCTACCTGAGCAAAGGTACTGGGGCTCTTCCTTCTTTTCCATCTCTCCAAGTGACAGAGACTCACATTCTGTTTTAAGGGTGAATGGGCTTATGAGTATTCTAAACCATTGCCAAAAGGGAGCACCCTAGTTAAGATGGAGCTTAGAAACTCTTGAAACATAAGCAGATCAGACTTTAGTAAATTAACCTGCCAGGTCTGGGTATATAAACACATGCAAATGGGGGAGGTCTAGCCAGTGGAGATGGCTCCTTTGTGGAGATGACATGTGATTCATGCTTAAAGGCTGATGGACAGGTTATCTGAGGTGTTGACTCAGCCTCAATGAGTTTCTTTTGTGATATTGATATATGATCTGCCTATGGTTACTCCATCTAGGACCCTTTGCTTTACCAGATTTCCTCCCATGGCCTAACCTAAGTGACTCTTACTTATGTGTCAGATATTAGTTACTCTGAACATTTGGTTTTCTTCTTATTCTGCTGTTTACTATTGGGTCTCAAACACACGTTTTTCATGTTTTCTTATTTCTGAAATTAACACGTACTTTTGAATCTGTGAGATCTTAAAGTCAAACAATGGTGATGACTTAGTGGCAATTATTAGTGCACATGTCAACTTTTTCAGAGTTGTACATATTATAATATATGATACAAATATAAGTCTAAATTAATTTAAAAGTACTTCTAAAATAAATAAATAAATAAAAATATATAAAATTGTAAGATAAACACTGTTATAGTATAATGTTCCAGTCCTACCTGAGCACAGGTACTGGGGCTCTTCCTTCTCTTCCATCTCTCCGAGTGACAGAGACTGCACATTCTGTTTTAGGGATGAATGGACTTATTAGTATTCTAAACAATTGCCAGGAAAGGGAGTACACTAGTTAAGATGGAGCATAGAAACTCTTGAGACAAAAACAGATCAGACTTCAGTAAATTAACCTACAGGGTCTGAGACTTTAGATATATGTGAAGGGCTGTCTCAAGATTTATTTGATCCAATATTAATGATATTACAGCATCGTAGTCTTCATCCCAATATTATAGAAAAAGTATTTTGTAGCATTTAAAATATATAACTCTTTTCATAATCAAATCTCTCTCTAATAATCAAGAGATGTCCAAAACCAGACCAGTCTGTCTTAAGGTACAGTGGACTCACCATCACTGGAGGTCAGCTGTAAAGAAAGAGTGCCTGACCATTAGAAATTTAATATTCTTTGAATGGTGTAGGAGGTAGACTTAATGGCCTTGCAGTTTCCTTCCCAGTTATGGTCCCTTCCAGTTATTAAATCCCAATTCTGTGGGGCTTTTTGTAAGGGCTTTTAATGGCTTGTTTACAATGGAGTTACAGATGGTGGAACCTTGGGATGGCAGGAAAAATATTTTAGAGCATAAATAGTTCCAACCAACTGCTCCTTTTTTTTTCTTGGAAAAACTATCAAAATATGACACCTGCACCCCTGAAGATATGTTTATTTTATAGTTAACAAAAGGGAAGGCAACTGTTTCTGAAAGTGACGCTTTGTTTCAAGAATCTGAATCTGAATGTATGTATCTCAAGGGAAATGAAGAAAAGCTATATTGTATGGACATCTGTTTTATTTTATTACATTTTTGTATGCATGATACCTTGCCTCTTTTCAAAAGAAAACACTTATCTCTTTGAGAACTTTACCATCCCAACTTCTATATAGTTCTTGAGGGCTATATTTAGAGTACTCTGGCTACAGAAATAGGCATGTGACCCAGTCAGTATTGGCTAATCATTTACCCCATTCTCCTGCTCCTTCTTTGGTAGTGACTGGTCAAAGGATGGGCTCATTATCTGCGAACTCCCCCTAAGACTCTTTCTCTTTGTTTTTTGTTTCTAAATTTCAGATAATGCAAGCCTTTATTTCTGTGTAGTCAAGTTTCCCTTTCTAAAAGCATAAGGAAATAAGGGTGACCTCTTAAAAAAAAAAGATTTTATTTATTTATCTTAGAGGGAGAGCAGGAGTAAGTGGTGGGGAGTGGCAGAAGGAGATGGAGAGAGAGAATCTCAAGCAGACTCCACACTGAGTGCAGAGCCCAATATGAAGCTAAATCTCACAACCCTGCGATCATGACCTGAGCCAAAATCAAGATTTAGCTGCTTAACCAACTGAGCCACCCAGGTGCCTCATAGGGCAAAATCTTAAAAAGATCCTGGAGAGAGGGGTGCCTGGGTGGTTCAGTTGTCAAGTGTCTGCCTTCAGCTCAAGTCATGATCCTGAGGGTGCTCGGTTCAAACCCCACATCGGGTTCCCCTCTTGGTGGGAAGACTGCTTCTCCCACTCCCTTTCCCCTGACTTGTGTTCCCTCTCACACTGTCTCTCTCTCTGTCAAATAAATGAATAAAATCTTAAAAGAAAGAATATTGGAGAAAGAAGAAAGGACAGAGTGAAAAATCAAGTATTTTTCATTTCTGATGTTTCAGAGGCCAACTCCATCTCTAGGCTCCCACAGTAAGTGAGCTAATACATTATTATTTTTTTATTTTTGCTTTGATTTCTTTTTTTTCTCCCCAAATATGTTTATTTTATTTTTTCAGTGTTAGAAGATTGATTGTTCATGCACCACACCCAGTGCTCCATGCAATATGTGCCCTTCTCAATACCTACCACCAGGCTCGCCCACCCTCCCACACCCGACCCTCCAAAACCCTCAGTTTGTTGCTCAGAGTCCACAGTCTCTCCTGGTTCATCGCCCCCTCTGATTTCCCCCCATGCACCCTTCCCTTCCTTCTCACAATGCCCTCCATGATTTTCTTTATACTCCACACATAAGTGAGACCATAAGATAATTGACTCTCTCCGCTTGACTTATTTCACTCTGCATAAACTCTTCTAGTCCCATCCATGTTGATAGAAAAGTTGGATATTCATCCTTTCTGATGGAGGCATAATATTCCATTGTATAGATGTACCACATCTTCCTTATCCACTCATCTGTTGAAGGGCATTTTGGTTCTTTCCACAGTTTGGCGATTGTGGCCATTGCTGCTATCAACATTGGGGTACATGTGGCCCTTCTTTGTACTGCATCTGCTTCTTTGGAGTAAATACCCAGCAGTTGAGCTAATACATCTTTATTATTTTTTTCTTACATTTGTTTGAAATGGATCTGTGTATTTTGCAACATGAACTTTGAGTAATACTGACAATACTGCTAGTGGCGAATGTTTCAAGTGACAAGTTCTAATATACAGGATTGGTAGGATGGTAAGTAGTGAGGATTCCTTTATACCTAATTAGGAAATTATGATGGTAACAATAATGTTTGTCATTGAATCATGGTTTAACTATCGGCCCCTGAGTCCTCAAAAGCATTCTTATACTTGTGTGAGTTTTGAAAGTTTAATTAAAAAAAAAAAAAAGGTCAGAAACTTGGATTATATGTAGTCTGCTTCCAACATCCTTCTAAAGGATTCCACATAATGCAATGAGCACTGGGTGTTATATGCAAATAATGAATCATGGAACCCTACATCAAAAACTAATGAAGTACTGTATGGTGACTAACATAATAGAAAAAAATAAAAAATAAAAGATTCCACATAAAAGAGAAAGATCTTTATAAGCTAACATATTTGGTAGCAAGAAGGAGAAGCAAAGAGTTTTAGCAAGAGATAGACACTTGAGGAGCCAGAGAGAAAAGACTGATATCTCAGGTCCCCCCCCCCCCCAATAGCTCCTGCTAAGTACCAAATGATCTGAAAAGGTAGTGATTATGTCCTAAAGTACTTTTCACAGAGGACAGCCAAGTGGCAGAGAGGCAGTTTGCCATGCCTTACTGTTCTAGCCAAATACTTCCCTTTGCTTAGACACAAAGTACAAGCACGGGAACATTTAGTTGAGGTGTAAACTGCCTGATACCGCCAAGAGACTCAAAATAGCAAAAATACGATATATGTTACAGGACCATTAGTCAATAGTATTTCTGGTTATTAACTACTAGAGAACACTAAAAGTAATACATAATGTAGCTGACAGTATTTTCAAGGTTGTGTTGACAGAGAAAATCCAAGTTTGTCAATGGTAACTACACTCTAGATCAGAGAAAGGAGAGTTGACTATCTGTACCACATGCCATGAAAATGGCAGTAGGGAAGATTCATGTAAGCTATCTTCTTTCCCCTCTGTCATTACACAGTGAGAATTTCGTAGTGATGGCGGTGATCATTGATCCAGTGGTATCAGGATCACATTTAGCGCATCTGGATTCAGGCCTTTTTACTGGGTGCAGTAATCAGATATAACCCTGTGTGTTTCATCTTTGATTTGGGAGCATATTTTGTTGTATCCAGAAAAGTTACGTTATAGTAGGAGAGGAAAATTCTTGAAAATATACTTTTGTGAACACTGACAAAATTTCTCTCATTGACCAAATTCTACCGAAGCTCTTCTGAGCTCTTTTTTCAAGTAGACCTTAACCTTTGGACTTCCATGTTTGTCTCTGCATTATCTAATTTTAGCAGGAATTCTGCTAAGTCAAGTTAGTCACCCTCAATCTCTAATTAAGTGCCACATCCTCTATTAACCTCCAGGTGATATCTGATCACCTTGGCTTCCTTTAGTTCAGCTAGAATTTCCCCTTATCCCTGATGTTTCCGCTTAGTAATTTCCCATTCACTGACCCCTACCTTGCTCCTTGGTATAAATTCCCCCTTTTCTTTCTGTATTCAAACTTCAGCCCTGACTCTCTCCCCTACTACAAAACCCCATTCTCATAGTCCTCTTGTATACTTACGGTGATAGTCCTTTTTGATTAAAGTCTGTCTTACTATTTTTTTAACAAAAGTCTTTGCATAATTTTCTCTTTAAATAAACAGAAAGTCCATCCTAAGTTCAGATTTTATTTAATATCCATGAAGAGACATTTGCATTTCTGGAAAGTTTTCACTGTTTAGTGAATTAATCTTTATTTAGGGAATTTCCAGCATCAGTTGGAAAGGTATTTTGGTACAGAAAAAATTTTTCATTACTTTTAAAATCACACAATTTTAGCAACTATTACTGCATCAACAAGTAAAAATCAAGTTGTGTTTTCTAACAAAATAGCAAGAAGTTGTAGCTTTAAACATATGGACTCTATGTTTGCCAACATTGTTATGGAAAATGTATACACTTTCTAAGCAATGTATAATTAAAGGGAAAAAAGTAAGACCTATAAGAAAAGGCCAAAAGACTCTGGGGGAGAAAGTGCCAATAATTTTCCAGTGTGTGGGGGAAAAAAAACTTTCTGAAAACCAACTAAGATGGGACAATTGCATGCTAATTGCCTACCAATTAGACACAGTAAAATGATGTCAATGAGCTCCCCAAATTGCTGTTATTTTCTGTTTTCATGAGGTTTTAAAATTATCCTTTTATTCCATTCACCACCCTTCCCAGCTATAGAATTTCATTACCTCTTTTTTTTGTCTGAAATTATAGCTCAAATTCAAAGGCCTAATTAAGAAAGAGGAATTCGAGCAATTCTGACAACTTCTTTTCAATAGAAATCTTCTCAGTGAGCAATTCAGTCCATTCAAGAGCAACTATGGCAAAGCTTTCCCTTAATGATCGATATTGTTCTCCACTAAGGCTCTGACCTCATCAGAGCAGTTAGTCCTGCTAGGTTTGGTAACTTTCTCCCAAATAATTCTTTGCATTTAAAATTATTTGCTGCCTGAAGGCATAGCAATATAGCAAAACTAGACCAATGGCTGAGATTTGAGCTTAATATAGAAATTTTTAAAAGGAAAGGAAGGAAAGGGAAGAACGACAGAAAGGAAAGGAAAATCAGAGGCAGTAAGTTCTCTATACAAGAATTCTGGGACCAAAAAAAAAAAAAAGAATTCTGGGACATCATCCTATTTGCCATTTATGCCTGTCACTTCCACCATTTCTTCCCACTCCTTGTTTTCAAACTGACATAGACCCATTTTGACTGACCTTTGGTCGGGCTCCTCTGAGCCCCTTTCTGAATTAGGTCATGATGGCTTTGCGTCATTCAGTTTTAGCAAGAATCCTAAGTGAGTTTAGCCAGACTCTCCCTTCCTTGTTATCTAATCTCCCTTGATGTCTGATGAAATTCCTCCTTCCTACTCTTGGTATCTGATCCCCTTGCCTGCCTTCAGAAACTCCTGTTAAGTCAGTCTAAACAGAATCTTCCCACCTCATATTTCTCTGTAATTTTATATTTATTGACCTCACTCTGCATCTTGGTTAAATCCCCATTGGTGCTTGTTGTATTTGGAATTGAGCCCAGTTCTATGCTGAGATATCATTTCCTCTTTTGGAATAGTTTCTGAATAAAATCTGTGTTTACCACTCTAACTAATGTCCAGCTCTGGTTTAACCGTACCTAGCACTATTTCTTCATCCCCTGGTCAGTAAAACTAAACTGACCCTAGCATCATGTATTATCTGTTTATAATCTCTCCCTCCACTTCTGAATTCAATTTTCAAATCATTATTCTTAAGGATTGTGAACAAGCAGTCCAAAATAATTCTAGTATGGCATAAAAAGTATTTTTGAGTGGAAAACATCTGAGTTCCTGAAATCCCATATCTGCCTAAAAGCAGCATCTCCTTGAAGAACTCAGTTGTCATATATACTTCTGGGGAGGAACTCTAATCTCGGAGAAAAGAAGTCAGCACCACACCCAAACAGACATTATCACAAAGCTATCATTTGAGCCATCTGTTTTCTTACGGGCCCATTTATCTTTGCAAAAATTCATTTATTTTTCCATAAGTGCCCTTTCTCCCCCTTTCTAAGAAGCCATTTGTTTTCCCAGAAATGCCCCTAACCCTTTCCTGTTCTGTATTAAGATTTTATAAGCCTCAAATTCTGACTCCTTGAATCACATTTCTTTGTGAATTATACATAATTATACCTGTTTTATTCTCCATTTGTCAATTTAATTCACAGTCCCCTAAACAAAAATCTAAGAGGTAGAAGAAAAGTTTTTCCTCCCAGACAATAAAATTTCAAGGTCAGATCACTCCAGGATAAATACCTACAGAGCAACAGCCAGGCTCCCATAATATGATGGATATATCTTTATTTTATTAGATTTACATTATATACAACTGTGTTTCTTTCTTTTTTGAATAAACTATAAGTTCTTTTAAAGTATAAAAATTTTCCTATTCATCTGTAAAACTTCTTTATGCCTTACACAGCACGTAAAACAAAGTATCCTTAATAAATGCATCTTGAATGGATGCATGGAATATACAAGTGAATGTATTAGTTATCCCATAGAGGAATTGTCAGCATAGTCAGAACATTGTCTCAAAAATCTTCTCTGATTGTATCTCAGAGATTGAATAACTCTACATCATCAGTAAAGTACAGCATCTGAAACTTGCAACAATCCCAACATCCTTTCAAGGATTTGTTGATTAAAGATATATGTGAGCTATCTTATTTCATTGTTACCTAGGGAGTGGGTCTAAGAACATAATTATATAGTTGATGATTTAACACATTTAACACACATTAGGAAAATAGCACATTTTCAAAACATACATTAGGAAAATGTATTTAGGGCCCGTTAGTTTTCAGTCATATTGCCTGAAATAGTTTATTTAATTTCACAGGAATCCTATAGGGAAGGGATCCCTAATTTCATATGGCAAACTAAAAGCTATAGAGTGCAAGTAATTCGTTTATACTTATGCATCCAGTGAGTCTTACAATTGAAATTCAGAGTTTTTAATTATAGTGTGCATTTTTAAAGCAGTTTAGGCTGAGTTTCCTCCTTGTTTATTGTGATTTTTTTATTCTCTAATAACAATGGGAAAGTAAAGAGATTTCCTCTTCCTCTAGAAATGGGGAAGTTGAGAAAAACTGCTAGGTTGCAGCTTAAACTCAAGTTATTTTACCAGCTATATTTCCTACTGAGAGTACAATTCAGCAAAATAAGGGAATTTACTTTCAAGATAAGAGCATCCCAGTGTGATTAAACTTGAAAAAACCATTTCAGGGAAATAACTAAGTATTTTACATGAGTATATCTTCCAAAGGAAATATCAGTCAGACCCACTGCAGCCTAAGCAGTTCTATCCTCTTGAGGAAATATAAATCATTGATGAAGGAAACAGTGTAAACAAGGTTCCCATGAATTAAGTAGCTATTTGGGAGCTGTCCTAGTTTGTTATCTCTACTAGAGTACAATAAAAGGACAGAGAAAAGAATTAAAGTAAAAGCAAGCAGAAACATTACTTACTAAAGGAATCATACAAGATAATTCCAGACAGGTTAGAAGTAACTCTGAAGTATTAAGTGCCCTAGAAGGGATTTCAATACAGGAAAGGAATAACCAAAAGAAGGGGACTTACTGGTCTAACAAACACATTGTGCCATCCAGCAGTAGGTTAGTTCCAGGAAAGGGACTGTGGACTTGCCCACAGGAAATCTTAAATTGGAAAAAAAAAAAAAAAGACATATCAAAATGAGACTCATTAAAGTCTAACTTAAAAATGTTCCTAAGTTTTCTATTTATGTCCTGTTTTCAGTTATTTTCTCAAATCATCCATCAGAAAAAAAAAATCTTATTTCACTAGAACTAAAGAATTAAAAAATGACTTTCATGTGTTTTCCTAAATATTAAAGTAATGAAAACTTGGGAAAAAGTAATATCACCAATTAGAAATTTTTCTATACACAATTTTTAACATGTAAATTCTTGCTGATACACGTCTAATTAAAATCATGTTTTTTATCAGTACATTATATATTTTCTCTTAACATCATGTAATCATTCCTTCAAACCATTTATATCTTTATGTAGAGAAACATAACTTAATTTTTTTATTTCAATATATTAATGTGTTTAACTTCTATAAATATTTTCCTTTTAATAGGTATTTCAGTTTTTCTCCCTGACAAATACACTTTTGTAAAAATCTGCATATGTATCAAAAAAATTTTTTTAAAAAATCCGACAAAATTTTTCAAAATTACTGGGTCCCAATGATGAATATTTAAACATCTTACACACATTACCTTCTGCTCTTACTAGTAAAGCTAGTCTCCACCCATGTTGCATCAGTGGCTGGGCTGGGCTCTCTTCAGATTGACCTATGCAGGCTCTATGATTGCTTTGTTTTCATTTGAGAAGGTTGAGACAAAATTAAAAGTAAACCCTAAAACCATGGATGCTGAAACACAGGTGGATCCAACCACTCCTACCTTTCTGCCCACCCCCATAATCCTGGCTTCACGTGTTTCTGGTACCAGCTCTTGGTCTGTGGCCAGTCTCTGGGTGGTATAATTTTATTCTGAAGTTTGGGGAGAGGGGATTCTGAGAGAAGAGCAGAGGCCTGAAGAGAGTTTGGAATGATTTAAAATTGGAAGTGGGAACAACTGTGTAAATTTCTCTTCTGTGTTTGAGGAGATCCTCAGCTATAGAGTGGCTATCAAGTTAGTAGGAAAACAGTTGGAAAAGTATGAAATTGCTTCTTTGTCAAGCCAAAGCTCTGAAGGAACATGGTTTAACAAGTGACAGCTTCTGTAGCATGTCTTCATATCAGAAATTTGGTGGAGCAAGAGGATCCCTGCGAGTGGATTCAATTATTTTAAAGAACTTTCCTGGACTTCTGGCACTTTCACTGCTGCTCTCCCTTCATTCTGCTCACCTCTACCTGCATAAGAAACTGTGAACATCAGGTTTTTTTGCTATTTTTGAATTTTTGGTTGCTTTTTTTCTTTTTATTTTTTTCTTCAAAATTCAAGTACTTTGGGATTTGCAGGAAGAGGGGGAAGAATGAACATTGGGTAGGTGACCAGTTTTACAAATTTATCAAAGCACTTGGCAGTAGTCAATAAATATGTGCTAATATTGTCTCATATTATACATCAAAGCAAGATAGATAGATGGCATTTTGTAGAAAAAAAGAGAAAATTGTGATAATTCTTATTTTCTCCTGAGTGCTCTGTGCTTGTGAGTGGGTTTCTTATCTTTAGCCGTGAGACCATGTTCCAAGTTCCTACTTATATAACACATTTAGGTGTAGGAATTGTATCGCAGCTCCAAATCCACACATGCTTATTGTCTCTAACTGGAGCATTTTCCTCCTGCACTACAATGATAGAAATATTTGGTGTAAAGAGATCATCTCCCAGATAAGAGTTCTACCTGAATTTCTCTCAAGGAATTGCAATAGGTATTAAACCCTCCCCAAACTCCTCCAGATGTAGAAGTTAATGGCTAGAATTTCCCATGAGAGTACTGGTTGTGCTTTATGGAATTAATCAGTATAATTCTGAGACTCTCCCTCTAGTGCACAGGTTCCCTTGTAGATAGAAATTCTCTTTTCTTTTTGACATTTGCAACACTGTACAGCAGCTTTATAAAATATAGGCTGAATATATGTGTATCAAATTAGCTATTTATGTAAAAAATATTTAATTGTTTTGGAAAACAATAAAGTATGTGTGTGTGTGTGTTCTTTATTGAAAAGATTTCAGTCGTAGCAGTGTTTTAAGTCTGGATTTTCATATTTTGGTTTTTGATGATCAAAAGCAAACATTCCTATTACTACATCTTTTTCATGGAAATGTTTTTGTATTTTAGTCGTGTTGACAGTAGAATTAACGAGTTAGGTTTGGGTTCAATTGTCTTATTTAAAACAGTTGGCAAATCATCTGAGTCATACACAAAATGAGTGAAAATAATTGAGAGTAAATAAACCTACATATTTCAAGATTAAAGGCTAATAAATGAAAGTAACATGTCATAATTTTAATAAGATAAAGTCATTTTTATTTTGTTGCATACTAATTCAGCCTATGTACTGCATATCAATTAAGAGGATTTTTTCATTGAAGTAGGAAGTACATTTCATCCAGGTATCTGTTCATTACACCTTCATTATCATAAACATTATAAAGTGGCCAATGATTCAGAACTCAGTAGAATTTATACACTTCTGCTTATTCTGGCTAAGGCATTTGTTTTTTTCTGCTTTGAATTTATAAACTTTTGCTTATTCTGGCTAAGGCAGTTGCTTTATCTGCCTTAGCTATGACAAACTCGAATACATAAGAGAGTATAAAGAACATTAGATGTTCTGTTCTAGTTTTCATATAAAAGCTTAAAAGCATTTTTATAGTAATAAAAAACACAAGAAATAAGAGATCAGAATTAAAGTGTTGCTTTGCAAATCTCTCTTTTATTAAAAGTACCATTACTAATATATAGATCACATTTCTTATATACGGGCCAAAAAGATAGGTTTAATTATTTGCACCTCATATAAAGGGAAGTAAAGATTTGGAAAGCACCCTGGATCCCTCTTTTTTTTCCCTTTCTCTTCCCACATTCAGCCAGTTCCATATGCTTAACTAATCCCTTTACATCTGCCATTACATCTCTGTTAGACTATTGCAAAATTAATTTCTCTTAGTTCTTTTATCTGATTGAATTTGTTCCACACTTGGGAGTTTTGCACTAGTTGTTTCTAGCTTTAAAGTACTTTCAGTGGAGAACTTTGAGTAATGAGGTCTTCTTTGACCTTCAAGTCTCAAAACTGTCCTTCAAGAGTGAGGCTTCCTAGTCAATGAATCTACAAGGAAATTTCCCACTCAAGTCATTATCTATCACCCTATTTTATGTCTTTGTAGAAAAAGATAGTATCAAAGGTATCATGTTCAATTATTTGTACTGTGAGTTTGAAAATACAATCATACAACAAAAATATGCAAAGGTAGCATAGATATTTTATTTCACAAAATGTATGAAATCTTTTTCATGAGTTCTCCAACCTTTCCCTACTTTATAACATTTCAACTTAGATTGGTCACTTAATATCTCCTTTATGTTAAGTTTTCTTAACAAATTTGATATTTTGTCCATTCATATCAGACCTCAGTTTTGAGCCATCTACTTTGCTTAGTAAATAGTCATTTCCTGGCTCTGCACCCCATTTCCCATCAACTCTCAAGATGAAGTCTGAGTGCACAAGTGAGTGTACTCTGTCGTTGTAGTATTTGAGACAAGTTTCGTTCCCTGGAGCAAAATAGCTGATGACATTTGGTCCCAGACATACATTGACATGTGACTGATCTTTCTAGACATTCAGAATGAGGGTTGGAAACAAGCACTGGAATCTGGTTCTCACTTTGGTCTTAAATACTTCTGTACATCTCTGTCTTATCTTCAGGTGTATGATGGTTTATGTTTCCTGTCAGAATTGTCACATATGCTTACCAAATGTACAGGATTTCTGTGCACCTGTATTCATGGGGATCTAGATACACTAACATATTCATCTATCTTATTTATTCTGTCCGCCATCCCTCCTGCTCTCTGTTGGGTATAGAATGCAATCTGTCCCATGTCTGTCCTCCTAAGATTATATCACTGTTTCTGATGCATTCAGGCTCACACTTTTCTATTATATTTCTATTCTATTTTCTGTCTTGATATCTGAGTCTGAGGGTGTGCAGGAAAATGGTTAACTTAGCAAGATAGAGACTGTGATCTTACAAAATCTGCTTGCAAGGTGATCCTTTGGTAACAACTGGCTGGTAAAAATGGTTCACTCTTCCTCAACTTTTTGTGCAGATACTATGATTTATGCTGAACATTTGCTTTCCTTCTGGGATCCTAAGATTTTGGCACATGTTAGACAGAAGGTGACTGTGTGACTACCTACAGTACATACTTTGAGCACTGAATTTCTAATGGGCTACCCTGGGTAAAAACATTGCACCCATGTTGTATTTAGTTGCTGTGGAAGAAGAATATACTTCATGAGGCCACTATGGGGTGAAGAAAGCATAAGGAAGCCTGCACATGGATTTCTCCAGACTCCACCTATATATTTTTCCTTGTTATGTGACTATATGTCCTTACAGTATCACTGTAATAAGTCTTAGCCATGAGATAACTATATGATGAATCCTGTAATTCTTCAAGTGAATATACAAATATGAGGGTCTTAAAGGCCTCAACACAAATCAGTTAGATGAGAAGCAAACAGCAATATAACAACAAAATCCTGTCTTAACTCCGTGCTTTCACTACTATGATGTATTTTTTTTTGTCCCACAGCCTTCTGGGATTTATTTCCTACTGTATATATTTTATAGCTATGTTTCTCTAAAAAATGATTTCTTGAAAGCATTCAACAACTATCCAGGTCTTTGGGGATCATTTTTGAGGGGATATATGCCCATTAAAAGTTACTTGCATTTTTTTTCCTGTTAGAAAAAATGTCTTGTGAAAGATTTCAGTTAAAGGGACCACATGGAACTCTGATGGGAAATTGTATAGTGGGTTGCATTCAGTAGGTGGAGAAGTATTTAAGATGCTTCTCTGAAACAATAGTTTAGGATGAAAGTAGATTGAACCAAGGTAGTTGTAGTGGAGAAAATGGGGGGGAAAGTTAAAAGGGTTGAATTTATATACCTGCACAACAAACAGAACAGAACAGTTGTACTTTGAGATAACTCTCCTAACTCTCCTTCTATGTACCTGCCTTACACTGGGTATAATAAAATTTATATGCCCAGAAGAAAGAAAAGAAAATTTGACTCACTATATAGCTTTATGTTGGTCGTTGAATGAAACGTAGGTCAATGGTTTCTTTCTGAGTTTTCTTCTTGTTTAGATTTTATCCATTGAGTACTGCCAGAACCCTATGTATTTTAAACCTGTAACTCTCTTAACTTTACTCTTTTTCATAAATGCAGTTTTGAAGTTCTGAATACCATTAAAGACATTAATAAATTGCGTATGTGGGTATCGTCATTGCTGAGGTATGGAATAGAAGAGAATGCTGAAGCATCTTAACTTCTTCAACGTCTAAGGCTTATTTCCCCCTTCTTTCTTGAATTTCCTTATAGCCATGCACTATGATAAATGTTCCAGTTTCACTTAGCTCAAATAAATATTAATGTAAGAAAACATTCTATGGTAACATAAGAACAGGGAATCAAGTAATGACATGGATCAAGGGCCCCATTCAACGTTTATTGAACAAATAAACATTTTGAACTTTTATTTTGAACCAGGCTATATGTCGGGTGGCACAGGGTTTACAAAACTGAATAATGTATGAACCTCTCCTTAAAAGAATTTATAATCTGTTTGTGATTAGAGAATGTGAAAAACAGGCCTATGGAAGTCATTTCCTTTCTTCTACCCAAATAGATGTTAAGGCACCCTCTCCATGGCCTTTTCTAAAATGTATGCTTAGGAATATCAGTCTGTTAACAGTCAGAAGCAAGCACTGTCTAGGGCAGAGACTCTGGCAGGAATATTTAGTAGGAGACAATGACAATATGTTGCAGTGAGGGGGTGATTAAAAATAAAGATAAAAGATGGAGGGGATAAGAATCACATTGTCATGTGGGAAAAATTAAATAGAACTTAGGAGGTCGGGAGAATGAAGATGATCTTTAGGTTAACTTGTGATAGAAAAGAATTTTAGTTCTTTCTTGGAAAAATTAAAAATTATAAGGAGATTTTTTTTTAAAGATTTTATTTATTTATTTGATACAGAGAAAGAGATCACAAGTAGGCAGAGAGGCAGGCAGAGAGAGAGAGAGGAGGAAGTAGGCTCCCCACTGAGCAGAGAGCCCGATGTGGGGCTCGATCCCAGGACCCTGAGATCATGACATGAGCCGAAAGCAGAGGCTTTAACCCACTGAGCTACCCAGGCGCCCCTATAAGGAGATATTAAATGGAGACATATGGAATTGAGAGGATGGGGAAAGTTTCTGAGATTATATTTGGTTTTAATACATTCAGTTTAGTGCACTAAAGAGTCATCATATTAGAAACAGTTGGTATTTATTTTAAAGTTTGACCCTGAAACAGTGAATGCAGTGTCAGGTAACACCATTTACATAGTTCCAGTGATGGTGTGTAAAGAGAACTAAAACAGAACTAATATGTGTGTGTATGTGTGTGTGTGTGTATGTGTGTGTGTGTATAAACTCTTCACTCATCTTCTAAGAGCAGCTTCCTTTTCATCTAATATTAGCATGTTTTTTGTTTTAAAATAACCAAAAGAATAAGGTCTCTTCTGAATATAATCATTTTTATATCCAGTATTATTGGAATATATTTTTAATCTGTTGACATGATGCTCATTTTCTATATCTTTAAAAGTATCATTTATTGGGCACTCACTGTGTTCCAGACATATGCTATATATGCTTTGTATGCAGTCTCTCATCATAAGAATGATGTCAGGGGGTGAGTTATATTACTTTCTTTATTGCACACATAGAATCCTGAACCCAATTCTATAGAATCGGGTTATGTGGCTAACCCAAATTCCAATAGCTGGTAAGTGGCAGAGTCAGATTTGCATATGTCATGTATAGCTTTATGTAATACATCCATAGCAAATAATAATTCTTAATTCCTCATTCTTAATTGATTATATGGACTTCCTTAAATTTTATTCAAACGCAGTGGCAGTTGAAGATGTTGGTCCTTCTGTGTCCTGCCATTGATTGTTATATATATATAGATATAGGACTGCTTTCTCTCCCAACCATGGTATAGCTTGCCATCTCACTTATTCCCTATTACTGAATGTTCCCTACTATGGTTTCCGTGTTGAATCCATGATATCTGCTGATTTGGAGGCAATATAGAATCTTTCTTCTACTAATTTTGGAAGAAATGATTGAAATTTCCATTTGGCTGAGGGCCCAGGGAACCATACTGAAGGTTGTATTCTAAAACCTGAACTGTACAAGGGTATGGGGGCCAAATTTAGGCACCGGCTGCATACTGATGAAGAAAGTAAAAAACTTTATATTAATGTAAATCAGTGAAGAAAATTAAAGAAGGCTTGAGAACTTCTGGAGGAGAACTTAAGTAGTTTTCAATAGCAACTTCAAAGAATACTATATAGCACTAAAGTTTGAGCTAATATTAAAGAACACAAATGATTAATGGAAAAATTTAGCACTCTTTTCTGATTGTCTGCAGCAATCCTTCAAATATAATGTGGGAAAAGGAAACAAATATTGGCACATTACCAAAGTAGCAGGGTGGTAGTATGGGTATAGATGAAGATCAAAAGTTGAAGTTCATGGGAGATTAACGAGGCAAAGTTGATATGAAAACTGGGGAATTTCTCTGTTTAATGAAATGGCAAAATGAGTGTGGGTCGATGGTACATGTGGAAGAATGGAGGCCAAAATATGAGTCAAGAGCAGCTTCAGTAAAGCAGGAAAACTAGAACTAATGACACTGGCAGAGGAAGAATTTCAGAATCACTATGAAGGACCCTAACTGTGGTCATTCATGTGGGTGAGTAAGAGAGTGAAGTAGATTTGGGTATTATCAGAGAACAGGAGCTTGAGGGATTAAGAGATCATAATGATGCTAAGAAATTGAATAGAAGGAAAATATTGATAAAATATCAAAGTTAAAAGATTGTTGAAAAGGTTGGAAGGCCATGATGATAAAACATAGAAGATTCATTCTCTTTGATCCTTAGTTATCCTCCTCAGTAATTTCCTCTAATATAGTGTTCAGTATTTTCAGATCCCATATGTGTGTCAGTCCCCACACCAGAATGGGAGCTTTGCAGGGGCAGAGCATGTTTGTTATTTTCCTTCTTGTCTGTCATGTACCTAAAACACATTTGTCAGATGAATGGATAGATGGGTAGAAGAATGAATGGATGGATAAATTAATGAGTATAATATACAGCAGAGGTATGGATTCTATGGGGAAAAATGTTATTGACATATAGGGAGGTATAATGGTATAAAAATATCATTGGAAAGTTCAGTGCGTAGAATATTTTCTTGTTCAGTTAGCAAAATGGGAAAATGAGTGTCTTCCATTAAAAACAGATGCTTTTCCTAGGGAAAGAGTACTCACTGAGGAAAAGCAGAGGAGAAAGGAATAAAAGTCATCATACATGGAAGAACTGGCATAGGATAAGGAATGTAGTTGAGCTATACTGTAATAGGTTTGTGGGTGAAATAGCAGAGGGGAACAATTAATGCACAACAGACCCAATGTGGGTAAGGGGAATGAAAAACACAGAAGCTGCTCAGTAGGCTGCAGGAACTCAAGTATAGCAAAGGGAGCAATGCATAGGTACAGTTAGTATTTGTTTTATATAGAGACTGGCAAGTCTTCTCAATAATGGATCAGATGATAAGTATTTTTAGAGTTTTGGGCCATACTCAGCTTCTTGTTATAGTCTGAAATCCATCATGAACAGTTTATAAACAAATGAGCATGGTTGTATACTAATAAAACTATTTTATGGATACTAAAATTTGAATTTCATACAATTTTAATATGTAATATTTTTCTTTTGATTTATGTTCAACTATTTATAAATATAAAAGTCATTTCTGTAGGGAATAAAAAAATCAAAGATGTATTGAATTTGACCCATTTGCCTTAATAGGTTTATGCATGTGTAATGTTATGTATCATTCCCTCCTATAAAGTATACATATTGCTTTATACATTTTTATCTTTTTAAAGTTTTTTGTTACATTTTTAAGAAAAAAGTAACTTAGTAGCAGCATTTAAGAGTTTAAAGATGAGTTTGACTAAAAGGGAAGAATTCTGCTCTAATAGTTATAATTGACACTTATCCAGGTTTGTTTGTTTTTTTTAAGTGGATGAGGAAAGATGATCTTTCAGGAACACAAAGGCTGCTTCAGTTAACAGTTAGAATAAAAGGGGAAATGAAATGTGCAAACTTAAATATATTGGAAAACTAGTCAAATAATTTCATTTAGAAAATGAAAGGTATTTACCTTAAAATAAAATTATTATGTATTACATTATAGATTGTTTCTCAGTACAGAGACATGAACCACAGTTTAGGTGGAAGAAGAGAACAGTGGTATAGAGGACTGGTATTTGTCATTCACAGTGGCCAATGGCACATGTGAGGCTGCTGAGAAAATATAAATCTCTGATTCAGGAGGATTCTAGGGAGGAAGTGCAGGCAAAACAGAAAAAAAAGAGTTCCTAAATATAAACAGGGATTCAGGATTTTGCAGATATTTGCATACCGCATACTTTTGGAGAGGAATGATTAGATTGGATAATCTAGGTTTTGTGGAAGTATAGATCACAGGAAGAAAATTGTATGTTCACGTCAGGGTCCCTTTAGTTTATCCTTGGCTATTTTTGAAACAATTTTATCTCTATGTCACATTTCATATTTCTTACATTACTTTCCATATCACCTTTGATTCATTTATTCCTCCACTCTCTTTTTTATGAAATTTCTCTCTTTTCTCTAGGTCATCTAATTATAGCTAAAGAATATCCCGGAGACTTTATTTCCACTTTGTATTACTAACTTATCTTATTTTTTTGAACATTATTAAAGTTATTTATTTATTTATTTATTTATTTTATTTATTATTTATAACACCTTAATTTTATTTTTTTCAGTGTCCCAAGATTCATTGTTTATGTACCACACCCAGTTCTCCATGCAGTACATGTCCTCCTTAATACCCACCACCAGGCTCATCCATCCCCCCACCCCCTCTTCCAAAACCCTCAGTTTGTTTCTCAGAGTCCACAGTCTCTCATGCTTTGTCTCCTCCTCCTCCGATTTCCCCGAATTCACTTTTTCTTTCCTTCTCCTTATGTCCTCCATGTTATTCCTTATGCTCCACAAGTAAGTGAAACTATATGTTGACGGGAATGCAAGTTGGTGCAGCCAATTTTTAAAACAGTGTGGAGATTCCTCAAAAAATTAAAAATAGAGCTACCCTATGGCCCTGCAATTACACTACTGGGTATTTACCCCAAAAATACGGATGTAGTGAAAAAAAAGGGCCATATGTACCCCAGTTTCATAGCAGCAATGGCCACAATTGCCAAACTGTGGAAAGAGCTGAGATGCCCTTCAACAGACAAATGGATAAAGAAGATGTGGTTGATAAATACAATGGAATATTATGCAGCCATCAGAAAGGAAGAATACCCAACTTTTGCATCAACATGAACAGGACTGGAGGAGATTATGCTGAGTGAAATAAGTCAAGCGGCAAAAGTCAACTAGCTTATCTTATAACCCGGAACAGACTTGAGCACTTCATAGGAGTGCTTGAGTATCAGAGCTGGAAGGAAACTTTAAGATCATTTGCTCTAATATTTTCTGATTTCACCAAATGAGAAAAAATGAAATTAAAGTTTATAGAGGTGAAAAGAATTGCCTGATCTCAAGAAGTTTATCCCAACAACTATTTCAGAACTCATATTAGTAAGCCATTCAACCCTAAGTGATATGAAAACCATTGGGAAAATAAAACACAGAATGTTTTAAAGGCTAAAATTAGTAGAGAGAGACTTCTGTGGGAAATTAAGTCAAAAGCAAACATTTGTGTGGTGATAATATTATTAAATGAAAGAGATCAAATAAATTCAGATCATTCTACCCTTATCAGTGTAATAATAAAAACAACCTATACTTTTAAAATATGTTATGTGTTTACATGCTGTCTTACCATGAAATGGCTCACAAAGACATATTAAATCAAACAAATTAAATATGATCAAAATGAATGAGGGAATTTTTCAGCGGGAAAAAGATACATATCATTCACCTCTTCACCATCCAACTTTTATAAGACAAAAAGAGATGGATTTGCCAATGGAAATAGAAATTAAAATTTGGGTTCAATAACCCTCTAGCCATCAGGGAAATTTTGATTAATCAAAATTAGAATAAAGCCCTGAAGAAATGAGTGAGGTGTATTCTGTACAAATAACCCTGCTGTGTGTCTCCAACAGAAAAAATGGGCTCCTCGCTGACCAGAAGTTGGGGACTCCTTCCCCTGTCAGCACAGGAACACCCTTCTCAACCTGATAGCACTACTTCTCCCTTTTCCCCACTTATTATGATCCACTTGTTCTTCACTTTAATTTTGGGACTACTGTTAGCAAAAATTGCAATTTTACTAATGTATACAAGATGGAAGTCCTTTAAGTTTGATGAGACAGAGTTAAACACAATAAGAGGGAACTGGTCCTTTTCTCTGTTTAAAAAATATCAGCTTTTCAATCACAATTTAAGATTTGAATGGAATAGCTATATTTATAACAAGAATGATGAAGAGTCAGGTTAAATGCATAATTCTGTGCATTAGCATAAATCAGGACTGCACATTCAATGGTAAGTAAATAGAAAGGAAGAAAATCTCAACATTGAGATATTGAAAAAAATCTGTATTTTAAAAATAGAACAAAGGGTTCCACATGTAAAGGTATAGTTTGTGTGTGTTCTCAAAAGAAAAAGCTCTGAATTTTCTTTTGAGAAAATTGATATGAGTGTTTTATTGAGCAAGAAACAAACTATTTGAGAACAGGGAGACTTCAACCTGAACCTGGTACAAAGTTGATGTTATGGGATGGCTTATAAAGTGAAAACGAGGAAGTAGTTTAACCTTTACAATTATTGATTATTACAATGGGGCTACCTGCACAGTAGGAGATTGGTTAAAAGCGATTATCTTATACCTTTTAGGAAGGTGACTTAAGTTTATGATTATCGGAGGCATTTACAAGAAGTAACCTAAGTTTTGCATACATTTATGAAATACTGTAGACCAAATTTTGCTCTAAATGGTTTTGTTTGCATAGGGTTTTTCAAGATTGGTCCATCTTATCTTAACACTGTGTAATGTAGGGGCATCTGCGTGGCTCAGTTGGTTCAGCATCCAACTCTTGATTTTGACTCAGGCCATGATCTCAGGGTTGTTGGATTGAGCTCCATGTCAGGCTCCTCACTCTGCCCTTCCCCCTACTAATGCTCCCTTTCTGTCTCTCTAAAGCAAGTAAATATTTTTTAGAAAACAAAAAAAAAAAAACCTGTTAACTGCAACACACATGCAGAAAACTGCAAAATGTATACTTGTAAAGCACAATATATTTTTAAAATGTAAACAAACTCTTATTAAAAACCACCCGTGTAGGGGTGCCTGGGTGGCTCGGTGGGTTAGGCATCCAACTCTTGATTTTGGCTCAGGTCATAATCTCAGGGTTATGGGATCAAGACCAGTGTTAGGCTCTGTGCTCAGTAGGGAGTCTGAGGTTCTCTCTCTCCCTTTGCCTCTTCCCACTCTCTCTCTCTCTCTCCCTCTCTCTAAAATAAATCTTAAAAAAAAATCAGCCATGTAAAAAAATACAATATAACCAGCAATCTAGTCAGTATTCATTTGCCCCTTCTCTTATTTTTTTTTAATTGAGGTACAGTTGACTATACTTATAGTATAGTAATTTGACTATACTAAAATGTAATTTTAGTTTCAGGTGTAGAGCATAGTGATTCAGAAACAAAATCATAAATACAGAGAACAAAGTTATAATTTCAGTAGTGAAGGTGTTCCAGAACCTGGACTGGATCCTGGCCAAAGAACCAAGTGGTACTCAGAGACCTTGGAGGATCAGAGGTTTATTTAACAGTGGCAGGCTCAGAGGAGAGTAATCTCCCAAGGTCTGAGCCCTGAGCACAAACAAAGGGCGTAGTTTATACATTTATCCTTCCATACCTGTGTTACTCTTGTGCCCCAGGCAGTCAGGGCAAAGACCCCGGAATGGCCCTGGGACCAGGACTGGGATTCCCTGCTGAATTGGACGGCCACCTTAGAACACAGATTTTCCTTATCAAAGGAACAGAATATGTGAGAAGTATTGGGTTTCAGAGGGTATGCTGAGATTACCCAAGTTTTCTAACTAATAAATGGCAAAGCCAAGATATTAGCTCTCCCTTTTTTTGGTGGTCTGCTATAGGTGGCTGGATTCATTTCCACCATCTGCTTATTGTTGATCTAAATATTAATGGTAATAATGGTCTCCTTAATCTTTTTATTACTCTGTAATATTAAGAGATTTTAAGTAAGGTTTCACAAACAGGGCTCTAAGCCTCTAGCTGCTTTTCACATTTCTCTCCCATGTAGCTCTGTATTCTTGAATCAAATCAGATATACCTTCTGTGTCTATCACTATAGCTTAGTCCCCATTCATAATTAGAGAATGAATAATACAGTGGTGAAGAGTTGGGCTTTTAGAGTCAGACCTACCTGAATCTGAATCTGACTCTGTCACTTCCTATCAGAACATAATAAGCAAGTTAAAGTCCATAAGCCTCATTTTCTTGACCTGTAAAATGAAAGCATCTACTGAAAAACTATGAACACCAATAAGCACCTATCTCTAAGAGTGTTGTGAAGAGAGAAATGCCATTATGTATGTAGTGTGTAAAATAGTAGTACATAATGAGCTTATAATACATCTTAGTTATTATTTCATAAAGCTCTAGTTGTCCACTGACCTTAATGAGAATAAGGGATCTGGCAGTCCTTGATTTTAGTTAGAATGAAAAATAGGCATTTGTGTCACCTTGGCCAAGCCATTTACCATCTCTAGACACTGATTTTTGACTGTCAAATGGGAAGACAGAGCTACAAATTTGGGGTATGTTGAAATTTAAGAGAAGTGGTCCTCGACATTCAAGCAGAGTATTCACTAACTCTAGATTAGTTGTAGTGATTGGATAACAAATAATATAATTTATTGCCATTATGTCTCTTTAACATGTAAATTTAACAATAAAACCTTTGGATTTTTATTACTTTTAAGCTACAAACACCTGACAAAGTTTTTCTTAGCCTTCTCCTTAATTTTCACAGCTTGCATTACTTAAGTTTCTGCTGAAAGCTATTGGAATCTCTCCCCAAATAGGGTGAGGGAGGATACACAATTTGCAACTAATTTCAAGTGTGTCAGTGTCTCCCCATCATGTCCAGAGACCTTCTTACTGATCCATTAACCCAGTGTTAAGTGTTTCTGCCTTGATTTTTTTTTAAGATTTTATTTATTTATTTAACTTAGAGAGAACACAAGCTTTCTGCCTTGATTTTTGAAGCCTATTTTTTCATGTGGCAAAGTACATATAAAATTTACTATCATAAACATTTTTAAGGGTACAGTTCAGTGATATTAAGTGCATTTATATTACGGAGCTGTCATCACCACCCTCCATTCCTAGAACTCTTTTTATCTTGCAAAACTAAAACTCTGCACTCCTTAAATAACTTCCTGTGACTGCCTCTCCCCAGCACCTGGCAAACACCGTTCCAATTTCTTCCATTTTCATTTTAAACTAACCTTTTCCTACATGCCCCTCAGCCTCTGATAACCATGATTCTATTCTTTGCTACCATGAATTTAGTTTTTCTCCCCCCTAGATGATACATATAAGTGAGTTCATGCAATATTAGTCTTTTTTTATCTGTCTTATTTCACAGAGCATAATGTCTTTCAGGTTTATCTGTGTTGTCACAAATTGAAGGATTTCCTTCCAAGACTGAATACTATAATATTGTGCATGTATATGTGTGTGTGATATATATACCTATCACATTTTCTTTATCCATTCATCTACTATCAGACACTTAGATAGTTTACCTATCTTGATTTTTATGAATAGTGCTGCAGTGAATATGGGAATGCAAATATATCTTTGAGCTAGTAATTTTATTTCCTTTGGCTATATACCCATATGTGAGATTATTAAATCCTATGGTAGTTTTATATGTATTTTTTCAGGTAACATCATCCTGTTTAGTATAATGGCTTTACTAGTTTACATTCTGCCAATAATCCACATGAGTTCCCTTGTCTCTGCATACTCACCAACATCTGTTATCTTTTGATTTCTTTAATAATAGCAATTTGAACAGGTGTGGAATGGTATCTCATTGTGGTTTTGATTTGCATTTCCTCTAGGATTAGTAATGCTGAGTGTCTTTTCATTACCTGGTGGCCTTTTGCATGTGTTTTTCAGAAAAAAAAAGTCTATTTGGGTATTTTGGCCATTTTTTAATTGGGATTTTGTTGGGTTTGGGGGGTTTTTTTGTTTGTTTTATTTGTTGGGGTTCTTTTTTTTTACTTTTTGTTTTTTGTGGGGTATCTTTTTTTGTTCTTGAGTTGTAAGAGTTATTATAGTTATATATCATATAATATATATAGTTATATATGTTATTATATAGCCACCCAGGTGCACTGAGTTATTACATATTTTGGATACTAACTGCTTAGGGACATAAGGTTTGCAAGTATTGGGGTACCTGGGTGGCTCAGTGGGTTAAACCCTGGCTAAGGTCATGATCTCAGGGTCCTGGGATGGAGCCCCACATCAGGCTCTCTGCTCAGCAGGGAGCCTGCTTCCCCCTCTCTCTGCCTGCCTCTCTCCCTACTTGTGATGTCTCTCTCTGTCAAATAAATAAATAAAATCTTAAAAAAAAAAAGGTTTGCAAGTATTTTCTCCCATTCCAAAGTTTGCTTTTACATTATGTTAACCATTTCGTTTGCTATGTAGAAACCTTTTAGTTTGATATAGCTCTACTTGTAAATATTTACTCTCGTTGTTTGTGATTTTGGTGTCATCTCCAAAAAATCACTGCTAAGACCAATGTCAAGCTTTTCCTGTATGTTTTCTTCTAGGAGTTTTATGGTTTCTGATCTAAGGTTTAAATCTTTAATTGATTTTGAGCTGAGTTTTGTGTATTGTGTTAGATAGAGGTCCAGTTTCATTATTTTGCATATGGATATCCAGTTTTCCCAACATTATTTGTTGAAGAGACTATACTTTTCCCATTGTATATTCTCAGTCCCTTTGTTTAAAATTAGGCTACTATGTGTGTATGAGTTTACTTCTGGGTTCTCTATTTTGTTCTGTTGATCTGTGTGTCTGTAGGCTAGTACCATACTGTTTTGATTACTATAGTGTTTTGCTATATATTTTGAAATTAGGAAGTATGATGCCTCCAGCTTTGTTCTTGCTCAAAATAGGTTGGGCTATTTGGGGTATTTTATGCTTCCATATGAATTTTAGCATTTTTTTTAAATATCAATAAGAGATACCATTGGAATTTTGATAGGATTTCATTGAATCTGTAGACTGATTTGGGTAGTAAGGGCATTTTAACACTATTTATTGGGGGGCCTGGGTGGTTCAGTTGGTTAAGCAACTGCCTTAGGCTCAGGTCATGATCTTTGAGCTCTGGGATCAAGTCCCACATTGGGCTCCCGGCTCTGCAAGGGAGTCTCTTTCTCCCTCTGACCCTCTCTCCTCTCATGCTCTCTCTCACTTTCTCTCTCTCTCTCTCTCTCAAATAAATAAATAAAAATCTTAAAAAAAACCCACTCTTTATTGAGCAAATTCATGAACATGGGATAACTTTCCTTTATTTGTGTCTTCTTCAATTTCTTTCAACAATGCTTTATAGTTTTCAGTGCACAGGTCTCTTGCCTTCTTGGTTAAATTTATATTGAACCTTTGTATTTTATTCTTTTTGATATTACTATAAATGGGATTGTTTTCTATTAAGAAAAAATTTTTTCAGATAGTTCACTATTCATTTATAAAAATGCAACTAATTTTTGTATGTTAATTTTGTAACCTGAAACTTTACTGAACTTACTTATCAGGTGTAACTTTTTTTTGATAGTCTTTAAGGTTTTTCTGTATGTAAGATAATGTTATCTGGAAACAGAAACAAATTTACTTCTTTTTTCCCATTGGGATGCCTTCTATTCCAATTGGTTCAGGAATGAAAAAGGAAGAGAAAAAAAAAAAAACAGGCACAAGATGCTGCAATTTAACTCCATGCCACTACAAAATGAAAAGGCTGATCTGAGCCTGGCACTGAATTGAAAAATTGTTCTAGACCTGGTATATGAATCCCAACAATTTAATCCTACTTATTTGTGAAGTTATTTCACCTGCCTTTTTTAAAACTATGTAAAATGGGAATAAGCTCAGTCCTACTCCTGCCTGTCCTATGTGGTTGGTATGAGGATCAAAAAAGATAATGTATATAAAATAATATAAATCATGAAATGTTTTCCCAATATGTATCTATGCTGCTTCCCAATATGTATCTATGCTTACCCATTTCCTATGGGCAAGATTTAGAAGAAAGTAATGAAACAGAGACTTAGTAACCGTGTTCATTGATTTGTCCATCCAAATAGTTCATCTTCTCCTAGAATTCATATTCAGGAATGAGGCCAAAGTAGGAATATTTCATAGATCATAAAAAAGGGCACTCAACTAGAGTAAAGAAAGTAGTATATGAGTCAGAGGAGTAGGTGTCTATCTGGTTTGTTGTAAATGAGATCAAGAGCAGAGCTGGTCAAGGGCTAGAAGGGACCTGATAGAGCTAGAGTGAAGCTGTAGTCTTGGAAAGTCTGCTTTCATTTCTATATTTTTATTTCTAGTATGGTACAAACAATAGGCCATAATTTATCTCAATACTTCTAGGTATGATGTTCATGGAATGCATATTGGAAGGTAGAATGTTTAATAGGTTTCTAATCCATATTGTTTTATGTATTCCCTTGGAACATCATTTTATATAGGTAAAGTCCTCTCTTGCCTATGCTATTTTTCTAAGCGCTAAGTGCTCTAAGTCTACACTTGATGGGAAAGAAAGCATTTTATGTGCCAAAGCACTGGATAAAAGGATTGAAAAAGAGAAAAGAGAAGTCTTTCACTAATAATCTTGTGATAAATCATGCATCTGAAATGCTTTGTGATTTTGTTATGGAAATGATGAATTTCTCCTGAATGGATTATACTATGCCCTACATTGCTGTTTTCATTTCCTTACTTTGCACATACATAAATGTCCCATTAGAATTGATGGGAACTTACTTAATGTTGACATGAATGTGTTTTTAATGAAAACTGTTGATATGGTTTTGTCAGTTTTTAAAATGATTTTTCCCCATAGTCAGTGGGAGGGAGAATAAAAAGCCTTTATGTTAGGCAGAAATCCTAGAGCCTTTTCTCCTACAAGATATTTTTGCCTTTCGATAGTTTCCCCTGTCATTTTAGACATTCTAACAACCCAGAGAATGCTACAAAGCTGAGTGAAGTGAGATTGTAATAAAAGCAAGGAAATGGATTTCTGTCAGTCACCCTGAGACTGCTTTCAGAAGGAAAATAGTAATTTTTTTTAATTGAAAAGATCATCTTAATTACTACCTAGTTCAATAGGGCTTTAATCCTTCTTAAAAATTCAGAGAAAACGTACTAAATCTGGACTAAGAGTTAAACTTAATAAATTGAAGACAAAAATGCATTTTCTCTTTCCCTAAAGATTTCATTATGGTGACAGTAAAGGAAAAAGATATAAACCAATGAAGACTGAGAAAATGAGAGTTTAGCCAGCGATGGGCCCAATATACCAACAGAGTCCTAAAAGGTGGAAATGGGCAGTTGAGGATTATTGACTGACTTATCAGATAAAAGGAGCCTTATGTGACTTAACAGACTGGAGTGACTACCTACAGAAAAGGATGGCAAGGAGAACCAGAGTTTACTGGACAGAAATTTCAAAAACATGGGGCTTGATGGCACAGACTACCTAAGAAGATGGGAATGAGGCTTCAAGCAAAAAATCAGAGAGATTAGTTTAAAATTTGTCAGAATTGTGAGAACCGTGGGCATACTCCTTTATCCGTTTGCCTCACCTTCAACCCCAAAGTCGTGTAACTAATCCAGCCCACCTTGTCAGAAGATGTGGTTCTCTACAAATATTCTACGTGAGCACCTTTGGATTTCTGGATAGAGTGGCAGGAGAGGGAGGCATGGAGAACTAAGTGACAAAAACACAGAAATAATATAGGAGCTGAAATTGAATGATGAGATATCTCAGCACCTTCTATCACCCTGCAATTCTTCTCTGTCCTCCCTAAGTTGGATCCTAGAAGACATTTTTGTTTATTTATTCTTAATTATAAATAGAAAGTCAATGATTACCACCTGTTTGAGAGTGCTTATATGAATGGGAAAGGCATTTAAAAGTGAAGTTGAATAAAATAATACAGGAAGCAGATGAAAAAAAATATCTGTGCAATTAATAGCCTCAGTTATCACATCAGTTACCCTGAAGGAGAACACTACTAAAATATTGAGGATAAAAAGACCTTGTGAAATTTTAAAAATAAGAATTAAAGTAACAGAACAATGGTAAAGGGCTTTGAATATAAGTTCAAGGAAATCTCCTAGAAGATAGAACAAAAAGATGAAAAAAGGAACAATAAGAAGATTGGATCCACTGAGGTCCAGCTACCAGAGATAAAAGTATATAAGAAAAATAAAAAGGGGAAATGGAATTACAGAAATTTCAAATTAATATATAAAAATAATATATGATAAAATAAATTTCCTAGACTGAATTTTATATATTTTCTAACCAACATAGCAATAAAGGGCATTACTTTGAATAATAAAAAGCCCACAGGAATTTCAAATCCTTATAAAATTGCAGATTGTCAAGAATAAAGAGAAACACTCAAAAGCATCCCATCAAAAAGGAAAATTTCAGACCAATATCCCTGATGAATATGGATGCCAAGATTCTCAACAAGATGCTAGCTAAATAGGATCCAATAGCACATTAAAAAGATTATTCACTGTGACCAGGTGGGATTTATCCCTGAGATGCAAGGGTGGTTCAACATTCGCAAATCAATCCATGTGATAGAATAAATCAACAAGAGAAGAGAGAAGAACCACATGGTCCTCTAAATTGATGGAGAAAAAGCATTTGACAAAATTCAACATCCGTTCCTGATTAAAACTCTTCAAAGTAGAGGGATAGAAGGAACATTCCTCAACTTCATAAAATCTATCTATGAAAAACCCACAGCAGGTATCATTCTCAATGGGGAAAAGCTGACAGCCTTCCCTTTGAGATCAGGAACACAACAAGGATGCCCACTCTCGCCACTCTTGTTCTACATAGAACTAGAAGTCCTAGCATTAGCAATCAGACAACAAAAAGAAATAAAAGGTATTCAAATTTGCAATGAAGAAGTCAAACTCTCTCTCTTCGCAGATGACATGATACTTTATATGGAAAACCCAAAAGATTCCACCCCCAAACTACTAGAACTCATACAGCAATTCAGTAATGTGACAGGATACAAAATCAATGCACAGAAATCAGTTGTTTTCCTATACACTAACAATGAAAACATGGAAAGGGAAATTAGAGAATCAATTCCATTTACTATTGCACCAAGAACCATAAGATACCTGGGAAAAAACCTAACCAAATAGGTAAAGGATCTGTATTTGAGGAACTACAGAACGCTGATGAAAGAAATTGAAGAAGACACAAAAAGGTGGAAAAGCATTCCATGCTCATGGATTGGAAGAATAAACATTGTTAAAATGTCTATACTGCCCAGAGCAATGTATACTTCCAATGTCATCCCGATAAAAATTCCATGAGCATTTTTCAAACGGCTGGAACAAACAATCCTAAAATTTGTATGGAACCAGAAAAGACCCCGAATTGCTAAGGACATGTTGAAAAAGAAAAAACAAAACTGGTGGCATCACGTTGCCTGATTTCAAGCTTTACTACAAAGCTGTGATCGCCAAGATAGCATGGTACTGGCACAAAAACAGACACATAGACCAGTGGAACAGAATAGGGAGCCCAGATGTGTACCCGCAACTCTGTGGTCAAATAATCTTTGACAAAGCAGGAAAAAATATCCAGTGGAATAAAAAAGTCTCTTTAATAAATGGTAATGGGAAAACTGGACAGCTATATATAGAAGAATGAAACTTGACCACTCTCTTACACCATACACAAAAATAAACCCAAAATGGATAAAAGACCTCAACGTGAGGGAGGAATCTATGAAAATCCTAGAGGAGAACATAGCAGGAACCTCTTTGACATCAGCCACAGCAACTTCTTTCAGGACATGTCTCCAAAGGCAAAGGAAACAAAAGCAAAAATGAACTTTTGGGATTTCATTAAGATAAAAAGCTTCTGCACAGCAAAGGAAACAGTCAACAAAACAAACAGGCAACCCACAGAATGGGAGAAGATATTCACAAATGACACTACAGGCAAAGGTCTGATATCTAAGATCTATAAAGAACTCCTCAAACTCAACACTCACAAAACAGATAATCACATCAAAAATGGGCAGAAGACATGAACAGACACTTCTCCAAAGAAGACATACAAATGGCTAACAGACACATGAAAAAATGTTCCTCATCATTAGCCATCAGGGAGATTCAAATCAAAACCACACTAAGATACCACTTACACTAGTTAGAATGGCCAACATCAACAAGACAGTAAACAACAACTGTTGTAGAGGATGTGGAGAAAGGGGAACCCTCTTCCACTGTTGGTGGGAATGCAAGTTGGTGCAACTACTGTGGAAAACAGTGTGGAGAATCCTGAAGAAATTAAAAATAGAGCTACCCTATGATCCTGCAATCGCACTACTGGGTATTTACCCCAAAGATACAGATGCAGTACAAAGAAGGGCCACATGTACCCCAATGTTCATAGCCGCAATGGCCACAATTGCCAATCTTTGGAAAGAGCCAAGATGCCCTTCAACAGATGAATGGATAAAGAAGATATGGTCCATAAATACAATGGGATATTATACCTCCCTCAGAAAGGATGAATACCCAACTTTTGTATCAACATGGATAGGACTGGAAGAGATTATGCTGAGTGAAATAAGTAAAGCAGAGAGAGTCAGTTATCATATGGTCTCACTTATGTGTGGAGCATAAGGAAAAACATTGAGGACATTGTGAGAAGGAAAAGAAGGATGAATTGGGGGAAATCAGAGGGGGAGATGAACCATGAGAGATTGTGGACTCTGAGGAACAAACTGAAAGTATTGGGGGGGGGGTTGGGTGAGCCTGGTGGTGGGTATTGAGGAGGGCATGTATTGCATGGAGCACTGCGTGTAGTACATGAACAATGAAATGAATCTTGGAACACTGAAAAAATAGAATAAAAGTAATTGGGAAAAGAAAAAAGCAAGAACCATCCATATGCTATCTAAAGTCACCTCTAGACTGAAAGTGAAGAGATAGAGAATCTTTACCACACTAATGGACAACTAAAGAATGAATGGGTCAACCAGAAGATTAGAGAAGAATTTTTTAAAAATCATAGAAACAAATGAAAATGAAAACACAACTGTTCAAAACCTTTGGGATACAGCAAAGGCAGTCCTAAGAGGGAAGTACATAGCAATACAAACCTTTTTCAAAAATTAGAAAAGTCTCAAATACACAACTTAAACTTACATCTAAAGGACCTGGAGGAAGATCAGTAAATAAAGCCTAAACCAAGCAGAAGAGATATAAATCAATAAATAAATAAGCATAAATCAATAAAATAGAAACCAGAAGAACAACAAACTGAGCTTGCACAAAACAAACAGTACAAATGGCTAACAGACACATGAAAAAAATTTCATCATCATTAGCCATCAATTGAACTAGAAGCTGATTCTTTAAAAGAATTAATAAAATTGATAAACCTTTACCCAGACTTATCAATAAAAAAAGAGAAATGCCCCAAATAATTAGAATCATGAATGAAAGAGGAGAGATCATGACCAATACCAAGGAAATACAAACAATTTTAAGAACATATGAGCAACCATATGCCAACAAATTAGGCAATCTGGAAGAAATGGATGCAATTCTGGAAACTTATAAACTACAAAACTGAAACATAAAGAAATAAAATAACTGAACAGACCCCTAATCAGCAAGGAAATTGAAGTAATCATCAAAAATCTCCCAACAAGGGGCGCCTGGGTGGCTCAGTTGTTAAGCGTATGCCTTTGACTTGGGTCATGATCCCAGGGGCCTGGGATTGAGCCCCACATAGGGCTCCTTGCCCAGTGGGAAGCCTGCTTCTCCCTCCCCCACTCTCCCTGGTTGTGTTCCCTCTCTCACTGTCTCTCTGCTAAAAAAAATTAATTAATTAAATAAAATCTAACAAACAATAGTCCGGAGCCACATGGTTTCACAGGGGAATTCCACCAAACATTTAAAGTACTAATACCTATTCTTCTGGGGCTGTTTCTAAAAATGGAAGGAAAACTTCCAAACTCATTCTATGAGACCAGCATTACCCTGATCCCAAAACCAAAGACCCCATCTAAAAGAATTACAGACCAATATCCCTGATGACCATGGATGCCAAAATTCTCACCAAGATACTAGCCAATATGATCCAATAGTACCTTAAAAGGATTATTCACCACAACCAAGTGGGATTTATTCCTGGAATGCAAGAGTGATTCAACATTTGAAAATCAACCATCAGCATATATCACATTAATAAAAGAAAGGACAAGAACCATATGATCCTTACAATTGATGTAAGAAAAGCATTTGATGAAATAAAGCATCCTTTCTTGATTAAAACTTTCCATAGTATAGGGATAGAGGGAACATACCTCAATATCATAAAAGTCATACACAAAAAGCCCACAGCAAATATCATTCTCGATGGGGAAAAAGGTGAGAGCTTTTCCCCTAAGATCAGGAACACGGCAGGGATATCCACTATCACCACTGCTATTCAACACAGTACTAGAAGTCCTAGCCTCAGCAATCAGACAACAAAAAGAAATAAAAGGCATCCAAATTGGCAAAGAAGAAGTCAAACTCTCACTCTTTGCAGATAATATTATACTTTGTGTGAAAAACCCAAAAGACTCCACTCCAAAATTGCTACAACTCATACTGAAATTCAGCAAAATCAATGCACAGAAATCAGTTGCATATCTATACACTATCAATGAGACAGAAGAAAGAGAAATTAAGAAATCAATTCCATTTACAATAGCACCAAAAACCGTAAGACACCTAGGAATAAACCTAACCAAAGAAGTAAAGGATCTTTATTTTAAAAACTACAGAACACTTATGAAAGAAATTGAGGAAGACACAAAGAAATGAAAAAAACATTCCTTGCTCATGAATTGGAAGAATAAATATTGTTAAAATGTCTAAGCTACCCAGAACAATCTACACGTTCAACGCAATCCCTATCAAATTACCATCAACTTTGTTCACAGAAATGGAACAAATAATCCTAAAGTTTGTCTGGAACTAGGAAAGACCCCAAATAGCCAGAGGAATATTGGAAAAGAAAGCCAAAACTGGTGGCATCACAATGCCAGACTTCAGTCTATATTACAAAACTGTAATCATCAAGAAAGTATGGTACTGGCACAAAAACAGACACGTAAATAAATGGAACAGAATGCCGAACCCAAAAATGGACCCTCAACTATAGGAAACAGACTGAGGGTTGCTGGAGGGGAGGTTTGTGGGGGATGGGGGAGTTGGGTGATGGGTATTAAAGTGAGCATGTGATATGATGAGGACTGAATGGTATATGCAACTGATAAGTTATTGAACATTACATCTGAAACTAATGATGTACTATATGTTGGCTAATTGAATTTAAATAAATAAAGTAAAATAAAAATAAATTTTTAAAAATAAATAAATAAGATA
Source organism: Nasua narica (assembly GCA_028533885.1). Classification (NCBI taxonomy): domain Eukaryota; kingdom Metazoa; phylum Chordata; class Mammalia; order Carnivora; family Procyonidae; genus Nasua; species Nasua narica. Next base: position 37,714,190 of record CM052811.1, read on the forward strand.
AATATATTCTTAGGCCTTTGGAGGATAACATGTATTTGTCTACAATACAATAACACAAAGTTTCCCAGGCCTACACAGAGTAGGAAGAACAGAGGAAGAGGTCTCCAGAAAAATAGTAGAAATAAGAAGACTGGGACTATGTTTGACCTCTGAGAAGAATATTAATGAATTTATGGCAGATTTGTTTGTAAAGGGTCGATAAGAGAAAGAAGTTTTATCAGAGAACACTACTAGACTGATCAGCAAAAGCTATTTATAGAATTATAGTCATGTAAATAAAAACTATTTACATAAAAATTTGGACATACTTAGCTTAAGGATGGGGGATCCTATGTTGTGTAGAGGTGTTAAAAAGCTTAGTTTTCAACAAGCATAATATAAATAATCATAAATATGATCTAAACTTATTAATTTTAAATTAATTAATTATAAAAAATGCTAATTATAAACAATTATTTGGAAATAAAAAGACAGAGGGTAGTGGTAAAAACTAATTATGGTGACCTCTAAAGATTAAGACAGGTATGTAGAGGAAGTCAAAGCAGAGGACTGTTATATTTTGTTGTACACATCTTAGTACTACTATTTGTTATTTCGAATGTTTAAAAACTATAACTTTGATAAAAATAAAAACTAAACAAAAAATATGCAAAGTACTAATAATACGGAGGTCATATTTGGATTTGAGGCCAGCAAAAACAGGCTGGTCTTTTACAGGTAGGTCTTTGGCAATACACTGCTTTCTAGTATGAATTATATGTTTCTAGCTCACTTTGAAGTCACTAGTGATCATGAATAAATGACTAACCATAATAATAACTTTAATATATTTACATATTTCTGTAGCTTGCTTGGTTAGAATCAGAACTCTGTTATACTATAATATTGCTGAGAGCGTGTCCTAATCTGAGGAATATCAAGTATATACCCTTCTGATTTATTCAAACATGAGCCTTAACCATTAATCCTAGTATTGTGAGTGTGTTCTCATCTCTTGCTCCTTGGGACAGTGCGTACAGTCAAGCTTAAAGGTCAGGGTGGGTTAATGGTACTACCTTTGTTTGGAGAATTGAAATAAACTAATTAGTTTTGTATCTCAAAACCTGTGCATACATAAATTATGTTATTCTAAAAACCTAGGAAAATTTTTCAGAATTGTTCTTCTGGGACAACTTTTTACCAGTATGGATCATTGAGAGAAAATGTACACATTTAATTTTAGTTTATACTTAATCTCAAAACAGAAAAATGTATTTTTCTCCCTGTTCCATTTTTTTCTTCCAGAAAGCATAAAAATGTTGCTGTAGGTTCTAATAACTGAATTCCACTGAATTATACACTACTGTGGAAGTCAGTAAAAAGGAAGACAACTCCAATTTTATCAGTCACCTTTAGAAAAAATCAAATAGACATAAAAAACAGATGTCAAGATTAGTTTCTACTTCCCTCTCTGCTGGATGATGAGAAATTTCCTTATTCTTTGTTCTACCACATTTACTCATCACAGTAGAATCAATCAAATTATGTTTTAGTTTCCTTTATGTGTGTCTTTTTGATGAACATAGTGGTCAAATGTGATAAATCCAGATTAGTGAACAGATGTAAAGTTTCCATTTCTAGGACAGAGAGAAGCTGTAACTCAGAGATTGAATAATGATCTTCAGATCTAGTCCAAAAATGTGGCTTGTTTAGCCAGAAAAGCCTTCCTGTCTCTTTCCTTTCCTCTCCTAAAATTTAAATAATGGCAATCATACAAAAATCAGGTTTTATTTTAAAAATGCAGATTCCTGACTTCTCTCAGAAAACCAGAAGACTTGCCAATATTGGGCCTATCCTTGCAACAATGTCTTTGTGAGATGAATAGGGACTTTCCATATTAAAGTGGCCTAAGACCTCAATTTATTTGCCAACATTTCACTCATTTATGTTATCCATCTGGCCCCAAAGGCATTTAATTTTTTACTACCATAGTGAAATACCAAAACAAATAATAAAAAACAATCTCTGGAGGTAGTGACAATATTAGTAACTTAATCAAATGAAGGATTTAGTGCTTATCACCCATTATTGATATCTTGTATAACATCCTATAGCGTACCTGTTCAGTAATTTATTCTGTTTTCTAATTGCTCAAGAAATGAGAAATAAAGGCACCTGGGTAGCTCATTCAGTTAAGCATCTGAATCTTGATTTTGACTTCGTTAATTATCTCAGGGTCATAAGATTGAGCCCCATGTCAGGCTCTATGCTGGGTGTGGAGCTTGCTGAAGATTCTCTCTCTCCCTCTTCCTCTGCCCTGCCCCTCTCCCCTTCCTTCCTTTCTCTCTCTCTCTCTCTCTCTCTCCCTCTTTCTTTGCCTTTCTAAAGGAAAGAAAGAAAGAAAGAGAAAGAAAGAAAGAAAAAGAAAGAAAGAGAAAGAAAGAAAGAAAGAAAGAAAGAAAGAAAGAAAGAAAGAAAGAGGAAGGGAAGGGAAATGAAATAGAAATAGAAATAAGAAATAAGAAATAAGAAATAAACTGAATTGCCTCTGGTCCTTGGTAACCCAAAGGAAAACATATATGCAAAAAATATTTTTTCAGTTGTAGAATGGCTTATCTTTGATGACTGCTTTCAGAAGCTGAAAGCCATTGGTTGTTCATGTTGTTGTTCCTTTTTTCCTTATTCGTTCATGTCTCTTCTCCCATTCATTTGGCTTTTCAAGCCACACATTATTCCTCAAAGACATCCCTCTTTCTTTTCCCTCTGTCTCTACCCATATGTTTGTTCCAACATGACTGTTGCACTCCAACACATCTCTGTCAACCTACTTCTCAACCCTCAAGTCAAAGCCATGCCTTCCTTCTAAGAAAAGATCTTCCCCATCCCAGCCCTGAATGTGTCAGGTCACATGCCTATACACACAGACAAACACACCCTTTCCAGATATAATGAAATGCCCCAGCTCTCTGCTCCCAGAACCTTCATTAACTGTATTATATGCAGTTGGTCATTGTTTACTTGTCTGTTTCCCATACATGACTCTGGATTCCTTAGTGGCAGGAACACTAGGCATCATTCATTTTCATAGACTTAGGTTCTAGATGAAGTCTTGACACATAGGCATATGCTTGATAAGTGAATGGACAGTAAAGGGCCTGAAATTCCATAGTTAAGGTATAAGTCATTTGGGGAAACTTTTGATTCCTGTTAAAATGCATATAAACTTGAGAGAGGGACCTGAGCTTTTTTTAATCAATTAGATTTGAATGGGAACAATACCTGTAAAGGTTCTTCAAAGAAAAAAAAAAAAGTTAAGAATAGTATTTACTAGGAGTAAGAATGAAGTGAAGGGAAAGTGCCAAAAGTTTCCATAGTTTTGTACAGACAAAGGTTTGTATCCTGCCTGGAGTTCTGTGTGGAGAAACAGAAGCAAGGGTAGATTTAACCTAGATATTAACCATACCTGTGTTGTTATCATCATAGTCACTGTCCCTTTCAAAACCAGGTACACAGAGTTCCCTGTGAAGACAGAACCTTAATAAATTGGCCCACAACTGTTTGGGCAGGAACCTTACCTGCGTTTGTACTACATGAATTCAACCAAAATATATTCATATTATTCGTAAGGAAAAAGTGTCTTATGCGTGATTTCTGAGATTTCTGAACACTAGATGAAAGATTGAAAAGTCCCAAATGAACAGGTGTTTTTCATGTTTATGATTTGTGTTCTCCCCCACAATAGCCAAATGAACCTTAATTTAGAGTCTGATAGATTGAATGTCACAGTGTTGAAATGGCTTCACCTAGATTTATCCTATTTAGTCTGACTAAAAAGACCCATAAAAATTTCTATCCCAACTCTCAGCAACCCTCTTTTCTATTCATGTACTCTAGACACACACTCACACATATACATAGACATAACTTTTAAAATACTGCAGTTTGGGGATACCTGGATAGCAGTCAGTTAAGCATCTGCCTTTGGCTCTGGTGGGATCAAGTCCCATATTGGGCTCCTTGCTCAGCCCGGAGTCTGCTTCTCCCTCTGCCTGCCACCACCCTTGCTTGGGCTTTCTCTCTGACAAATAAATAAAATAAAACAAACAAACAAATAAATAATGAAATCTTTTAAAAATACTGCAGTTTTGCTATTTCTTTTAACTAAATGTGATTATTTTAATTATTTTGAATATTTCCCTAGGTTTCAGTTTATTGATGGAAGGGAGGGATTAATGACATCTTTTACAGCCTAAATATTTTGGCTTTCTATTCCAGGCAGAAAAATTATTTAATTTTTATAGAAAAAGACATATGCTTTAGTGTATCATTATACTTTATATGACATGGTGCTATGAATAGGTCAAAGCTTGACTATATGCTGACATGAGTGCATCAGGTCAGCTTCCTTGGCAAATGGCCCTATATCTTTTATTGTAATCAGTAAATTAGAAATAGTAGAAATGAAGCTGAGGTGAGAAGCAAAGGACTAGCTTCTTTTTATGTGCTTGTGTACTGGAATTTAGTGACATGCATGCACACACGCGCTTGGTTGTGGAAGAAATGCGCAGATAGATTTATTCCCATTGTCAGAACAAAAGCTAATTTGTTAGATTATTAAAGGACACTAGTGATTCACTGTAAGTATTTATTTTAAAGTGAGACTTGTGTGTTAATTCCTTCTCCTAAAAGATTTTTTTTAAATGGGGTGGGGGGCTAAAAATATATTTTTTTTAAGATACTTTAAAGGCTTCATGTGATCCAACACAAAGTTTCTAAAATGGCTATATGTCTGGGTCACCTAATGTGATTTATAATTCCTAGAACCCCTCTCGGTCCTCCTGAATCATTTTTATTAATGGGACCCAGGCTTCTCTATTTCACAGTTCCCCCAGCTGCTTGGGATACTTACAACTTAGCATTTCTCTATATACCAGCATTTGAGAATCACTTCTTTTTTTTTTTTTTTTAAGATTTTATTTATTTATTTGTCATAGAGAGAGAGAGAGAACACAAACAGGCAGAGTGGCAGGCAGAGGTAGAGGGAGAAGCAGGCTCCCCGCCGAGCAAGGAGCCCGATGTGGGACTCGATCCCAGGACCCTGGGATCATGACCTGAGCCAAAGGCAGCAACTTAACCAATTTAGCCACCCAGGCGTCCCGAGAATCACTTCTTTAAAGTGACTCAGGTCTCTTTCTACTCTAAAGTTCCATAATCCTAAGCCTGGGAAAAAGCCAAACTCATATAAGGGGTATAAACTGTACTTCACTATTTCCCAATAAAACAAAAGCAACTTTAAAAAATATTGAAAACTAGGGCGCCTGGGTGGCTCAGTCAGTTGAACATCTAATTCTTGATTACTGCTCAGATAATGATCTCAGGATTGTGAGATTGAGCCCCACACTGGGCTCCACACTCAGCCTGGAATCTGCTTGAGATTCTCTCTCTCCCTCTGACTCTGCCCCTTCCCCACTACACATGCATTTGCGCTCTCTCTTTCAAAATAAACAAAATTTTTTAAAAATACCGAAAATAATCTCAAAATTTCAGGGCACTCTCCTGAACCATCTTTCTTAAACTATTACATCCTGGGATAATATTCAAAGGAGAATAGCATTCTTATGATTTGTTAAGTGAATACAAACACGTTAGTTCTTTGGCCTCCATTTATATGGTCTCAGATTTACAGGCTAACTTGGGATCACACTATTTATCTGCACATTTTCTTCCTTTTTTTCCTTTCTCCATTGATATCAGCAGACTATAATATTGGGAAATATTTGTACCTCTAACTGAATCATCTTGTTTGGATCAAGCAGATCTGGAAAATCCTTTCTTAGCTGATGAAGTTATTGCTATTCAAGGATATTTCATCCCTGACTTGGATTGTGTTTCATTATTCTGCAATTATGGGGTTAGTCTTTGTATTCAGTTTGAGCAAACTACCAGCAAATGCTTCCATAAAACCTGTTAATTCCACTAATTCTTTGTACCTTTTGAATGCAAGGGAATTTGCTTCCTAATTTTATTTCCAAAATGCTCAGTGTGCCAGTCTATTAGCAATTTACACCTTATATGTGGACTTCATGTCATTTGAATTTTTTATTGGCTCTGTCAGCTCTTCCAGATTGTCATACCATTTTTTTTTTCCTTCTGCCGTTTTTTGAATATTTGCACGAAGACAAGATACTATGCATCCTGGCTTATCTCCTAATTAAGCTGACTGTAATGCTGTGTATATGAGGCTAATTCTTCTGGCTTTATTTTAAATTGATCACTCTGTCCCCGCTACAGAAATCACATTTTCATCATGCTCATGGTTTGCCCAGGAAAATGGAAGCACAGGTGTTTCCTGTGGACTATTTGGATCTTGGGACCTATGACTATTGCCAAGTTGAAGTTCAATAAATTTTCCTCCTTATTAGCCAGTTTAATACAATATGTCATCTATTATTAGAAGACACAATGTTAACTAGCTGACTTCCAAACCAGCACTCAGGAGATCTGGGTTCAAATGCACTATAATACTGATTTACTACAGATTTCATTTGAAATCTAAGAAACCTGACTAGGTCAGTGGTCCCTAAATGCCAAGAGAATACAGCAGTTCATTAGGAACATGTGTTAAATTATGAAATCCGAGATTCATTAAATAAAAATATGGAGTAGGTGTGAAAAAACATGTAAATATGGAGCTTAACAGTTTATTCTATGAGACCTCTCAAAGATTTATAATACATCCAGTTTTGAAAATTACTGATATTAAATAATATCTGTGACTCCATAAAATTATGTAATCTAATGACCAGATAAATGAGAAAAATTACCTAAAAAGAGCTCCACTGTTTACCTTGATTGCTCAGTTTTATTTATCATCCCCTGCTAAAACTGGAAAAGGAACATATAATCCAGAAAATCAAAAATAAGAATATGGTCGTTGAGAAAAAAAACTGAGATCTTTGTACTATGTCATAAGAAAGTTTGACAAAACACTCAGAATGTTGTTTTCCCTTAAACACATGATTGTTTAAAATTTCCCTTTGAGAAACAAATAGCACAGAATATTCTCTATGTTGAGGAAGCTAGAGTTCCTATTTAAGCGCCCTAGACTTAATGGAACAAAATTGTACAGGGAAGGTACTATCACTACCCTGTTCTAGTGCATGAACTTTTTATTCTTCATGGGTACAAAACCCTGAATTTATATATTTTTCTGAATAAAACAGAAGCAGTGTACTCAATCTATTTTCTCTGATGTTATTTCTATTTGTCCATTTTTAACTTTCCCATATACCAGGAGTGGGGTTAATTGCTGTAAGGTAAAAAGTTCTTTCCTTCAGTTAATCATGGTGATACATAGATAGATAGGTAGACAGATTAAAACAGGTGTGTACATTTGTACCAAAATTGCTATAAGCCTAATTACAAAAATTAATAATACATGGCACAATGCACAATTGAAAGAGAGAGGGTTTCTAAGTATAGCAATGATATATAATGATTTAAAGAAAGAAGTAGGATTTGAGAACATTTTTGATAGTTGAACAGTTTTCCTTCTCACTATTGATCTTGGATGGAAAACTGGGAGGAATTCCAAAGAATGGAAAGTGTGAACAGAGGCAAAGAGGAAAAGGAATACAAAGTGTAGCCATTTTCATATTCTTCATTGTGTCTAACACCAAGTAGATACTTAATAAGTATATATTCCAATCAATAGAGGAAAAGAAAGGATGTTCAGTATATCTAGAACATAGGGCATGTAGCGGGCAAAATAGAGAGTATACTAAATCTGATTGGCTAGACTGAAGTTCTAAAGGATGTAATGATTCATTTTATGTGTCAACTTGGAGAGTGCTTTTGTAAGAGATTAATATTTGATATAATTTGGGCAAAGCTGATTGTCCTTTCTAATAGGTGAGGCTCATCCAATTAGTTGAAAGCCTGAATAGAACAAAAGACCAGCCTCCCTGAGCAAGGCTGCCCTCAGACTGGTACTGCACCATTTGCTCTCCTGGGTCTTCAGCCTGCTGGCCCACACTATAGATTTTGCTTTCTAACGTACATAATTTCATAAGCCAATTCCTAGTCCCTAACATTATATATATATATATATATATATATATATATATATATATATATATATATAGTGTGTGTGTGTATGTATATATGTATACATACATACAGATACTGTCACTGTGCCTTTTTTTTAAAGATTTTATTTATCTATTTATCTATTTATTTGACACAGAGAGAGAGAGAGATCACAAGTAGGCAGAAAGAGAGGGGGAAGCAGGGTCCCTGCTGAGCAGAGAGCCCGATGTGGGGCTAATTTTTTTGAAAAGTTAGGTGGCCATTATGAAAATATTCACCTGTAAAGTTTTTTTTTTTTTATTTTTTATTCGGCAGAGAGGAGAGAGATCACAAGTAGGCAGAGACAGGCAGAGAGAGAGGGGAAGCAGGCTCCCCGCTCAGCAGAGAGCCCGATGCGGGGATCGATCCCAGGACCCTGAGATCATGACCTGAGCCAAAGGCAGAGGCTTTAACCCACTGAGCCGCCCAGGTGCCCCTCACTGTGCCTTTCTAATAGAAAGACTGTGGTGATTGTATAAATTGTTTGAAGTAATTAATAATCATTTGGTCTCTAGGAAGAGGACTGAAGATTGACTCTTGAGGGAGAGGAAAAAGGGATGATTTAAAGCAAAAATATTCTTTTAGATGAGAGGGGACTGGATTTTCCATGCAGACATTGCAGAATGACTGAGAGGGAAAGGGATGGTTTAAGAATTTTTGCAGAATTTATACTGTGGATTTGCCAACTAATTAAACATGGGGGTTGAGAGAAAGACAACAGATGAAGATAAAGAGATTTTGAGATTGAGTTCCCACAATTAAGAGAAGTGATTTTCCAAAATAAACTGTAGGAGAAAGTAGAAGTTTACACCGAGTGTTGATCAGAGATGTCAATCTCTGATAGTATTTCTCAGTTGAGATAGTACATCAAGATTCTTGCATGTATTAAATGCAGACACCAGGGCAAATACAATGAATCAGGAATTTTGTGAGTAATTTGGATTTTAAACAAACACAAAAGCGTTCCAATTCCTTATTAAGAATCAATTCAAGGATTTAAATATTTTTTCACAGTTTCTGAGTCTCAAGTTGGTAAAGAAAATCTAATATGGCTGTGGCAGTACGGAGAGATTTAAAAGACAAGATTGCTTGCACAAAGCTTCCAGAAGGAGAAATAAAAGTATTACAAACAGAAGTGGCATGGGAATGTATTTGCTTATAATTTATGATCTTTTCTTTCTCTAAGATTTATGCAAATAATGTGTTAAAACTGACAGGTACTCCCTTCTATTCCTAAAATGACAAATGCATTATATACATCTGGTGGTGGAATGAGGTCAACAGGGGTCTTTAAAGAGATATGGAATCATTGATTCAGGTATACTCTATTATAAGCCTTAGAGAAAATGCATTATATATTTCTTTGAATTTATTTTCTTTTATGTGTCCTTTTACCATTAGATTGTGAAGTTCTTAAGGAAAAGCTAAGGAGAAAGAGGCCAGGAAGGATATTGATAGTCTAGACAAAAAAAAAGTCTGTTTAAAGAAAATATGGCCCATCCATTATTTAAGATAAATTATATTTTATGACTTATAGCTATGAACAAAGTAGAAATTTCCTAAAATGTACTCAATAGGCCATGTTCTATTCTAAACACTACACACACACACACACACACACACACACAGACATTTGCATTTCTGAAATAATTGTGTTCTTCACACTTGTGCCCCCAAATAGCACAGTTAGAAAATATAAGATAATACAGATAGAGTTGATTACTTAAAACCTTTGCAAATTTGTAAACATTGTGCCACCAAAAATTATAATGATCCTGAAAAATACCAATAATGACTTAAAAGATACTTTGAATTCCTAATAAATGCCATACCAAATAGAGAATTTTATATTTTAAAAAAGCTAAATGTAAAGCAAATATTAACAGATTTAAAGGGAGGAAATGGCGGCAATATAATAGAGGGATCATTAATACTCCACTTACATCAATGGATAGATCATCCAGACAGAAAATCAGTGAGGAAACGTCAACCTTAAATGACACATTAGACCAGATGGACATAATAGATATATAGAGAACATTCCATCCAAAATCATCTGAATACACATTTTTAAGTGTACAAGGAATGTTCTCCAGGCCAGATCATATGTTAGGCCTCAAAACAAGTCTCAATAAATTTAAGAAGATTGAAACTATATCAAATAGTATATGGTTAATATCAAACTAGAAATCAATTACAAGAAGAAAACTGGAAAAATCACAGGTATTTAGAGATGAAAGAATATGCTACTGATCAACCAGTGGGTCAATGAAGAAATCCAAGGGTAAGTAAAAATGAAACTACAACATACTAAAATCTATAGGATGCTTTATAAAAGCAACTCTAAAAGTGACGTTCGTAGCAATACAGGCCTACTTCAAGAAACAAGCATTGCAAACAATCTAACTTTACACCTAAAGGAACTAGAAAGAGAAGAACAAATAAAGCCCATAGTTGAAGGAAAGAAATAGTAATGATTAAAGTGGAAAAGAAATAAATGAGATAGCAACCAAAAAGATAATAGAGAAGATTGATGAAAGTAAGAGCTGGTTCTTTGAAAAGATAAAATTGACAAACCTTTATCTAGACTAAGAAAAAAGATAGGGTTCAAATAAATAAGAAACTAAAGAGGATAAGTTACAAATGAAAACACAGATACTAAAGACTTTAAGAGACTACTATGAACAGTTATGTGCAAACAAATTAGGCAATTTAGAATAAATACATTCCTAGAAACATACATGAAAAAATAGATGAATACATTAAAAACATGAAGAAATAGAAAATCTAAACAGACCTGTTACCAGTAAGGAGGTTTAATCAATAACCCAAAACTGCCCAATAAATGAAAATCCAAGACCAGACAGTTTCATTCATTGGCATATTCTACCAAACTTGCAAAGAGGATTTAATATATATCTTTATCAAACTCTTCCAGAAAATTGAAGAGAAAGGAATGTTTCCAAATTCATTTTATGAAGCCAGCATTACCCCGATACCCAAACCAGAAGAGAACACACACACACGAAAAGAAAAGAAAAAAAAAAAAGGAAAATTATAGGCCAATATCTCTGATGAACATATATACAAAAATCCTCCACAAAATATTAGTGAAATGAATACATTAAAAGGATGATACACTACAATCAAGTGGGATTTAAAATCTATAAATCTGTGTGATATACCAAATTAGCAAAATGAAGAATAAAAATTATAGGATCATCTCAATAGATGCAGAAAATGCATTTGATAAAATTCAACATCCATTTATAATAAAAACAAAGTGAGTATAAGAGAATATACCTCAATTTAATAAAGGCCATATGACAGGCCCCAGCTAACATTTTATTCAATGGTAAAATACTGAAAGCTTTTCTTCTAAGATCAGGAACAAGACGAGGATGCCCACTTTTGCCACTTTTTTCAACGTATTACTGAAGTTCTAGCCAGAACTATTAGATAAGAAAAACAAAAGGCATCTGAATTAGAAATGAATAAATGAAACTCTTTCTATTTTCAAGCAATATGATTTCATATGAAGAAAACCTAAAGTCTCCGCCAAAAACCTGTAAGAACTAATGAATAAATCCAGTAAAGTTGCAAGATCAATGTACAAAAATCAGTTGTGTTTCTATACACTAACAATGAGCTATATGAGAAATTAAAAAAAAAAAAGTTCCACTTATAATTGCATGAGAAAGAATAAAACACCTAGGAATAAATTTAACTAAGGAGTCGAAAGACCTATACACTGAAAACTATGAGAAATTAAAGAAGACACAAATAAATGAAAAGGTATTCCATACTCATGAGCTAGAAGAATTAATATTGTTAAAATGTCCATATTATCCAAAGCAATCTACAGATTCATTGCAATTCCTTTCAAAATTCCAATGGCACTTTTTGCGGAAATAGAACAAACAATACTAAGGTTTGCATGGATCCACAAAAAACCTTGAATAGCCAAGGCAATCTTGAGAAAGAAGAATGTAACTGGAAGCATTATGGTCCTTGATTTCAAACTATATTACAAATATATAGTAATCAAAATATTATGGTATTGGCATAAAAGACAGACACATACATCATTGGAACAGAATAGAGAGTTCAGAAATAAACCCTTATGTACCTGGTCAATTAATTTAGAACAAAAGAAACAAGAATATAGGAGAGAAAAGGACAGTTTCTTCAGTAAATGGTACTTGGAAAACTGGACAGACAGAAGAATGAAACTGGACCACTATACCATTTACAAAAATTAACTCAAAAATGAATTAGAAGCTTGAATTTAAGACTTGAAACCATAATAATCCTAGAAGAAAATATAGAAGATAAGCTCCTTGCATCAGTCTTGGCTCCAAAAGCAAAGACAATACAAGCAAAAAAATAATTGGGATTACATCAAACTATAAGGTTTCTGCACAGCAAAGGAAACCATCAACAATATGAAAAGGCAACCTACTCAGTGGGAGAAGATAGTTGCATGTAATATATCTGATAAGGAGTTAGTATACAAAATATCTAAAAACTCATACAACTCAATAGCAAAGAAAAACAAACAATTCAATTAATGAATGGAAAGAGGACCTGAATAGACATATTTTCCCCAAAGAATATCTGCAGAATTGTTGCCAACTATTTACATGCCAAGAACATGTGAAAAGATGTTCACCATCACTAATCATCAGGGAAATACAACTCAAAACCATAATGAGCCATCATCTCCCACCTGTTATAATGGCTATTATCAAAAAGACAAGAAATAATAAGTATTGGAGAGGGTATGGAGAAAAGGGAGCCCTTAGGTACTATTGGTGAAAATGTAAATTGGTGTAGCCACTATGGAAAACAGTATGGAGGTTCTTCAAAGAATTAAAAAGCAGAACTCTCATATGAACCCACAATTCCAGTTCTGGGAATTCACCAGAAGAGGATGAAAACAGTAATTTGAAAAGATATTTGTGTCTTTGTGTTCATTATGGGGTTATTTATAATACCAAGATATGGAACAACCCATCAATGGACATGTGGATAAAGTAGATATGATTTATATCTATCTATCTATCTATCTATCTATCTATCTATCTATCTATCTATCTACACACACACACACACACAATAGAATACTACTTAGCCATAACAAAGAATAATATCTTACTATTTGTGACAACATAGTTGGACCTAGAGGATATTGTGCTAAGTGAAATGAGTCATACAGAGAAAGACAAATTTGTCTAACTTGACCGTTTGTCTAATTTCATTTAGATGTGGAATCCAGAAAAAACAATTGAACAAACAATGTAAAATAAAACACACAGTTCCTGAGAACAGGTTTGTATTTGCTAGAGGGAAGTAAGATAGGAAGTAGGTGAAATGGACAAAGGGAATCAAGACATACAAACTTCCAAGTATAAAATGAATAAGTGTTGGGAATACAATGGACAACATGGTGACTATAGTCAATAATATTGTATTGCATATGTGAAAGTGGCTAAGAGTAAATTTTAAAAGTTCTCATCATAAGAAAAAAATTATAACTTTGTGTGGTGATGGAATGTAACTAGATTCACTGTTGTGGTCATTTCACTACACAAGTGTCAAATCATTATGTTGTACACCTGAAACTAATACAATGTTATATATCAGTTATACCTCAATAAAAAATAATACTTAGAGTAATATCCTTTTAAACAGCTGAATGTACACTACTTAATGAAGTTGAAAGGAAAGGTTGAATCTACTAAATTATGAAAGCAAAGAATAATGTCAAGAGATTGGTGAGAATCAAGAACTTCTAAGATAAAGCACATGCCCAAATTGATTCAGAAGGAAGAATTAGAGTGAATTTGGTTTATCTTGAATTCTTGTACAGCTTACATGTTTCATTCAGCTGCTATTGCATGCTAACAGAAATTATAAGCAGACTAGGAAAAATTATATATGACAACATAACATCTTTATTAACCAATCCAAAGAATTCATATGACACCAGTAGGAACTTCAGCCAATAGCATCCTGTATTTTGACCAATCCTCACTATAACTCTATAAAGTAGTTCCTATAATTGTCCCTATTTTACTGAGGAGAAAATTTAGGAACTGAAAAGTTATATTTCCTTAGAGAATTAAACAAGTGAAAGAATTGAAATTAGAATCACAAATGTTTTGTTCTGGAGTATATACATTTAGCTATTCTATTCTGCCACACATGAAAGCAATCTACATCTTTGGGAAATTGTTTTAAGATCTACGGACTCAGATCTCAGTCTCTATCTACTTCAATAAGAAATAAAGCTAAACAGAGATAATGTGTGCAGATTTTGACTTAGTAGGGCTGAATTGTCTGAGAAACATTCAGAATTCATACAATGGTATTTTGCTTTGGATAAATGGGCAGTTTGTATGTTAGATGAGAGTTAGAGGTTCGAGTAGAGGTGAAAATATCACCCATAAAGAAGTAGCAATTAAAACTGAGAATGTGATTGCTCCTACTGGAGTTGGAATAGCTTGAGATACAAGAAAACAAAGCTGGGGGTAGAACCATGGAAATATCTGCAGGTTAAAATTTAAGGTATTTCTACTTAGACAGTGATGGTAAAGTAGACAGAAGAAAAATGAATGTCCAGAAAGTCAAGGAGAAAATTGAGAAAGGGCATTGTTAAAAATATTTTTAAAATATTCAGTTTTATATCAGTTACTATTTATATTAGTTTATAAGTATATACTATTTATATTATTTATATATAATATACTATTTATATCAGTTAAAATATTCAGTTTATATATCACTTACTACTCACATGTTATGAATATAAAAGAATAAATAATTCTAAATTGAGGACAAGGTGGGAAAAGGGATTAAAAGATATCTTGGGACACCTGGGTAACTCAGTCAGTTAAGCATCTGCCTTCAGCTCAGATCATGATCCCAGGGTCCTGGGATCAAACCCCACATCTGGCTCCCTGCTCAGCCGGGAGCCTGCTTCTCCCTCTACCCCTCTCCCTACTTGTGTTCTCTCTCTCTCTCTCAAATAAATAAATAAAACCTTTAAAAAAAGAGTATTAATTTTATAAGTTGTTTTGGAAGAATAAAGAATGAGACGAACTCATTGACTTTGATAACTGAATGATCCAAGTTGGTATGCCTACACAATTCACATTTCCTTCTTTGAAACTTTTTGTTTCAAGACACCCTAATACTATTAATCCAGGATGAAACAACTCTTTGACCATAGTAATTTAGACTTGGTGTGACACCTGACCTGGGGAAAACATATATACATGGTCAGGGCAAACCCAATCAAATCTTCTCCCCAGGAAATTTAGATGTGGATCCCTGGACAGTTTTAACGATGAAATTGTTACATCTGGGAACTAAGTTCCAAAATCATTAGGTATAAGTCCAGAATGGACAATATGGAGACTTAAAGCCGTGTGCAAACTGAGAGTCCCACGGAGGAAGAAACCAGAGTAAAAGTACTGTGGTATCTTTTCCAGATAAATAAATAAATGATTTATAAATGAATGAATGAATGAATGAATGAATAAAAGATACCAAAGTAAATAGTCAGAAAAATTCTGTGCTTCAAAGCACAAAGATAACAGTTCCCTGATGATTCTCCATTTTCCATGACAAATGGACTTAATATAGTTGGAACCATAGCATTCCCTGTACGTTTGCAGTACTACTTATACTTGAACTAGTTTGAACATACTTCTGCTTCTTGTCATAGATATTTATTTGGTGAAACTGATCCAGATGTGTACAATTACTATGCTACACATAGACACTGAATCACATATTTTTAGTCTTCTCCTCCCGTCTTATTACTTTCTGTAAACAATTATCTTTCCTATCTTTTTTCATTTTGCATATGGTGTCCTTCTCCTTTTCCTCCAATAGTCTTTCTGCTTACCTCTGTCCTCAATCATCGTAGTATGACTCAATATTGATTTCCATAAGAAAGTCTTCTGTTAAATATCTATGTTTTTGTTACAAACATGCAGTGCAGAGTATTGCACTTTGTCAATTTGAGTCATAAATGGCTCATTAGCTCACATCCAACATGATCTCATTTTTACCTTGGTCTGTCTTCTATTTGAATAGGTTAACAGAGTGAACTCACATACTGTCTTTAAGTATAAGCATCCTATCTATGCTTTTTTATAGGTCTTTAGTTCTACACAATACTTCCGATAAACAAATAGAGATGAAAGAATCAGTAAGTGTATACCTACTTTTTTTTCAGGATCATAAGGATGGGGTCGTCAGTCTCAGACGAGCGATTCCGGTGGCCTCCTTACTAGAAGGCAAGAGCAGTTCCTTCAGTGAGATTGCTCATGCTGGAAAGTTTATTTTTTTTTTTTTTATCCCTGACTATTCAGCTACAGATGGATTCTCTACAACCTATAAATGTATCAAATATTCTGATTGAGGTCAGTAGGATTATATTCTTATGATTTCACAGTTTCCTCTCATATTTTCCCCTGACATCATTTCTCTGGCTCTGAGACTGCTTAACTTTTATTTTATCTCCTGACATCTACTGCTGGGTTGAGTTTTAGAGCTTTCAGAGACCTCTCATTATTCTCCCCTTGGTTCCCCAATTCTAATGATTTTGGTGCATTGCTTCTGGTAATAGACAGTCTCTCCTCCTGTTTTAATCCCCAAACCCATGCAGGTCTACTCAGTATTCCTAGTTTCTCCAGTAAGAGAGAGGCATCAAATAGTGGCCAGTTTTCCAACAATGCAAACATAGCCTATCTCTTTTGGCTTCATCTCTTTTCAGCTCTGTTTCTCAATAGTCCTCAAGAACATGTGACTGCGAAAAACGGAGAGAATGGTTATTTCAACAAGCAGGCCCATGGTACATTAACCTTGGTCTTATACCGAACTTTACTTGAAAGCAAATAGACTGTTTAATCAGTAGTCACAGGATGTTAGCTACTTTTAACCAAGACGATCCTTGTCGATTGAAATATTAATAGTACTAATAGGTAGCATTTACTGTGTGTTTCACATACTGAAACTCATAAAATCCTTGCAACAACCCTGTGACTTAGATATTATAACAATTTCCATTGTGAAAATGAGGAAACAGAGGCATAGTGAAATTTAGTAAGGTATTAAAGACTAACTTGTTGGTTGATGTAGATATAGCTTGGCCTTGAACAGTAGAGCTTCAGCCACCCCAGATTTACTTACTTTGCCTCCAGTTCCTCCTCAAATTGACCAACAAGGTAGCCTCCAGATCATGTAGAACATGGTGGAAATGTACGGTAATATGTAGTGACAAGCTCACAGTTCAAGAAATGGGAATAGGTTTACTAACAATTGTTTCTAGTTAACAAAAGGATTGATGGAGTGCAACTTAAAAGCTCCAACAGCATTTGATCACAGATATTTAGGCATGAAAATCCCTCAGCTATTGCGTGTAGAAGCTCATTGGGAAGGTCAGTCTCATGGACTGTTACTCTCACCAAGCTGAATAATGAAGCTTCAGAACTGAGGGCCTACCTATAGAAAATGTTAGAGCATTTAAGAAGATTCAGAAGTTTTCCTAATAATCATAAGATTCAGAAAAATAGAACATTATGCTAATTAATGAGAAACATAACAAGGAAAGGCTATCCCCAGCTATTGGTGCTGAGGTACAAGAAAGAAAACCAAACCCTAGAAGAAGAGGTTCATAGACAGGCGAGACAGGCAGGCTAGATACCAGAACTTAAATACCAGCATAAGAGCAGGGTCATGTCTAGGCACAGATATCAATTATCCCAACTGTACGCTACAAGTCCAAAGTAGTAGTATAGTATTTAGGATTTGTAAGGACATCTGAAGTCAAAGTTTGTAGGGATAAATAAAAACCAGGTTTCATAGTAGGTAAAAGTTTAATGAAAATACTAGAGTATGAATTATTTTAAAGAACTAAGACCTTATTCTCAGATAAGAACCTATTAAAATATAGAATTACCTCAACTTTAAGATTTTAACAACAAAATACTGACACTTCTGAGGGTCAAAAAGGGGTATCATTAGTAATTAAACAATGACACTAAAATTGGAATGTCCCCGGCAAACTGAGACACATGATCACCTTACTTAAGGTGATCATGTGCAAATATATGAGTAATATATGAGCAAATTTATATTCCAGTTTATTCCCAAAATGATGTAAAACATTTTAAATAAGTAAAACAAATCTGGGCTAGAGGCTACAATGTCTGAACTCCAGTCTCAGCTTAGTCACTAGCTAGATATACAGACGTTGACAAGTCCCATAATTTTTCCAAGCTTTTCTGTGTTTTCCTTCAACATACATGCCTAAGTTAAGAGCTCTGCAGAGGCTCAAATGAGGAAATGCTCTAAATAATAAATGGGATCCCATAAACCTACTGGCATGGGAGGTTTTAAAGGTAGGGGAGATCAGCTGCTGTCTGGATGGATGATTTCAGGGCTACCAGACAGACTCCTCTATGCTCTGAAATACCTCTTCCACTCTGGTATCTGAGGCATAAGATTAAAAGTTAAGGCATTTATTGAAACACATCAGGCAGAATTCATACCAAGGAATCGTACATATATTAGTGTGCATCTTAATCAATATAAGTTTGACTTCTTTTTTTATAAGGTGGATTAATTTTGAAATTAGATTTCAAAGGAAAGCTAGAATAGGAGCCCCAGGTACCCTCACAGAAGGCTAAAACGATGTAGAATATGAAGTGATATGAGCTGAAGATAAATTATCCACACACCAGCATGGCTGGAAAAAGTCTTCCATCAGGAGGTATTCACCAAGACATAATCAATGCCTTTGTCCTCATGACACCAATGATGTTTCTGAAGAGTGAAATATTAACTGATTCACCAAGTTTTCTTGTTTCCACAAGTTGGAGTGATTGGTTTGACTGACATTTTCATCTGCTTGATGAAGCTGACTGGTTGATCTAGCATTACATAAAAGCAGTTTAACATCAGTGATGGGTATGTGGCAGGAAAAATTGGAGTTGATTGATAGTATTCACAAAATGAAAGTCTTTGGTGATTGAATTCCAAAATATATCTCAGAATCTTCCCTTTCATCCCAGTCCTTAAGATTTCTGTGTTTGTGGATCCTGGAACAAAGGTTATCTGTGAAAGTAGAATGCCAAGAACAGTTTGGAAGCATTCTTTAGTAATATGTTATCAGTATTATTTAAAATACAGAAGTGTGCAAATGGCTTACCATTATATAATTAAATCTGGTTCAAGTTATTTCTTATAAAGGATCACTTTCTTCTCTTTTATTCTTCCTTTTTTTCTTGTGAGGGAAGCTCACAATTTTGTCAAATCCATGTAACATGTCTAATGTGTAGACATGTTAAGACTCTCCACTCTAGATCTGAGAATTTATACTACATGGTATGTCTTAAGATTATCAGATTTTCATTAGTTCCTTCCTGTGAGTGTGGCTGGTTTGCTACATAGGGTGTGTTTCTCAGTGTTCAGAGCAAGTATAGTGTATATATTTGACTAACTTCTACTATGCTACTTATACACTGATAGAAAGCTGGCCACAGAATACTTAGTAAACATTTATTAATAACATATATATTTGATTTCTAATATGCTGTTAATACACTGATAGAAAACTAATCACAGACTAATTTGTAAGCATGTGTTATTAATATTAATTGATTTCCAACCTGAATTCTTTAATATAAAATATATTAAAATTTAGAGAAATTATTTCACAAATTCTTCAATAAAAATGTAAATGTAAGGAGTTAATTTGAGCAATGACTTACTCTTGTAATACAAAATCTAAACTCATTGCCCATGAACTCTAACATGATCTGAACCAGTGGACCATGGGAACAAGTGGGGGAGAGGATGTAAAATGTGATACTTAACCAGGAAACAAGTGCAGGTAGAAGGCAAGAAGAGACTAATTGTTTTCATCCAGAATGAAAGAGATGCCCATTACAATAATGGGCTTCGTTGTCCTTGTACACACACACACACACACACACACACACACACACATAGCTTTTCTTTACTTGTATGCAAGCTGGTTAGAGTGTGTTCTCTATTGAGAGGAAGAAAGCAAACTATGAGATACAGAGAAAAGTAGAGAAGAAAGAATTGTGAAAGATTTTGGCAGACTACATTTTATCTGTTGTATTCCCACTTCTTTGCTGTGAGATTGTTCTTTCAGGTATTCTGCTTTCTTAACATAGATTAGCTCTCACCTAAATCCTTCACAGTGCATTTAGAACTAAATAAAGCATTAATATGTTCATCTATGTGAAATGTTCCCCTAACTGTTACCTCCAGCAGTCATTTAACTGAATTTGATATGGAGAACACATTGACATTGTAAAGGTTAATGATCCAATGATTAACAATACTCATTTTCAGAAAATGGCTTTAGTCATTGTTTCATAGAACAAGGGGAACAACAGTTTGTTCAGTAGTCTCCGATGTCCAGGGGAAGTATCTTTCTTTTTATGCTAAAAGTGAAATATTACCATTGTTCTCAAGCACTTAAGAGTGCTCACAAATAATATGCAAAGTGGCTCCTGTTGTGTCTTCTATAGCTCAACACAGAGGAGTTAAATGAGGCAAGAAGGGTTTCCCTGGCATAGGAGCAGCCTAGCAGGATATAATTGGAAGGAGTCCAACCAGGTAGGCAGAACTTGGTATCAAGTGTGTGGTAATAGGTGCATGAAGAGTCTATAGAGTCTGGGTTTGCAAAGTGAAATCCATCAGGGAGATGGAGCAGGGCAAGACAAGAGCTAGGGAGAAGCAATATTTGGAGTTCCTTATGTGAGGCAAGCACTGCATTACAATCATAAGTAAAAGGAAGTGTAAAAAAGTTGAATCCCGACAAATATTAGAAGACTTCACTTTTTAAAAAGTGAGTGCTCATTTTTCAGAAAAGCAGAATCATTCTTTAGTAATACTTGAGTTCAATATAAAAGATAAGCCTTATTGCCACCATTTATTAAGCACTTCCTATATGCCAAGTTATCAGCTTTTTCTGTATATCTTATATAATATTCCCCCAAATCCATAAAGTATATATTATAATCCTCACATTACAGGCAAAGAACAACCAAGAGAGAGCAGTGAAATGACTTATCTAAGTTTACAGCTACAAGGTGGCAGATTGCTTACTCACACTACTAGTTTTGATGACAAAGGCTAAGTGCAAAACCCCTATTTATTACTAATGTTCTAGTTCTATGACTCTTTCGTCACTGTGGATATTGTTGTCATTGCCATAACAAGTGACAACAGCAGCAGCATTATCATCATCAACTTCATCTTTATCATGTCATACAGGACTGTTCCCTAATTTTTTTGCTTTTCCATGAGTCCTTTGCTGGTACTCTCCAAAAGGTAATATTCCTTACCAAGAACCACAGCTGTTACAACTAAAGTTACCTAAGAAATTACATACTCTTTGAAAAATTATTTATCCATCACAGTTTCCAGTTATAAAAACAAAAGTTGTCTGGGGGTATGAAGTGGAATTTAATCAAAAGATTTGGTTGCACAGGTGATAGGAAAGCTGAGGAGACTTATTAGGTGAGAACACGGTTCTTCAATGTTGAGCAACATTTGAAAGGACTAAAGAACCATGGATACTTTTAATATAATTTATTGGAATTGGAGAAAATCATACCTGTTTATAAAAAGCACAGATTCCAGTACCAATATTAAAATACTGCTTTTCCTTCTTTCTAGCCCTGGAGTTTGGGCAAGGTACTTAACCTCTTTTTTTTTTTTTTTTTTATATTTTTCCTCATATATAAAATAAGTAGAAATGCTGTGATTCATTTTATAAAATCAATGCCAAGGTAAAATAAATTAATATATACAAAGCATTTAGAGCTATATCTTGTGTTATTAGAATATTTATTAGAATAATTGACTGAAAGCTATTTCAGTCACAGTTACTTTTCACTAAACTGATTGACTATTAAGGACTACAAAGCTCTTCTATATACAGCTGGGCAAAGAAAGTGTGTGCATGAGACTTTCTGCAGACAGAGTACTTTGGAATTGGCCCATGATCAGTCTGCAAGACTCTCTTTAGAAACATACTCTTCCTTAATTTAACTTTTTAAAAACATTCATCTTCCTGAAAACCCTGAAAATCTATCTTCAAGTAGATTTGTGAGGCTTCGGTCTAAGTTTTCCTTTTCACATGGCTAGACACATTCTAAAATAATGAACACCAGGTTACAAAGAGAGAAATTAATTTTAGGATTGATTGGGAGAACTAGAGACAGAATAAAATAGTCAGCAGTAGCCCCATAGAAGAAACGTGAATTGTTTTTATGAGTGTACTTTAGAATTACACAGTTAAGCTTCTAGTTCCCCCAGCATACTCAGCACCTAAATGTTGACCATTAAAACTAGTGATTTAATGTGATTTCTAATCTAGGGCATTCTTAGAGTACCTCACAAATATTGAAATGTTAAAGAATACAGCCTTTCTTATCTTCTCAGCTAATAGCTCTCTGGGACTTACACTGCAGCCAGCTTGGGGACAGCATTGTGGCAGATGGGGCACTGAAAGAATTAGAGATAAGATCAAGGCAAATGTAGAGTGGGTAGACAAGTTTTGAGAAAAATTTAAAAGAACAACTAGGTTTACTTTCCATTAATTGTTAGGACAAGCACCGAAGGAAAAGAAACCAAAAACAAAAACTTTATTTCCGATGGAATTAGCGGCTTCACTCATCAAATCACGGACCCAATAGTGTGACATTTGGAACTCTCCACACAAAATTCTAACTTTCTTGTTAAGAAAAAAAGTTACTTGTTTAGCTGAGCAAAGAGTTAATCTTTTACTGTTTCTCTGGATACCTCATGAATAAAATATACTACAAAGATGGAATTAAACAAATAAGTAATATCTAAAAATGACAAATTTTATGAAGAAAATTAGATATTAAAGGGCTAGAAAGTGATCAAAACCTACTTTGTAAACAGTTTTATTCAATAATTAAAAATATTTACAGGTTTTAATTTAGATACTTAGCTGAAAACTATGTGCTACCCCAAGCAAAACACTTCTGCTTCATATCTCTTGTTTCTTGAAACAACACAATGAGCTATTAATTAGTACCTCTACTTCATAGATAACAAAAATCCCAAGTTCATACTGGTAATATGGTGGACTTAAGACGTACATTCAGGTTTAAAAGTTTCTGTTTAAGATATGTGTGTATGTGTGCACCTATGTGTATGTGTGCATTTGGATTTCTCATGACCCCCACCCCAGAAGAAAAAACAGAGTTTCCCAGATTTAGTCATCTTTTTATTTAAAAAGTAAAGTCAATGGGGCGTCTGGGTGGCTCAGTCAGTTAAGCAACAGACTTCTGATTTCAGCTTAGGTCATGATCTCAAGGTTTGAGATCAAGCCCCACATCAGACTCCATGCTGAGTGTGGAGCCTCTTTAAGATTATCTCTGTCCCTCTTCCTCTGCCCCTTCTCCTCCTTCTCTTTCTGTTTCTAAATAAATAAATAAATAAAAATAAAAGGTGAAACCAAGGCACAGCTTTACTTTTATACTTTTGAATGTTTTAATTGCAGAAGTTCTCAGTTGGCCTGGTAATTTAGAACCATAAAATAGGCCATGTAACCTGAAACACACAAAGGGATTGTAAAAATCACTGGGAGATATTCTGATTATTCTATGACCTATAAAATTTTTTGGTCAAAATATCCAAAATTCATTACATTAAATATGTAAGAAAATGAAAAAATAGCAAAACAAATATTTTGTACACTGTAATTTAAAGTTACAGTGAAAATTAGAGTTCTTTATTTCTTTTTTTTTAATCTTACTGAGATTATTTTCAACGTTGCTTGTATAACTAATGATAGAGAGCACACATCTTGAATATCTATGGCAAATTGTCATACTCTCTTCTAAGTTTGAATCAGCTTCTAATATTTAACCCCTTGTACTTTCAGTGTCTTGAAATATTTCTCAATAATCTTTTTTTTAAGATTTTATTTATTTATTTGAGAAAGAGAGAAGGAAAGTGAAAGCGAGAGAGAGAGCACAAGCCAAGGGGAAAGGCAGAGGGAGAAGCAGACTCCTTCTGAGCAGGGACCAAAGTGGGGCTTGATTCCAGTAACCTGTGATCATGACCCAAGCTGAAGGCAGTCGCTTAATGACTGAACCACCCACGAGCCCCTATTTCTCAATAATCTTCCCTCCTTCCTCCCTTCCTTCCTCCCTTCCTTCCTCCTTTCCTTCCTTCCTTCCTTCCTTCCTTCCTTCCTTCCTTCCTTCCTTCCTTCCTCACTTCCTTCTTTCCTTCCATTTTCCCCTCTCTCTTTCTTTTTACATTATCACTTTTTCAGTTTCCCTGGGATGTCTCCTTTCTAGTCACAACCACTTTGTTCATCTACATGGATAAGCTGGCATAATTCAGTTCCTCTAGCTGCATATGTAGTCTTTGAATGTCAGCAGTGTCATCTTTCCCACAATCAGCTATTTCTTCTATTAATTCCATGTATATTCAATTCAGATTTCATTTCCCTCATTATCACTTTTCACTTTCATCTTTGTTTACCAATGTCCTCTTTCATTGGTAGAATGTCACATGGGCTTATGCCTTCAAAACAAGGAGGCAACATAACTCTACCCTTTGCTGTCATCATGTAAATTAACAGATGTGCATCACCAATACCATCAGGCTTTAAAAAGATGATGTGATTGGTCACTCATCATCAATCTACATCTGTTATTTATAAAATAGCAATTTGTGAACTAAGTGTTGTATCTGTGAAGTTTGCACTTTGTTCAGTTATTCGCTGTTCGTATGCCATGGTGACTGAAATTTGAACTATGTTGTTAGGGATTGGCATCATTTAAACTACTGTTAACTGACATGCATGCATATTAGAACCATGGAGAGAGCAGACTTCCTGAGTTTTTCAGTGTTCTCAAATATTTAAAATGAGCTCATCATTTCAGATATTATTTCAGGTATTATTTGGTATTTTTTGCCTTTTTTCCAAGACATATATATTTTTTAACCTCTTGTATAAACAGAACTATTATTCTTTATCAGTTTTTGTTCAAATATCAGACGTCAGTAAGTAAAAGTTATAAAATTTCTGATTGTTTCACATAAAGTTAGTTGAACTGGGCATAATTGACGTGTTTGCTTTATTAAAATTCAATTGTTGAATTATAGTGTCAAAAATATTGACCAACTGCCTTCATGAGAAGAAAGCAGATCTAGATGAATTATCACAATGAAATGCTTTATTATAGTTCCATACAGGCTTAGATAAAGTTGTAATATTATAAACTCTGTTGAAACAGTGTGTTTTTTGCAATTCACTGGAATATTAATTATTTGAATGATGTGAATGATATTTTTAGCCCTGTACTACACAGCTTCTCCTTGAAATTTGAACTGTTTTGGATTTTCCATGTATAACAGCATTGTGTAATTTGTTTAGTATGATATGGAGAAGAAATGCTAGATGTGTACTTAGAATGCCATGTAAGTTTCACCCCTGCTGCTTTCAAGAGTGCAGAGATGAGAGAGAAAGAACATTTCTAAACCTGGTGTTTGCCACTTTATACATGCTATTTCATTTTATTTTCATAACCAGACTAGGATGAAAGCATTACTCTCGCCATTTTAAGAATGAAGAAATGGAATCTCAAAGAGAGGAGGCAACTTTTTCAAGAATACGATCCTAGTTGAGTGATACTATGGAGGTTTATATCCAGATTTGTCTAGTCCCAGTATTCACACTAGTCCCAGTATTTTCTTAACACCAGCAAGTACGACATTTTTGCATTCATTGCAGACTTTTTTACTTAATTTATACTTGGAAGAATGAAAGATACAAAAGGCAGACAATTAACAATAATCACAAATCCATCGATACCATAGCATAATATTGTGTTATGCATCATAAAATCACCTACCCTGATTTTAGTATTCACATTACCCCAGAGGACTATGTCAGCGCTTTAAAAGAACTGTTTACTGGCAGATTTTACTCAATCTCAAACACATATAGTGATAATGGTTAACATCTGTGGTTGTACCCTACTATATATTCAAATTATTGTGAGTCTTTTGAAAGGAAACACAATTCCAGCCTAACTCAAAAACTTGTTTTGAGACTTTAAGGAGATATTGCATATGAAAGAGCCTTATAAACTTCAAATGTTCTATAGGAGTCATAATTATGTACTTACATGTGTATTTTTCTTTGCATATAAGAACACACCACCATTCCCAAAGGGTAACTCAAAGCACAATTTGATTTCATGTTCCTAGATTAGTTGAGACAAATTCCATTTGATTATGCACAAGTGTGGGTTATCTGGAAAAATTATTTTCATAGGTATCTCAAAAATTTACTGTAGGGCAGTAAGTAAGAAAGACAGCCAAACAGGCAAGTATTTCTGGCACTACAAGAATTAAGGCATGTCGCCCCTAGCTGGGTCTCCATTCTGTTATTTCCATTGCTCTCCATTCTGAATGCTATAAATGAATAATACCTCAGAAAGTAAGAGAGCTAACTTTTTCCTAAAGGAATCAGATGTCTTAAGAAAAAAAAAAAGCCTACAGCAAGTCCAACATTAATGTGAACTACTGTGAATTAAAAAGTTCTGGACTGGGGGATATCAGAAATTCCAGTTTCTAGAGACTGTAGAAATCAACACAGATATTACTGATTTGTACTTACAAATACACCTTGCTATGTAAATGGAAGAAGAAATTTATGCTTCCAGATCTAAAGCAAATAAACCAGAGGTCTGAATTATATATCACTGTAAAAAAGGATTAACGAATGAGTTTGTGTCCTTGCAATAAATAGTAAAAACAGACATATACGTATTTTTTGGCCAAACTTATGTTCATTTCTCATAATATCTCTTATGCTTTTTTAGAGTCCTTAAAATATTCCACTGAATTTCAACAAAAGCTCTTGATACACAAGGTAGCATTATAGGCTTTTAATATACAACATAAATTAGGTAAGCAGTGAGTGATTTATCCAAACCAAACAGAAAGAAGAAAAAAGAGTAATTAGGTGGATCCTTATATTAGAAAATTTTTAGCCCTGGATTTTTTTTTAATACAGTTTTA
The DNA here is from genome assembly GCA_028533885.1 of Nasua narica. Taxonomy (NCBI): domain Eukaryota; kingdom Metazoa; phylum Chordata; class Mammalia; order Carnivora; family Procyonidae; genus Nasua; species Nasua narica. The sequence continues at coordinate 37,741,427 of CM052811.1, forward strand.
TAAGCAGACAACACTGACAACTTTTGTTTGCCTGGAATGTGTCAGCCATTTCCTAAGTATAGATAGGTAGCTTGCCTACTCTTTGGGATTTAATTTCTGATGGGAAGATCTCATTTTAAATTGAAAAATCACAAATTCTTACAGAATTACATCAAAAGGATTGGAGAATGCTACTTTTAGAGTCATATCAGGTATCAGATGCCTGATCTGTGGGTACAATGGAATAAGCTGAGATCTTTTAAATTATTGAACACTGTTAACTGAGAGTGTTTAGTGAGGTCAGAGATGTTAGAAGTGGCACACTTTAGCATTAACAACATTCAGAATGTGGCTGTAGAGGTAGTTGCTGAAATGGAGTTGAAACAAAAAAACAGTGGAGTGGAGAAGACCAGAAAGTCTGACACTATGGTGTAGAAAAGGTTCCCTGGACTGTTCTTCAATCATTGAAGGAAGTGTGGCATGTCAAAGTTTCTTTTCTTCTTGACTTGTTCTGTCTTTATCTTTTTGCAAAGAATGGTTATAAAATGGACAAAGGTAATCAAGCCAGGTATTTAAAAATAATTCCTAACTTTTTCTCTTCACTTGATTTCCCTAGACAACTAATCCCAGACTTCAGTTATCTCATATTTAAAATCTCATTATATTCCTCTTCATACCTTTTCCCCACTACTCTTGATATTTTTAAGACTTTCATCATTCCCAGTTGATTTCTAAAGTCTTCTAACACTATACTCAATTTCAAGCCATCTAACACATTATCAGAGTCATCTTTCAAAAATGCACTTTTCCCATATCCCATAGCTACTTACTGCCTCAGTGCCTTCTGAAAACTCTAGTATAATCATAAATATTTCTCTCCACACCTGTATCTTACTTATTATATTATTCTTCTACGGGTTTTCTAAATTGAATCTTCTTCCTCTCTTTTGGTCTTTTATGTGGAAGTTGCTGATTTTTCCACCCTGCATTAAACTCAAGTTAGATGTAGTTAGTGCTATTTCAAAAAAATTTCACTTTCATTCTTAAACACAAATTATTCCTCTAAAGTCTGTGTCACCATATACTTTGTCCTTTGGTCTAACTCCAGTGGCTACTCTGGGCTGAGGGTGGAGGGTCTAGAAGTTGGCTTGGCCATAGATGGGTGAAGACTACTGTGCTGAGTTTGAGATACTTGTGAGAAATTCACTTGGAGACGAACACCTTCTTCTCTTCTTTCTTCCCTATAGTAACTTATTTCTTTTTTCTACATCCTTTACTCCTTCCTTCCATCTTTTTTTCCCTACCTCTCTTCCTCCTTTCTTTGTTTTATTGTTGTTGTTATTGTTTTGTTATTGTTGTTTGCTTGCTTGCTTGCTTGCTCTATTTTTTCTCTGTCAAGAAGGAAGAGAGCATAGACTGGTGATATCCCAATTCTCTGCCTATTAATATCTGGGCAACAAGTCTGAAGCCCTTCAATTCAGTGGCCTGCAGAGGTCCATAGCCTGCTCCACCATTTCTACAAATCCTCAAGTTTCATATATCCTCATGTTCTTCTTCCTCCCAGGTTTCTGCTTCCTTGCAGAGTTCTCTGTTCTGGTACACATATAAAATTCAACCATTTGTTTAATTAAAAAGAAATAAAAATTCTTATACTATGCATTTTGAGTAGAGTAGATTTCATTGGCATTGCAGTCAGGAAAGAATTGGGTTGGGTAGAAGAAAGAGAACACTTTTATCGTGCCAACAATATATTACTCAAATAGAACCGAATTTTCCACCATTCTTAAAATAGCCTTCAGCATCCATATCGTAGGAGAATTTTGCTATCATTTCTCACCTAATCCAATTTCTCTCTACCATCTTCTCTTAACTACACACATTTCTCTTCCCTATTCTTCCCCTTTATTCTTCTTCTCCTTTAGGTTTTTCACCCCTGTTGATTCCTTCTCAGGATCAGGAGCAAAGGTAACATGTTTTTTGCCTTTTGTCTGACATAAAATGGCTTCCTCTTCCTCTGAGAATATCTGTCAACTTCTGTGCCCAAGTAGTATATGAAGCTAGTTGTGACAAACTTATAGAGTCAAACATTCACTAATAGAGCTGACATAATTATAATTTTTTTAAGATTTCCCTTTCCCGGAATTGACTTTACCTTACTCTTAACAACAGGATGAGGATACTATGTTCCCTCTCTTTCGTCACTTAGCTTAACATTTAGTCACTGATACTCACCCTTGTTTACTCAACCATCAGCACTTTCTGAGCAATTTTCTGTGTAGCTTTCTATGTGGTGCCAGGGATCTTAAGAGGAATATTATAGTGTTTTGTGTGGCCTGAAGTTTTTATCTTTTTGAGAGCCTTTTTAATACAAAATGATAACAACACACTTAGTTATGAAACAATATTTATTTATAATGAGTAATAATGACAAGTTATAAATCTTTGGCTGACAAATGCCACCAATAACTTTATAAGTCATGGAATAATATAATATTTTTTATTCGTTAATACCTGACCATGCTGTTACTTCTTTCTGTCCTGCATTTTTAACTCCAAAATTATCCCTTCATATGACAATAATTTTTCACTACTGTCCATACAGAAAATAAATGTATAGTCATTTATTTATTATGGTTTTCATATTCATTCATTCATTCATTATCATTTATGTCTTTCCACTTCACAAGTCATTGTTGGTGAGGTCATGAAAATTTTTAGGATCCTTATCAAATTTGTGGAATTCATTCACAAATAAACTCTGAGAGTTTTGGACATTTCAAGTTTCCTTTCAGTGACTAAATATTCTTTGAGTTGATGTCACTTGTTAACAAATTTGTTGTTGATGTCTTATTGTCTGGCATATTATACTTGTTATATTGTCTTCTTTGGTCTCTGAATTTCAGGTCAACTTCACTTTAGTTCTCCCCTTAATGACAAAAGCCCCATACCACCTGATAGGAGAACAAGTGTGATGGGGGACATCAGTAGGGTGAGGGCCCATTCTTAACTGATTGTGGTTATAATATCATACTTGGTCAAACTTTACAACTAATGACCAACTGAACACATTGCTAAGACTTTTTGTAAAAGGGCTCAGATAAGTGAGGGGGCCTTGAAATGTAAGCTTCTTTAGCTTTATGTCAAGTCAATAATTCTTCCTCTCAGGCCTGCTTTTTAAGACACTCTGGAACATTATGACATTTTTATTAATTTATTTGTTTTTAGAGAGAAAGAGAGAATGGAGGGGAGGGTCATGGAGAGACAGAGGGAGGGAAAGAGTAAAAATCTCAAACTCCCCACTTAGCATGGAGCCCAATGCAGAGTTCAATCCCAGGACCCTGAGATCATGACCTGAGCCAAAATCAAAGGTAGGATGCTTGGGGCACCTGGGTGACTCAGTTGTTAAGTGTCTGCCTTCAGCTCAGGTCTGATCCCAGAGTCCTGGGATCGAGTTCCACATTAAGCCCCACATTGAGCTCCACATTGAGCTCTTTGCTCAGCAAGGAGCCTGCTTCTCCCTCTCCCACGCCCCCTGCTTGTGTTCCCTCTCTCACTGTATCTCTCTCTGTTGAATAAACAAACAAAATCTTCAAAAACAAAAACAAAAACCTAAACAAAAGTAGGATGCTTAACTGACTGAGCCACCTAGGGGCCCCACGTTATGACATTTGATCTACCTAAGGGGCTTTAAGACAAGAATTTTATTTATGTTTTTCTTCCTTGACAGTTACAGATATATGGCCCACCTATGTCTTGAATAACCTCCTATAGTAGTTAACAATAGTAATATGAAATAATTCTCTGAAATAAAGGCATTTGTATCATAATACTGGAAACAATGTAGTCTTTTTTTTTTGACAAAATAACGTGATTACCGACATCATGCAACAGAGCTTTTGCAATAACAATAATATCCTAATAATTTAGGAAAGCAATTTAAATTACATTTAAGTTGATGAATTGATTGCCTTTAAACTAAAATGAGAATTGTTGGTAGTAAATAATCTGATTTTCTCCTTCAATGACCTCTTCACTCTGGAACTTAATTTTTGAGTTAGGGTCCTGAAAAAAGAAGGAGGTCTGGGTGATAACCACACAGCTACAAATCCAAATACCTCATCTCTTCCCCATGCCTGCCTCAGGTACCATGGCTCTATTGATAGTATTATCTCTCTGTTTCCCGAGACAGAACAAAGGAAGTCAATCCATTCAGTCTGTGCCCACCTAATACATTTTCTGCTTTGAAGCTTCATAGTTCAGGCACTTATCCTTATTTACTTAGAGTTAGTGTAAAAGACTCCTTAACCTCATCCTTTGCCTCTAGGATGCTCTCCACATCCCAAAACTCATCTATTTTCAGCACCATAAAAAGCACTTTCTGAGACACTTTTAATGTTAATCATGTTCTTAAATTTCATGAACATCTCCCTATGGCTTCCAAGACATAATTTTAATGTATTTCCACACACTATAAGACCTTTCATGTCTTGGTCTGGCCTGTATGCTTGTTAATAGTTTTCTTCTACCCATATAACTATGGTTCCAGTCTCCAGAAATACTGAACTTCTTGTTGTTTCTTAGACAATCTGACATATCTTCTCTTTTTCTGTAATATATGAGATATACATATTTATATTTTGGAAAATTTCTGTTCATTCTTCAAGTATTCATTTGAAGCCTACACTTTATGAGATGTTCCCTGACTTTCCTAGGTACAGCTAAATCCTTTTATGCATTCATTTTAGGGAGAAATTTGCATGAAAAAGCCTTATAGAATTTGTTTTCTCTTGTGATATATATACATTATATATATAATATATAAAATATATATATTATATATATAACTTTGAGTCTAGTGAAGAGGCTATAGATATATATAGACTCAAATTTCCCAGTTTTTGTTGGTTTATTAACCAAAAGAAATATATGATAAAAGTGTATGTCTCCTCTGTTATTATGACAGTTTTTTCAGAGGATGGGGAAAATATTTTTTACCATTTTATTCCTATCATAATTTCATCCATTCATGTGTCTCAAATAACTCTGTCTGTATTTATTGAGTCTGAAGTGGAATATCTTTCCCTAATATATAGCAGGTACTCAAAAGAAAACAAAACAAAAAGGACAAATGTTATCACCCAGGTGAGTTGACATGCTGACCAGCTTCTTAGCCTCTAAATTATACCCTAACTTGGTCACTCACATGACTCTAGTAGGCCAAACTTGAGAACAAAAGAGTTGCTAATGTATTTTCAACTGATGTGCAGTGAGAAGTTGCTGAAGCAGTCCAGCTTCAGGCTGCAGTCCAGCAGTCTCCAGGCTGAGAACACCCTGGAGAATGGCACCAATATTTACCTGTTGGCCAATACAGAACACTAGAGTTCAGCCCATAATCCCTCCACATCAAGTGATGTACTTACATGATCCTTCTACCACATCTACAAACTCACTCCTAGCCATTCCCACTACTCTTTGTAATCCATCTAAGTTATTAGAAAAGCCATATATACTCAACTTCCAGATACCAATCTCAGCTCTCCTAAAACTGATTATATGGGCCACTCTTATATTTTATCCACTGTGATTTATAAATATGCCCTGGCCTTTCCCTTAGAACTTTCATCCTCCTGACATGACATCTTGATCACCTATACACTTGTAGGGACCATAAGGATATTTTAAGAGTTGACACCTTTCTTGTCTGTTCTCTTCTGTCTTTCCCATGCAGCTTCTCAGATATTTTATTTGGACCAAATTACTATTCCTGTGCATTCAGAACCAAAAAAGTACCTGGAACAAAGTGATGTATTGATATGCTTTGAATTAAAGAACAGAATTCTTATCCTAGTTCTGCCAATTATCTCTTTATGCTAAATAAGATATATAGTCTCATACTTTTAAGCATGAACAAATCTTAAAGAAGTCCTGTTCCTTTCCTACCAACAAGAAAACCGAACACCTTTGAGAATATAACTAATTTGTAGAAACAGCTGGTTTAATGAAAGCCTGGCCTGGACTTCAGGTCTCTCTTGGAACCACCATGTGTAACCTCTAAGTCTATTTAATTCTCTGAGCCTTTTTTCCTTATCATTAAAATGACAGTTGCATCATCCCTTTGTACTTCACAACACTATTGTAAGTAATCAACAAAATCATGGACATGAAGCATTCGGATAAGCAAAAGTGTCTTTACTAATATCCAATATTATTAGTGCAAGGCCTTTTAGAACACCCTTATTCCTTTGTAATCACAGATTGTCATTATTTCACTCTATTTTCTTAAATTGCATTTTGATTACTAAATCCTCCCAAATTCTTTGTACACTGTAATTATATCTCTTAACGTGGTAAACAAGCAGCAATCTATGTGCATACACTGATCCCACAGTAGATTTTCCCCCAATCTAAAATCAGCTAGAATTAAATGCAGGGAGTGTACCAAGCTGGAGCAGTAGACAGTCTAGGACTGAGGAGAAAGGAAGACAGTGATCAGAAATAGACAGGAAGGAAATAAAAACAGTAAAGACTGTTCATTGCAGGGCAGGAAAATGGAAAGTAACAGTTATATATGCTGGGCATACTTACATGCATTTCCATATTTAATGTTCACAAGGTAGCTGAGTAAGACTGATGGAATAACTCATCTAAAACCAGTAGAGCCACAGTTTAAAATGGGCTTCTCTGTTTATTGAATACCTGTTCTTTTCAGTACTCCATGGTGGCTCTTGATTTATTATTGCAGATAAACAAAATCAAAAAGCTAGGAGCCAGAAAGCAGCAGATCGCTGGATTTTTCTTGAGCTAAAAAAAAAAAAAAAACCTATAAAAATTCATCAGCCTCTGCCACAGACTTCCTGAGGGAAAATTGAGGAACTTGGTATTGGGTGATGGCCATGACTGTGCAAGAAGCCTTCCCTACTGTTCTACTAGGAGCCAAAAGCTAAAGACTGAGGATGGAGAAAGATTTCCTCATCAGCCACAATGTTAGTGAATGTGAACTTAGGAGTCAAGCTAATGCCTTAACACTGATGAAGTACACCTAACTAGTGTGATTTTTGGAAAGTTGCTGCTTCAATCCATGAAATTGATCCTAGTTTCCATAGTCAATATCACTTTCCTTTAGGATAATCTTAAATAGTCTCAACAAAGAATCCCAGATAAAATTTTCCAGCCCACTTTGTGTGTTTCCATCCTTATATCCAAATGCCTAATTGATATTTCCACTTAAAGGTTTCATGGTAAATCTTACAAAGTATTTAAAAAAATTATTGAATATGCCTACCATTTTTTTTCTTTAATGCTAGCCTTTGTTGATAAATAACCTCAAAACTTTGCTTCCTCCTTTAAATCTCTCATATACAACCTGTAGCAAATCCTATAAATTCTGTCTTTTAAATATATTCATTCACTTCTCTCTGACGCCATTCCCATCACCATTTTATTTGTCCCATGGACCACTGAGAAAAGCCACTTTTCTTTCCATACCAACTCTTGTTCTCAGCCCCAAATCCATTCTACATACTTTAGCCAGAGCATCTTTTGTCAATCCATAGCTGATTATGTCATTCCTAGAGGTAAATTCCCATTGAAGTAAAATAAAGTTCAATTACCTTCACACTGTAATTTTTGTGAAAGATGTCCCTGAGATTATAAAATGCGTAGCCTTCTGTGCTGTGCTGAGGGGCTGGGATTTTCTTCTAATAGTAATTTTATCAACCTATTTTTCTCCTCCCTAATCCTTATCACGATTGGAGGTTATGGTTTGGGCTACTCTGTTTCAATCATATATTTCCTGATAGACTATCAGCTTCATTAAGATAGAAGCTAGTGTATTTAGCCCACCACTGTGTCCTATTTCCCTAACGTAATGCCCTAAATAAAACTAGCACCAATAAATATTTGTTGAATAAAATAATGACTAAATGGGCTTACCGGTTGGCTGACAGTATGATAAATTGAATAATTCATTTTGGAATAAAGTTGCAGAGAGGTCACTGCTAGGCTTACAGTTCTGTAGAATAAAGATTATGAAGTTCTTATTTTTTGATTAAGGAAGTATTGATATCCCTTTTAGTATAACTAGCTTATTTTTCAAGATCCAGTTCAAGCAACCTCACTTTTGTGATGACTTTTTGAAAATGCTAGCCCAAAATAATGTCAATTTCTGACTTACTCTGGAATTTATTATCTACACTATATTTACTATCTACACTACCCTTTCAGCTCTTGAAATATTCTCTCATCTAATGACCCAGAAGATAGATGTGTTTATGTCCTTAAGCACATTAGGTATCAGCTCTAACAGGCTTATAGACTCTTGGAATTGAGTTCAAGATTGTACTTGTATTTTGTTCTTAACAGAATCTAGGACTGTGCTTAGTACATAGAAGAATCAATAATCATGAAATGCACAAATAAGTAAATGAATGAAGATTTTGGAAATAGCTTCAAGTTTCAGTGTTATGTGGATAAGGATAAGAAATATTCTGAACAAATTTATCTTTCATTATTTTAGAATGAGTGAAAGAAGCGATGGAAAAATTAAGACCCCCAAGTGTCATCTTGCATGACATCTGCAGCAAATACCCTGCCATATAAGATTTAGATACTTCTTTTCTCTGAAAATTTTATTTGTCTGGGAGGTTTCCTTTTTTTTTTTTACAGATTTTTTTTTTTTTTACAGATTTTATTTATTTATTTGAGAGGGAGCAATCAAGAGAGAAAGCATGAGCAGAGGGGAGGGGCAGAGACAGAATGCTGAGCAGGGAGCCCAAAGTGGGGCTCAATCTAGGACCCTGGGGTCATGACCTGAGCCAAAGAGCCACTTAACCTACTGAGCCACCCCTGTCTAAAAAGTTTTCTTCTGCTTCTTTCTTTCTTTCTTTCTTTTTTTTTCTTTCTTTCTTTCTTTTTTTTCTTTTAAATTCAAGAACATTGAATATCTGTTTTCAATTTTATTTTGTATCTTGGCAGAAATATCTCAATAGCACATAAATTTAAAAAGGAATGGTACATAAGTTTTGAAAGAAAAATCATAATTATATTAGTCCACCAATTCCTTCATTTTATGCATTTCCTTTCTGACTTATTATTTTAGAATTTAGTATGTTTACATTACTGTAGTTATAATGTATGTTTGCTTTATTATTTTATATTATGATATAAGGAGGTAATTATTTCATGAGTTTTCTTGATTTTGTATAAGTGATACATTCATGAAAAGTCTTTTAACTAAATTTATTTTCACTAAATTGTATTAGTTTTACATTGGATGGGAGTTAGTGAAGATGGTTACTAGCATTTTTTTTCCCCTTTTAGGTTTTGATAAAGTATTAATATTTGTTACATTTGTCTTCACTTGTCATGAAAGTTTAATGAACAATGATTCCCAATATTTTGCTTGAGGACAAATGTATGAAAATCACAGCTTTAGGGGTTTGTGAAGACCCAGGTTTAATTCATTCCTTTGACACTTACAAGTTGTGTGATCTAAGGAAAGTTAATTATTTGAGACTCAACTTTTTCATCTGTAAAATAGTTATAATTCCTACTTAGAAGTATGTTATGTGAAAAACAGGTAAAATACATGGCAAAGCAGCCTCCATACTAGTTTCTTCCCTTCTTCCTCTTCAGTCTGCCTCTTCCCTCACAACCACAACTCACCCTATCTTTATACTTTCTAATAAACTCCTTACTCCCCCAGCTCCTAACTTCATACATTTTCCAAGGAGCTGAAATAAGGATAAATTTTGATTTCAGTTTGACAGCTAAGATGTTTGGTTAGTATTTTCTTTCCTTTATGAACATATGGAAGGATTATAAGATGACAACTATTTTTAACTGAATGGTAATTTAAAAAAAAAATAACAGCAGCAACAATAGAAACAATCACAAAACCCACTCTTTATCAAAAGTTTATTATGTAGAAAGAACTGTCCTAAATATTTCATATGTATTATTTCTAGTGCTTAGAAAAAATTCTATAATAATCACAAACTCATATTTTGAAGAAGAAATAGACTTCTATGTCTGAGACCACACAGTGTGCAAATTCTAAAGAACAGTTCCTATTCAGAAATGCCTAGTTCTCATTTACTGTTTACTCTATTGTTGCCCTAATAAACATTTACAAATCAGCCTGTAGCATAGGACTTCAGTCAATGAAAGCACTTACTGCAAAAGGAATAAAGTTGCTATTTTAAGGTGTCTAAGATAGATTTATCTATCTTAGATTTAACACACATATTAGATCTAGATTTAACACACATATTTATAAATTGTTTATATGCACAACTTATTTTGTATTTTAAGTACTTACCCATCACTATTGGAAATTTGAGAGCTATTAGTGGTGACATCTTCCTAAACATCTATCAGCACACAATCTTGGTGACTTTCCTAAAAATTTTGGAGCACTCATGTTGCCATTGGATACATAAATTAGCAAAAGACTGAGAATGGAGAGTTCCAATAGTTTCCTTGCTGTTAGAAGCATCACCTAGCATGGACAGAGAGAGCAAAATGTATAAAATTGTATAAAAGAAGTAATTCTCCTTCTGAATCCAATTAACTAACTATAACATAGATTTATAGATTCAAAATTCAACAACTCAAAAAATGTAATTTCTAATGTACATATAATCTACTCATTCATTTACATATATTTTCTCTTGGTATTATTTATTCAGATGTAATATTCTAGCCTCAATACTTAGAGCAAGGGATACTAGGTTGATGATGAAAGTGCTTAGTATTAGACCATTGCAGGAGATTACAGAGTAAAACCACAGGTCTATGTAATCTTGTTCTTTAGGTGTTTTGAGGAGAAGGAGCTTAGCTTCCCATAACATGAAAGTGTATAGAAAAGGTGGGAGTTAATGGAGGCATTAAAAGGACACATCTTAGATGAAACTGGAAGGTCAGGTGGGGTTTAGTCAAGAATAAACGTATCAGGAGGGAAGTTCTAGGCCAAGGTAGTGTCATTTGAGAAAGCCTTGAGTTGACAGAAAGCTCAGAAAGTTTGGAGAACTACAAACAAAGTATACTGAAGTACCAGCTATTAGAGTTTTGTTTAAAATCAAAGGAAGTCATGGAAGGGTTGTAAATTAGTTTAGATGCTATTACATGTAGGAAGCTGACAACTCCGTTGAAATAAACAAAACCATGTAGAAACATATGTACTGGTCGAAATATAAGTCCAGAAATGGAGAGGGTTTCAGGAGTGATTCAACCCAGTCTCTCTAGTACTGTTTCCCCAAGACTCCATTTTGTGTATTCTCTTCTCTGGGTGGATTTCTCCATGATTCTGGATTTTCTTATGGTGAATAAATGGCTCTAGCATTCCACAATATCCAGAATAAGACTGTCTTACCTAGTGACTTTTTTGTAGGCTCAACAAAACTTCCTTTCCTAAAGCCTATTAAAAAAAAAAAATCTCTCATAGTCCACTGCTCTAAATGTGGTTCCATGTTCTGAGACTGTTTCTACCAGGGAAAAGTGTCAATAAGCCAGATCTTGGGTTTAGGGAACTAGTGATTATGACAAGGGAAATAGGATTAACTTGGACCAATCAAGTCAACCCCTTGATGGCAAGTAAAGTAGTGGAGGAATATATAATCAGTTTTTCTTCTCTCTCTTTTTTTTTAAAGATTTTATTTATTTATTTATTTGAGAGAAAGAGAGGGAGAACACACAGGGAAAGTGAGAGACAGAAGCAGACTCCCCGCTGAGCAGGGAGCCTGATGCAGGGCTTGATCCCAGGACCCTGGGCCCATGACCTGAGCCGAAGGCAGCCACTTAGTCAACTGAGCCACCCAGACGCATCTATAAGCAGTTTTTCTAACCTCATGCTATCCATGTAGAAGCAAAGGGCAACTAAAAGTTACTAATAAGAAATGGGAGAGTGTGAGTGGAGAATGGAAAAACAATAATGCTGGATGCCACTCTTAGAGAATAACAAGATTATAATTTCATTTAAGGTAGATCATAAAAGTCTGCAGTGTGGAGGGGCAGCTGGGTAACTCAGTCATTTGAGTGTGGAACTCTTGATTTTGGCTCAGGTTGTTATCTCAGGTCATGATTCAGGGTTCTGAGATTGAATGCATGGCCTCTGTGCTCAGCAGGGAGTCTGAGATTCTCTTCCTCTGTCCCTCCCCTCCCTGCTCCTGCTCTCTCTCCCTCTCTCTCAGATAAATAAAATAAATCTTAAAAAAAAAAGTCTGTAATGTGGAGAATGTCCAGGTGAAAGAAAGTGAAAAGGGTTGGAGATAGAGACCGTTTTAGGAGGTCTTTGCTGTTACCTACTGGGAAATTGATGGTGCCTGCACTAAGGTGTTGAAAGGGGTTGAGAAGCAACCCATCATGTGATCAGTTTTCCTACTTGTATTTTTAGCTAAGATAGATAATAGTATCATGAGTGTTTTTTAAGAGACATTTAAAAAATCCTCTGTATCTAATTATATCTTTCACAGGATGTCAGTGTGGTTATAATGTTACATTTTCTTGGTGTTTGTACTGAAGGAGCAGAGCAGGGCTAGCTCTGTTTTGCATTGCACCTGCCTTCTTGTGTGTGACCCCCATACAACCTGCCTCTGGGAGGAACTGCAGAGTGTTAGAATGTGGCTCAGCCCTCCCTTGAGCTAGTTGGCCCAGACTGCCTGTGAGTTAGTTTGAGTTAGCCAATAGGAATGCGAAACCCCTAACCTCCAAAGAATGTAAACCCCGCCTTTGCCCACCAAACTTGCAGGCCAATTCTGGCCAGAGTGATAGGCTAGTTCAAACAGTTACTAAACAACTTTCTGTGTGTGTTACAATCTCATTGGCCACTGGTCCCTATAAAACTGCTGCGCTTTTTGAAATTCTCTCTCTTTCTCTACATCACACCGCTGCGTCCGTGAGTGTGGGAGACTGAGTTCAAGCTAGCTCGAATAAAGGGCTCTTTTGCTTTTGCATCAGACTCGGCTCCCTGGTGGTCTTTGGGGATCTCTAAATCTGGGCATAACAGTACATGACAATTGATAATAGCTTTGATGACATTTGTATATTTCTATGCATTTTATTAAGGTAAATATATGCATTTGGCATTTTACTCAAATTCTATGTAACATAATTTGAGGTAACAACAGTGCTTTGGATAATTGATGCATTTTATTATATTCAATCTTATACTAACATTTGAGTGGTTGCTTTATTTTTTTGTCATTACAATTTGTCCAGAGATGAACATTTTTGTGATAATCCATTTTCTGAGTTTCCATTTGTTTTCTTCATACAGATTCTATAAATTAATACAATTCTGTATTTCTACCTCTTAACTCTAATCCAGAGGTAGCTACTTCATTGTTTAGTAATCATCTGTTTACTTGCTGTCTTTTTCAATAAATGTAAGGACCATGATTGTTTTAATTATAGCAGCATTCTTCATATGCATTACACTATCTGGCACAAATACATATTAAGTAAACAAATTAAATTATATCAATATTTAACACTGTGTAGTATATATGTATGTATATATTCAGTGAATAATATGATGTAATAATAACATAAATGGTACATATATATGTATGGCCCCTGTTCTTTTCTCTCTATATATGTACATATATGAATATATGTACATTTGATGCTATATGTAGCAAGTGCCCATATGTCAGTGCTTGAGAATCCTCTGGGACAGTAAACTGTGAGGAAACAAGATTGTTCCAGTAAATTCCAAGGTAAATTCTCTTATATTTTTTTCTTTCTTTCCCATTAAAAAAAATAATAAAACTTTCTTAAAGATTCAGTAGTTATTCCTCTTCAGTAGCCTCTAAGTAACATTTAAATCCTGTGGGTTTGTTTTTTTTTTCCTGTTAGTTCTCAGCAGCTGATGCTTTTTACAAACTATTTTCTGAGAGAGATGTAGCTTTTTATTATAAATTTTACATTCAAAAATGAAAGTTTATCAGTATTTTAAAACATCAAGATTTAGGGTGACTTTTGGTGAGATACTATTATAGAAAAATAATGTCAGGTGGTACTGGAATGAAATTAATACCTTACTCCATAGTTATTTTACTGTGATTATTTTAGAGCTAGTGCTTAAACCCTGAGTTAAATTAAGGGAGAAAACTGTAAGTATCTTATCACCAGACTGTAAATTTCTTTATTTGTTTACTGTTAAAATTCCACTACCAAGTGAGACTAGTATATAGTGGACATTTAATAAGTAAAGAACTTGTGAATAATGGAACAAGATAACCTGATTATACTCAAGGATTTTTGTCTGTTTATTTTTAAACTTTTGTGTGTGTGTGGAACATAAGAAACAGAGAAAAGGGCACAAAACTTAAATATCCAACTAAGTATCACTTTATAAGACCAATAACAATGTAGCCAAACTCAGATTAGTAATTGGAAAAGTTCTATACCATGACAAAAGCCCCCACCTTGTGCACTATTAATGATTATCATGATTTTTATAGTTATATCTTTGCTTTTACAAAGTTTTTGCATCAAATACGTCTTTCTAAATGTTCTAACATACATTTGTTTATTCTTAAACTTTATACAAATTCAATCAAATGGTAAACATTTCTTGCATTGAGCTTCATTTTCTCAATATTATATTTTTAGTTTCAACAATGTTATTGCATGTAAGTGTAGTTTGTTCCTTTTCTTTTGCATGGTATGACAATCATATAGAATCATAAGATGTCCTTCCCCCAAAACCCCATGGCATATGATGGGACTAAACTAGGAACCCAAATATTAATCAACATTAGAATATATAAATATATTATGTAAAATTTTGCTCTTCTGTAAATCAATGAGCTATGTTGAAATTATCTATTATAATTTTAAGTTGTCTCTTTTTAATTTTTTAAAGTTCTATGAGCATGCTTTACATATTTTAATTTCGATTATTAAATACATAAACATTTAAAATTGCTTTAGCTTACCAGCGAAATAAAGCATTTTTTATGATTAGTAAGAGTTCCTTTTCATCTCTAACAATGCTTTATTCCTTAGTATGTATTTTATTAGATATTAATATAGCTACAACTGCTTTCTTTTGCTTGGAGTCATGATGTAATGTTTTCTATTCTGTATTTTCAAGCTTGCATGAACTAATATTTCAGTTGGCTATCTTATAAGAAACATGAATTGAGTTTTATTTTTGTATTTAATCTAATTTTTTTTTAATTAGAAGATTTTACTACATTTTCATTAGGGTAATTCTCAGTATTATGATTTTAATTCTACCCCCTTAATATATGCTTTCTATTTCTACTTTTCTTTCTGTATATATTTTACTTTTTGACTTCTTTAAGATTGTGGGGATTTTTTAATTATTACATTATTTCTCAGTTATTTGGGACATCACACAGTCTCCCATTATTTTATGTGTTGTTATGTAAGCAATGCTTTCCAGTAGAGTTTTCTGTCATATGGAAGTTTTCTGTATCTGTGTTGTCTAATATAGTAGCCATTAGCCACATATGTCTACTGAACAGATGAAATATGGCTAGTGTGACTGAAGAAACTAATTTTTAATTGGATTTTAATTAGTTTACATCTAAGTTTAAGTAGATAGTTACTACAGCATTGAAATGAACAGCATATAAATTAAAACCTGAATCTTCGGGGCACCTGGGTGGCTCAATTGGTTAAGCATCCAACTCTTTGGTTTCAGTTCAAGTTGTGATCTCAGGGTCCTGGGATGGAACCTCTGTGTCAGGCTCCAGGCTCAGTGCAAAGTGGGCTTGAGATTCTATCTTCCCTTCTCCCTTTGTCCCTCCCCCCGCTCATGCTCTCACGTGTGCACATGCTTTCTCCCTCTCTCTTTCTCTCTCTCTCAGATAAATCTTAAAAAAAAAAATATTGTCTAGCAACTTAAACATTTCTTCTTTGGAGATATTCTCTCCATTTCTCCCTAGCTTTTTCAAAGTAAAAACCTCTCCTTCTCTTAGATATTCTACAATTTTTCAGTGATGTGTTTATGCATGTGGTTTGTTTTTAGTTAGCATTCTTTTTCTTTCTTTCTTTTTTTTTTTTTTAACATTCTTGAGGGGTATTTTTTTTCCCTTGAAAATGTGTTTAGACTTCTCTAATAAATTCTGGAAAATTTCAGATATTTTCTTGTCAAATATTACTTGTTATTCATTCTCTCTTCTCATTGTAGCACTCCAAAATAATCAGAAGTTTAACCTTCCTATTATATAACTTATTTTCTTAACCTCTCTCTACATTTGTTTCTTTTAGGTTTATTTTGGATATTTCCACCTCATTTATATTTCAGTTCACTAATTCCCTTTTCGGAGATGTCTAATTTATTATTTTAATCAACTGTATAATCAATTAAGTATATTCTTAATTGTTATTAAGTTTTTAAAGGTTCTAGAAATCCTATTTGTTTTTCTTTAAAATTTGTTATGCAGTTTTAAATCATTTACAGCTTCTTAAAAATTGCTTTATCTGGTATTTTATTTTTTAATCATAGTAATCAGAGTTGTTCCAATTTCTGTATGAAATAGTTTCAATTTATGACTGCCAATAGTTACTGTCTATTACATATGATTCTTACTATTGTCACCTTGCCTCCTGGTCCCCCTGGTTATTTTGGTTGCATTTGAAAAAATGTGATTCAAAAATTGTGGCCTGGGTGACTCAGTCAGTTAAGCATCTGCCTTTTGATCAGGTCATGATTTCAGGGTCCTGGGATCAAGCCCTGCATCAGGTCCTTGCTTAGCCGAGAGTTTGTTTGTCCTTCTTCTTCTGCCCCTCTGCCCCACTCATGCTCTCTCTCTCTCTCTCTCTCAGTCTCTGTTTCTCTCAAAGAATATTATTATTTGCTTCTTTCACTTCATTCACTGAGGATTTTTATTTGCTTCTTTCTGGTGACCAGGTATACTAAGAATGTACAGTTATCCAACAGTGAGATTGAGCTCTCTCTAGAGCATCCTCCTGGGTTGTTTAATACTGGGCCGCATTTGTGCAAGTGCGTGTTCATTGTTTTTTAATCCTAGTTTCAAGGATGCATTGCTTTGGATGTTTACCCAAAATATGAGGGTTCTACCAGGACCATATCTAAATGAGCATTCAATTTTTATACCCTAACCACATGATGTCAAAAACCAGCCTCTCAGCCCTTCTTCTGTATTGACAAATGATCACAGCCACAAATGTACTATTTAGTAATCTGGATGTTTGTCTTCTGCCTGCTGCTTAATTTTGGCCTGTAGTTTTGGAAACTAAAAAAAAAAAAAAAAAAAAAAAAACCTTAATCATTATTTTTCCAAACCCTGTTTAGACTGTACCTGGAGTACAAATTGTATGCAATTATGTACCTGGAGCACAAATTGTATGAAATTATATTGATTCATGAGCCAAGTATGCTGATTTATAGAATACCATCATAATCTCTATAGCTGGGAAAAAGATTACCAATGATCACACAGAGTCCAGTTTTTCCCACAGTAATTATAATCTAAAAGCTGTCAAGCATATGACCTGCTGGACAATGAAAATACTCTAGTGGATGCTTTTATTTCAGATAGATTTTATTACTTATTACATTTCCATTTCTTTCTTGAAAAGATAATGAGTCATGGAAGAGACATTCTAGCAATCTAACATTGCCGCTATGAATTTGATATGAGACTATTTATATAACTTCATTACAGTTCCTCCTCTGAATGAAAAGTAGATTTTTATTTTGAAAATATCTGCTAAATCAAAGTGTCCTTTCTTATATAAAGGACGTCTACAAATTATGTCAGATTCCCATGTATTGTTAGTGTCCCCTATACTTTTTCATTGTGGAAACATTTTATGCTATAGATATAAACCCCAAATTGTGTAAATTCATGAAATATTTTCTGTACATCATAACATTGGAATTTTTAAAGTCAATTCACTTAGGAATTACATCTGCAAAGACACAAGTACATTAAGATTTGTGGATAGTCTTCATTTGACCTGCCGTTTACCTCATTCCAAAACAGTGATTTAAATGATATTTCACTGGATAAAATAGTACCTATTTCAGGTATTGGAAATATAAGAAATTATTATATCTAAAATTTTAAAAAACTCATGAGTTAGAAATTATAAAAATAAAGCCAGAAAAAAATGATTTTCCCCTTTAGGATATCATACTTGATTTTTAAATATCCCTACAGTCATGTGGGTTAGGTTTACTCTACCAAAATGCACAGTTGTATTTAGATAAACAAAGATTTGGAGATACTATTTTGCTATAGCCAGAAACCTTAACATTATAAGATAATTCATTAATTTTCATGTACTTCTTTAGAGGTTGGTCAAACACAGCAAGATTACATGTTTAGGTCTGAATTTTCTGAGTAAAAGCAGCCTAAGACATAGAACCTCACCAATTACCCATGCCAAAAGCCTTCTGAACTAGTTTGTTCTGTTATTTATATTAGTCAGTAAACTATGGAAAAGGGCCTGTGTGACAACAGTTCAGAAACAGCATTGAAAAAGGTTTATTTACCATTATTAAGGCATTCTTACTCAAATTTTATAAAATATACAAATTACTGTATATTTTTAATAGTGTTCTACCAGAATACAATGAGAGACCAAGTAGCCAACACCATGAATTGCCAGTGTTGCCATGTATGATCATTATAGCCCTTAATGTGGAAACCTGTTAATGCTGATTGTCTCATTTAATATTCAATATAGCCCTATGAGTTGGGGAGTACTATTTCCTTGTTCTTATCTAGATATAAAAAACAATTTAATTGTTTTTTTAAACTGTTAATTAAAAAACAGTTTAATTGCCCAGTGCCCTAAAGTTAGCAAATACCAAATATCAAGATTTGGATTTAGGCAACATGGCTCCACAATTAGCTCTTTTATTTTCTTATATTTTAATTTTTTTTTAGGTGGGGGTGGTAGGGGTGAGAAGGGGCAAATGGAGAGAGAGGCACTATTTTAAGCAGGCTCCAAGCCCAGCAGAAGCCTGACATGAGGCTCGATGATCTCACAATCCTGAGATCATTACCTGAGCAGAAATCAGGAGTCAGAAACTTAACCAACTGAGCCACCTAGGCTCCCCTGCAGAGTGAGCTCTTTTTAAACTGCATTTAAGTTATTTTCTGGGAAAAAGGAAGTGTGTAAGAGATCAAGAGAAAGCTACTCCAAAAAAGAGATGTTGCTTCAAGTAATTCAGAGTCATGAAAAGGAAAATTTCAAAAATGGAGCCAGAATTCACTGGCACCATTATGAAAACAGTGCTGCTTTGAGCAAGGCACACAGAGGCTCCCACTCTATAAAGTTTTCCATGAGAAAGAATAGTCAGAAGTATGGGAGGAATTGGAGAAGACAGGACCAGCATGCATATTTAATAGACAGTCTGGCTCACTGTTCTATGGAGCATGCTTTGGGTTTTTAACATCATTTGGGTGGTTAATAAGGAGCAAGTTGCTAGTGGCAACAACCAATTTCTTTGAATTTCTGTTAATAAAACCTGAGGCACACACAGTGCTATATTTTAGTAGAGTTCCAGTGTATCTTCATGACTCCAACTTATTTGTTATTGAGCAAACTCTGGGAAAATAAAGTGTATATGTCAAGATAGTAGGTTAAGCTGAGGAAAAGAAAAAAAAAAATCTTAGTGCTTAAATATAACAAAAATGTGTGTCTTACACACACTCACACCCAAATGGGGGATTTTGCTGTTCATAGTTACTCAAGAATCTAGGATAGCAGAGGCTCCATCTTCATGTATATATCCAAGATTATTGAAAAAGGAGGAAGGAATATGGGGAATTACATACCACCTCTTAAAGCTTCCATTCAAGAATGAGATGTGCCATTTCTGTTGGTCAAAGCAAGTCCATGTGATTATGCTTACCTTCAAAGGGAACAAGGAAGTGAAATGCTATAATGCCTGGAAATATGTGATGATCAACAAAAATGTCTATCACACACAGAGAAAGTGTGGTACAAAATCTTAGGAGATTTTATGAGCTCTTCTCAGCAAACCAGGCATCGGAAGTAGGTCAGAATATGATACATTCTGGGTAGGAGCAATGTGAGTTTTTTTGTTTTGTTTTGTTTCAGAAATAACACACTATAACCTATAGGGTATCTTCAACCACTCAATTCAAATAAATGGTAGAGGTTTCTACCCTGGAATTTCAAGGACTTTTTAAATTTATTTTGACTTTGTACAGACAGTAAAGATCATTAATTGCTTGGTTCACCAGTTTCTGCTGAATTAACCTGACAGTGGCCCTTTGATGGAAGAAAGTACAAGTTGAGAAGAAACCAAACTTAGGACATCATCCAGAACCAGGGCCTGAAATCTGGGCAGCCTCTTCGATAGCTCAGTCAGGCATGAACAAGAACACTTTAGGGCAGTGAGCTGTACAGCTCTTGATATATTACAGTTGGCACCTTTGGAGAGATACCTGAGGTGAGAAATAAGATACAATTTCAAATACATAAGTTCTGCCTGCAAAGTTTTTTTCTCAAGAAGAACATACAAAATAACCTTATGAAGCAATGTTCCTTTTCCTTGTCAAATTGTTTTTGTCATCCAAAATAGTCATAATATTTTCTTTTCATACAATACCTTAAAAATTTAACTCATGTCTCTTTTAGTTACTTCAGTATATACTTCAATATATAATGATTGGATTAGAGCAAGTAAATAAATTTAACATCCCATTTTTACTTAATTAAGACAAGTATAATATACTATTTGGAAGAAATTATTATGTTATGATTCTTTAGGAGAATTATTCAATTGGGTAGAGAAATTTAGTGATATAAGATGTTTTATTCCACAAATTCAAAAATCCCTGATGGCTACAAGTAGGGAATTTGAAGAAATTCATGTCAAACATATTTCTTCTGCATATCCTATGGAGACATTCTTAGCATAAAATGAAATAAAATTACTTTTATTACATGTACAAGAGATCTGAGGTTATGCAGCTCAAAAAAAACCCATCCATTTTGACAAGGATATATCTTTTAAAGATTCTTCAATATATCATTTTTATTTTAAAGAAGGGAAGTATCAGTTTTTGTTATTAGAGAAATTATAGGAAAAATTAAAACAAACTAAAATGATTATCCCTTAAACATGTATTTCCCAGATTCAGATTTAGGAGACCTAGGTTTGAATCTAAATCTGCCATTTACTTTCTGTGATCTTTTGTCAAGTTCTTTAATTTCTCAGAACCTCAAATTTCACATACTACTTTGTTAATATTTCACATATTATTTATGCTAAATTGTACTAAAAGCTGAGACCACAGCCTCAAATAAGAGAAAACCTAGAATACCCTATTACTATTATGGATAAAACATTTGTATTTGAGGCCATAGAAAGTATTTAGTGCCATACAAAGGCCACTACTGGTAAAATGGTTGGAAAAACTGTGACAAAAATAAAGAAAAATTAAAAGTTCTAGATGCACCATAGGTTCTGTTTTTCAGTAATTGGTTATAAATATTTATTGTATTCGTGCCAGACAAGCATGATTTTTTTTTTTACCTTTTTGATCCAGGACTGTGTTTAAACACACGCACGTACATACACGCACCTTAATACTACCACTTCATTTGAATTCTAGCAGTTGGTTGATTTCTAGCTATATTGGCCTTGCTGTATTAAAAAACCATGGGAAACTTAATTTCTTTTTAAATTGCCAAAGAAGATACTTTTGCCTTTTTCTGAGTTATTCAGTGTTCAGACCAGAGGAGAACAAACAGTTTTTGTCTCTGATATGCAATGAGTAACTTTTAACTTTATGGGACATGTCATGAAATTATAGACATGCTTGAACTGAGACTGAGAACGAAGAGGCTGTCTTCTTTATTTCAAAATAAATTTGAGGTTACTGTGGGAGATATACTTCTTTTACTCATGTGAGAGTGTTAGTTACCTCTTAGGAACATGATATTTGCTTTCATCTTTCACCTTAAGTCTGAGCAAATGTAAGACAGTGATATAAATACATCTCTGTCATAGATAATACAAGATACATTGACATTGTTTTCCTCTCTTTCAGAGCAGAGGAGAAAAGATACTTCTCTTAGCTATTCAAACTGGGTGTGGTCATGTGACTTACTTGGACCAGTGTGAAATTTGAGTGTGTTACCTCCAAGCTAAGCATTTAGTACGAGGGCTGCTGGGATTGAGGAAGCATGTGGTGATGTGTGGGTGGACCACTGTGCTTTCCCATTCATGACGGCTGCCTTCAACAGTAAGCTGAATACACAGTGCACCAAACATGAACAAAAAATAAGCCTTTGTTTTTTTGAGTCCCCACAATTTTGAAGGCTGCTTATTCTTATATATAGGCAAAGTAAGCCTGATTTATGTAATCATTTCCCCAGCAGCTTCCAAAGTTGTCTTTTTGCCTATCAGGCTTCCTTCAGGAAAGGTGATCAGTGACTCATCTTTTTATCAGGCCTTTTTTAAAAAAGTGGACCTAGTTATTCTTTTTCCTTACATAGTTCAGAGTTCTAAAAGAGTGGATTCATGAAAAGATAAGCTAAAAACCAGAATTATTGTAAAAACAACAACAAAGAATAAAACATCTTTTAAAATGGGAGTCCAGTTCGCTAACATCTTGCCAGAAAATTAGTTAACTGAAGCCTCAGATTTCCTTAGCCAGAGTTCTGCTTATAACTCATAAAATGAGCCTACCATTCTCTTTCTCTAATTTTTGGTAAATATGCCTCTTACAGTAAGAATTATTAGGTATCTCCACGTACAAAATGACATGATAGGTGATTTCTGCGGCATTCTGTGAAATGGTGTTGCTAATCTCTCATCTCTTTCAGGAGTATTTAGAACCTTACTATTCATTTCTATTGCTTTTCAGTTTACAAAAGCAAAGTGTCTACAGTTGCTTCACCAGAGATAAATTATTCAGCCATTTATTGAACTTCTAATAAGTGTCACTCCTGGGACTTGACATCAGTTTGAGAAAGGATTTGGGGATTCTGTGCATATTGTAACAAGATGTAGCCCTTTCCTCAATAGTTTACAATCTAGTCCAAAAGCAAAGCTGTATATAATAACCACCCCCGCCCCCCAAAAAACAATAATAAGTAATTGGTATATTTAAATGTGTAAAACCAGTAGTATGGCCAAATGAGAAACAGGGTGCTTTGGTGTTTCTCTGGACTGATGCTTAATCTCTAATGCAGTAAACAAATCATGTTTTCTCTCTTAGAGTCTCAGTTTCCATGTTTGTAAAGTGAAAAGACTGGACCAAAAAATATCCAAGTTTCCTGCAAACTCTAAGAAACTATAACTCAGAATTCCAAAGTGCATGCTGGAATTCTATCTTTAGAATTTGTTCAAACTTTCTACAGATTTGCTGTTTCTGAGTCTCAATTTCCTTATTTTGATGCAGAATACTGTCGTATTAGCTCTGAATCTGGGTAGGCTCAGCATATGGTTTTGCACATCAAAGGTAAATTTATTTTTCACTCAGGGTTTCTTGATGTGGAGAAACCCCTGAAAAATGACCTATTCTTGGAGGCAACCTAAATCACAAGAGATAGTTCACATAGAGGCTACACAGACTAACGAAGACATGAGTCACAGAATAGAATGTATTAATGGCATGTTAAAAATAAAAGAAAGAAAACTTTTAGATCTTAAAGAAATATAAATCACCAAAAATGCTGCTTCTCAGCATTGGAATTCTCCTGAGATTTAGCCTTTTTCTCCCTATTTAAATGCATTATAGGGGTGCCTGGGTGGTTCTCAGTTAAGTGCCCAACTCTTGATTTAGGCTCAGATCAAATCTCGGGGTTGTGAGATAGAGCCTCACATTGGGCTCTGCTCCATGGGCGGAGCCTGCTTGAGGTTTTCTCTCTCCCTCTTCCTCTGCTCCTCCCACCCCTGCTTCTGCTTGCTCGTTCTCTCTCTAAAATAAATAAATAAAATTAAAAAATAAATATGTTATAATTAAGGTACATCAACCAAAAAGGCCATCTCTAATAGAGTTCCTAAAGTTCTTTGTAAAATTCATTATCAATCAATTTTGCCTTGAGTCATACTATTTTCCCATTTTAAAGTGTTCTTCTTTTCCTAATTCTCTAGCTTATATTCTAAATATTTATTTCAGTATTCAACTGATAGAATATTTATATTGGATTTTAGCAGAATGAAAAGGACTACACACATATTCCTAGTTTTTGGAAATTATTACAGAAGATACCTGTTAACCATGGCTTCCATTGGAGTTTAATAAATAATTTATTTGATTGATATTTCATCTATAATAACATATAGGTGTTATAAAATAATAACATAATTATAAATATATATAAATAAATATAAATATATATATAAATATATAAAATAATAACATAATTATTGAATTTGCCTTTTTACTCTTTCCTGGAAAAATCATGGCGGATTTTTTAAAAGATAACAAAGCAGTAGAATGTGATTTAAAATTTTTAATGACTCAATAAAAAGAAAGAACAACAGTGGAGCAAATAAAACAATAAAAATTAAAAAAACAATAAAAATATAATAAAGAAAAAAATAAGTAAAAGAAAAGTGTTGAGAAATTTAATTCAAACGTAATAATAGCAAACAATTATATAGTGTCTATTATATTCCAGACAGTGTTGGAAAGAATTTACAAATATTAACTCATTTAATTTTCACAAGAGCCCCATGAAACAATTGCTACTATAAATCCAAGATAACAAATAATGAGGAAGCGCAGAAAATTTTAATGACTTGGCAAGGGTCATGCATTTCTAATAAGTGGCAGATTCAGAATTCAAACCCAGCAGTCTGCCTCAGCATTTACTTTCTTAACCACTATATTATAGTTACTTTTATTGAGCAGCAATATGAATGGACTAAATCGTCATTTAAAAGACAAGAACAACAGACTACATTCTAAAAAATAAACAGAGTTTCATTTTGTCAGTTGGAATTCACCCAAGATACAAGAACAGAAAGATACTAAGAAATAAAATAGGAAGAGATATGTCAAGCTAATGGTGACCAAAATGAGGTTGGAGTAGTTATATTAATAGTTATTAACAGCAAATGATGTAGACTTTACCAATAGAGATAAAGAGAATTACTTCAAAATGTTAAAAACTTCATTTTACTAAGATGATTAAAAATACAAATATAAACTATATACATCTAAAACCATCATCTCAAAGTACCTTAAGCACAAATTGATGGAACTTCAAGGAGAAATTGATAAATCTTTTACCTCATTTTGTAATTAGATTCACCAAGCAAAAATACAAAGAAATTTAGAAGATTCAAACAATTCTTTTAAACTGATGTGATCTAATGGGTGTATATGAAAATTGCAACCAACAATTGGAGAATACATGAAACTTGTTAAAATCTGAAGTTGTGCTTGACCATACACAATGTCTCACAAATTTCAAAGATTTAGAATTCTGCAGATCATGACTCCAACCATAATGCAATTTGTTTCATAATTACAAAATTTATGGTTACAAATTAAAAACCATAATTCTAAACAACTCATGAATCAAACAAGAAATAATAGATATGAAAAATATTTAAAGCAGGGTAAGAAAAATGGTATATTGAAAGTTTAGGAATATTGTGAAAGTAGCAATAAAATGAAATACTGGGTTTAAGTATTTATATTCAAAATGAGGAAAATCTCAAATGATTACATGAAGCAACAAATTTCACATCTTAAAAAAAGAAAAAAGTTTGGAATTATTTCAATGAATGACAAAATAAGAAAATGATAATGTTTATAGAATCCATTGAAATAGAAATCCAACAGGGAGTGAGCACAATCAAAAATCTCCTTTTTAAGAGAGAAACAAACCAAGAAACAAGCCCTTAACCATAGAGAACAGACTGATGGTTACCAGAGGGGAAAAAAGAGGTGGGAGAATAGGTGAAATTATGATGGAAATGAAGGAGGACACTTGCTGTGATGAGCAACTGGGTGTTGTATAGAAATGTTGAATCACTATATCACTGAATATATATATATATTATATAAAATATATATATATATTATATATAATATATATATAAAAACGTGAAGAATCATGGATATATATTTAAATATATATATTATATATATTTAATATATATATATTATTTAATATATATATATTATATATACTATATATTATATAGTATATAATTAAAAGAAATTTAATTCTTTAGCAATTAAAAGAATTCAGCATACTATCAAAATTTTATGCTAATTAATGTGAAAACTAAGATAAAATAAATACATTCTAGAAAAATATAATTTACTATCACTTACACAAGAAAAAAGAAATGTACTCAGAAAAAGAAAATATTCCTGCAAAGAAACTATCAAGCCCAGTTGCTTTATGGTTAGGTATAACTAAACATTCACAGGTAATTCCAATTTTAAACAAAATCTTCTGCAGAATAGGAATGTAAATAAGGTAGAAGAAAACACAGTGCATATTATGATGCTAGTAAAATGTTGACACTAACACTATAAATAGTACAAGAAAAATAAGTTAATGTCATAGAAGTAAAATTCACAAACTGTAGCAATATATAAATGAGATAATACATGAACTTTTTGTTTATATCTATAAGACACGTGATAACTTATAAAACAAAAATAACAAACTACCTTAAATACTTTATTTATTAAAGTGCTTTTTTAAAAATCATCAAGTTTGTAACTCATCAGGAGGGAAGAATGAAATGCACTGATCTAGATGAGGCATGCAGGGAAACCCCTTGAGCAGTAAATTTTCTGTATCTTATGAAAGTGGTGAGTGCATAAATGTCTTTGTCACTATTAAGCATTAACCTAGGCATTGACATTTACTACTCAATTGTGTAAAGATAATTGGAAACGTGAAGAATCATGGATTAGGAGTCCAGAAACCTGATTTCCAGGCTGTTTCCTTGCTAGCCATTGGGCATATACGTCAATCATTCAGCAAGTTTTATCAAGACTGTAAAGATACTTTATTTTGGAGTCAACCAAAGTGAATTAAGGTGTTAGGGGAAGGGAGTCAAGGAAGGAAGAGGAGTCCATTCCAGGGTGTCCAAAGTATTTTTTTTTTCTTTTTTCTTTTTGCTGCTTTCATGAAAAGGAAAATGTAAGATCTTTTTCTGCCCTGTTGCTTTATAATTGCTATTTTTACTATGGGAAACTAGGTGTCATTTAAAAAATATCATTTTATTCCCTCACTAGCCATTTTCAAAACATTTCTTTAACTCCCATTGTTAAAGGTTAAAGTCCATACACTCTTGAGCTGAGCTGAATAATACTATTCTAATCCATTTTTCAGGTTCCATTCCTTTAATCTCTTCTATGAATCCTCAGTTCAGATTGATTTAGTGTTTCTCAAATGATTGCTTGGTTTTCCGGCTTTTTGGTGTTTTGCTGCTACATTCAAAAGGCAGAAGGCATTTTCTCATCTTCATTTTTGAAATACCACATATTCTTCAGAATCTTGTCAGTTGCACTTTCTGGAACATATTTGTCCCTTTTCTAAACTGCTAGATAGCAGGAGAGTGTGTACAAGGTGATCAAATGGACTTCACCAAGGGTGAAAAAACCCTTCTAGTATATTTAGTATCTGGTGAAACCAGAAACATCTAATGTATGGATTAATTGTAATAGCATAGGTATGAAATTTATAAATTAACATTTATGACATGGGTTAATTTTTCTTTAATTGTAGGGGAGTATGATTAATATATAAGACTCAGGACATCCTTATCCCTATTTTTCAATCTAAGATTTCTTATTAAAAAGGTAGTTATATTAGAACCCACTTATTAGGGTTAATGTGAAGATTAAATGAAAAACATATATATAAATTTTAGGTATAGTGAAATCATAAAAATACCATCCAACCACTTTTAGCTATGCCATTTTTTCAAAATTAAAGGCTATTTTAATAGAAAACTGTCCACTGCCACTTCAGAAATTAATTCCTATAGCCCAGTGTTTACTCCCTACACAAAAATTATCAAATAAAGAGAAGGCAAAGCAAAACAAAATAAAACAAAGCATTCTATGGACTCCCCAGTGTGTGTACTCCCTTACACATTTTTTGTCTTCCTTATCGGCTTTATTAATTTTGGTAGAGTAAAAGTGCTGTATATGTTCCTAAGTTTTCTTTATTGTTCATAAGATCACAAGATTTTGTGGTTATGTTTATAGCTCTATGTCCAATGCCTAGAATAGAACCAAGCAGTAAGTAAAATGAAACAAATATTTGTTTAATCTATGAGATAATAGCAACAAAATATTATTTCCCATGTAGATTTAATAAACTATCTCTGATTAAATAAACACACCAAATGAATGTGAGTTTCTCATTCTGAATTTCTTTTGCATCATTCATATATCAAACAAGAATTAACAAATATTTGAGTAGAACTTGCCATATTAAAAAGAAAGATCAGGGTAAATCTCCTCAAAAGTAACAAAGAATATTGAGAGGACAGGAGATCGATTTTTTAACTTTTGGAATTTTCTGCAGAGTAGTTAGAAAAATGTAGAGTATCCTTAAAACAAAGATACAATGCTACAAAAAAAAAGCATGGAAAAAAATAGAAGAGTTCTTAGAAATTTAAGTATGATTTTCAATATAATTGTAATTATAGGCATGGGAACCTGAGTAGTAAATCTGGGACTATTTTCCAAAATGTAGAACAAATATCAAGGGGACTAAAAATAAAAAAGAAATGTTACTAGGAAAGTACATTAGTTCAGGATGCTCAAAATGAGATTTATGGGAGCATCAGAAAGGGAGAACAGTAAAAAAAAAAAGAGAAAATTATCAAAGAAACAATATGAAATTATTTTCCAAAGTGAAATGGAGATATGTATCTAAAAATTGAAAATCTTACCAAGTTCAAAGCAAAGTAAATGACAAAAGACCTGTATTTCACACTTTACTACATGTTGAAAAATTTCTCCATATTGAGGTGGAAAAAAAGGAGATAGAAAAAATAAAAACAAAATAAAGAGGGAGGTCAGGTATTTGATTAATACTTTGGTTGTTAGGGACACCTGGGTGGCTTAGTCCACTGAGCATCTGCCTTCAGCTCTGGTCATGATCCCAGGGTCCTAGGATCTAGCCCTATATGGAGCCCTGCATCAGACTCCCTGCTCACCGGGGAGCCTGCTTCTCCCTCTCCAGCTCCCCTTGTGTGTGTGCTCCCATGCTCCCTCTCTGTCAAATAAATAAATATTTTTTAAAAACCACTCAGGTTTTTAGAACCGAATTAGTAAATTCCTATACAATTTTGAGATTTTGAACCAAGAATTATGTATGCAAGTCAAATTACCAGTGTGTGAGCCATGTGATGACATTTACTGATAAGCAAAGTCTCAGAAAGTTAACAGAGAAATTTGCTTAGAAAGTCATAGGAAGAGGGATGTAAATAAAATAGAATAATAATAGAAAAGAATGAGTTCAGACACATGGATTAATAAGGTCCCACAGTGTCAGCTGCACAGCTGGACTTGAGAGCATTATATCCAGACATGTCGAGAAGAACTTATGGAGGGAGTCTTGAGAAAAACAAAGCATTCCATAAGCTAGAGGGTAGGTTCAATTTTGAAGAAGTTTTGATTATGATTAATTGCAAAAATTAAAAAGAGTCCATTAATATTAGAAAAAAAACAAAACTACACACAAAAAAGACAATTTTAGTGATCAACTTGACTAGTGAATGATATTAGGTTTATAAAAATACACATGCTAATCATTGCTTTTTGTCTCTTAAAATCAAACTATGAATATTTTATATGAAGTATAAAATATATAGTTGTGGCACAGAACAAAATGTCAATATGATTGACTTGAAAATAAATATACTATTTAAAGAGATTGGCAGGTTAAAAAGGTTGCAGGGAGAAGACTTCCTAAGAAGGATAAAAACACAAATTATTCATTAAAAAATGGGGACTCAAGAAATGCCACATATGGATGAAGAAACCAGATGTAAAGCTATACGTGAATTATTGAAAGTTATATAATATATTGTTAATTGTGTTCATCTGCTATGACAGAAATCCAAAATATCTTTGGCTTGACAATACTGATAGTTTCTCTCTCTCTCTCAAACTTCAGTAAGTCCTGAGGGTAATGGTCAAACACGCGTTATCGTGGATGCAGAATGTCGTTGGAGTTTGGGGACCTTCTATGTGTTATGCCCTCTTTAGGGCTTGGATACCACGTTCAAGACTACTATGGAGACCACGAACTCTAGCAGTCCTTTGAGCAGGAAGAAAGAGGAAGGAATAAAAGCGAAAATAGACTCCTTTCCAGGTAAGTCACCATCATTTAAGAAACCAATTAAAGCTCCATTCCAGGATTTGTGCTCACATTGCATTGTCCCCCCTCCCAACTAAAAATTCTTTTTATTGTATTTGTTTATTTTGGGGGAGGGTCTGGGAATATTACTACTGCAGTTTAATTTTGCTTTTTTGTGGGGTTTTTTTTTGTTTTATTTTTACGGAAGATGGGAAAATGAATGTTGGGTGTGAAACTAGTTATTTCAGCTATACAATGATAACCCATATAAGTAAAAATAGGATTTTAATGATATTGGGCAAGTGAGCTAAACTCACTCCTCATTGTAGGAAGTCAATATTTATTAAGCAGATAGGTCAATTTGCATTAATATAGGCCATTGTTTAAGGATAATAGTTCATTTTACTATAAGAATTAAAAATGCAGGGACGCCTGGGTGGCTCAGTTGGTTAAGCAGCTGCCTTTGGCTCAGATCGTGATCCTGGGGTCCTGGGATCGAGTCCCGCATCAGGCTCCTTGCTCGGCAGGGAGCCTACTTCTCCCTCCCTCCCTGCCACTCTGCCAGCTTGTGCTCTCTCTCTCTCTCTCACAAATAAATAAATAAAATCTTTAAAAAAAAAAAGAATTAAAAATGCAAACAGATATTCAGAACAGTTAACAACTTGCTCTTCAGGAACCCACTGAAATGTTTACAGTGCTATCAAAATAGTGCTAGCTGAAACTAGCAGGTTCCAGAGCAACATCAGTGTGGAGTAACTTATGATTAATGATAGTTCTACTACACTGTTATCTTTAAAAACTAGTAGAGAAATAAGCATTCAGTTAGGAATCAAAAGAACCTGGGTTCATTATCACTCCCTTCAACTCCGAGTTTCTCAAACTGAGCACTATTGACGTTTTGTGCCAGATGATTGCTTGATGTTGGGAGCTGTCCTATGTGTTGTAGGATGTTTAGCAGCATACCTGGACTCTACCTACTACATTCCAGTTGCATTTCCCCCTAATTGTCACAAAAATGTCTCCAAACATTGCTAAGTGTCTCCTGGGGGTTGAGAACTACCACTCTAACTCCCAGCTGTGAAAATTAAGATAAATTAATAAACCTCTGTTGGGGAATAATTCCCATGTTCATGAAGAGGACCAGTAATACCTATCACCTCGAAGGTGTAGCTTTGAAGACTAATAAAGAAATAACACAAATAACAAAAAAAAAAAGTAAACAGAAATGATTGCATCTGAGGCAAGATTAGAGACAGATGTAGGGAGAAAATTTGTCTTTTGACAAATTTGAAAAATTTGAAAACTTTTCATAATAAAGTTGATTGTTGTATTATTTGACTTTTTTTTTAGCTTATATTATGAAATATTTTAACTGTGAGGGGACTGTTTTAGTAATTTCCCCCAAGAACACTAAACTATTCCCTACACACAGTAGGATTTTGTAGGGAATGTCACTGATATCATAAAGGAGCTTGGGGAAAATCATAATCTATAATATCAAAGCTTTTGAAATATAAACATCATTCAAGAACAAAGTTTGACTCTCCATTTATTCAAGGCTTTCGTATGGCCAACAAATTTAAATTTATACTTTTATTTTTTAATTTAATTTTAGACATTTCATATTATTGATGATGGTACAAATATAACCTTTTATCACAATATACAAGGGCATTGTAATTATACATAGTAACAATACTGATGGTCATGTTAATTTTATAATAGCATCTTAGTTGTTGCTCTTGAGTTTCCTATGGATGCATACATGGTCATCAGAAAATAATTAACACCGTTAAAAAAACTTAATTGCCAAAAAAAAAAATCTTAATTGACGCTAGTGAGACTTCCAAAATAATTTTAAGTGGTATTAATCACAGTGGATACTTATACCTGACTTTGGTGGTAATGCCTCTTCTCCTACCCCAATGAAAAGAACTTTTTTTTACCCAAAATCAATATTCTCTTTTTGGAAAGATCACGCCCACCCCACCCTAACATGTTCCCCATCTCCACTACCAGTTACTACATTATTTTTCATTAAAAATAAATATTAATTTTTAGGGTTTTTTGGTCAGCTATTTAGTTATTATCACTTTGCTATGGTCTATTAACATGGTACATTTCTATAAAACACACACACACACAAACACTCATAGATATAGGTTTCTTTCTTTCTGTTTTAGTAATTAAAATAGTTAAGTAGCATGAAAGTTATCTTTTCCTTACAATATTGCAATGAAAATTATCCAAATATGCTTCCTTTTTGTGAAATATTCCTTTGAAGGTTTTCTCACAGCCTTTTGTTTGGAGTGTGAGACTGCATTTATATCTGCCCAGTCAACTTTGAGCAGAAAACTTAAAATTAGGTGCAACTTATTCTCTCAAACCTCCTCTATACTTACCTTTTCTGTGGGCTCCCCTAGCTGTCTTGGATAGTAGTTAAAGATTAATGGCCTGGTCTCCTCTTCAGCCCCTTTTCCTCTGCACTTAGATTTAGCAGAAACAGACCCTACCCAGTAATGTCTTTTTGGTCTGGTCTGAGGCTACACTTGCTTCTGTCACCCCAAATTAAGGTATTTATGAAGACCCCTCACTTACTTCTAGAATGCTGCATTGCTCTGGAATTATGGAAGATCTGAGTCAAATGATGGTGCCCTTCATTCAATAAATAGATATTGAGAGTCCCCTGTGTGCCAAGCAGTTCACAGTTGTGAGCTAAACTCAACAGGCTGTTCCTTGCTTACATCTAGATTAAAGATGCATTTAACTGCTGTGTTACATTTTATCATATTTGCCAAGCAGTATTTTCCAGCATATGGTGTACAACTGTTACCATTTTTGATATAGTACAGTTGATTTATTTGTTTGATTTTATTTATTTTTTACCCATTTCATTGGACTTCAGGGACAGGTTAATTCAAACTCAATGATATTCCTTTGTAAAGCCTCTACCCACCATTTTTCTAAACCTTGTCTCACCTTGACCTTCAGAGTATATGCTTTTATACCTGATTAGTTGTGTGGCAACTTCTGTTCAGTGGTTTGCAAGTACTTTTGGAACCTGGCTCATTCTTTCCTGAATCTTTTGGGGTTTTTTTGGCCCTCATTTCATTCTTCTTGCCCAGACTCCTTAGATTGCCTTCATGAATGAAATTTATATATTGCAGGCTGATCTGGGTGGTGCTGGGGCAGAAGAGCAGACAGCTATCATGGCATTCCTTTAATGCAACATTCCCAAATTTACAAAGCTCTGTGCAGAGCTCATTTTGTATTTTGCTCCATGCGAGAGTCTCTGGAATAAACTATGACATGCCTAATGACCTGCATATTCAATAAAAATTCCAAAAAAAAAAATTCCAGACACTGTATGACTTAGACCAGTTTGTATCTTTGTTGAGACTTCTGAAAGATAAATTCTGAACAAGAAAGAAGTGTAACTCACCATTTATTCCATTCATTCTATTTGTTTCAAATTAGGTGAGACATTGTAATGTTTTACTCAGTTTATTCCATATTGTGATATTGCAGATTATATGCTTAGATATTCATTCAATATACTATATTTTTAAACACATTGAATAGTATTAAATATGCCATTTGACATTCTTAAATTTAACAGTGGCCTTTAAACCAGATATTTATTGATTTTAACAGGTATAAATGTTTATGGGGGGGAGGAGGAATCTCATATTTTAAGTCTTGCATTTTATGCATGAAAGAAGTGCATATTATGTTAAGATAATTCATGTAATTTTTATACATATTAAAAGGGTGAAGGTAACTGTGGACATGGTTGTTTTAAAGAGAGACTTTGATGTCAGCTGTCTTATTACCCATAGTCAGAATGCACCAAGGTCTGGCTATCTTTGAATGCCCAATACTAGGACACTTGACTACAGATCAAAGTCAGAGAGTCTAAATTTTTAAAGCAACTTACTAACTATGCAGCCTAATGAATTCTGTTGTTTCATGACTATAAATTTTTACTGCTGTTTCACTGTGACCAAATTCTGCTCTTTCTTGATTTATTAATTTCTATCTATCCCTATTTTTTTTCACCAAATTACCTTAATTGCCTACCATACCACTGAGAGAAAAATGTATGCACACCTATCCAAAAGTTCTTCCTGGTGGTGATTCCATTATACTGATATTACAGTCAGGATAGTATATACTTAATTTGTACATATATTTAAATTAGTATGGGGTGCCTGGATGGCTCAGTTGGTTGGGTGACTGCCTTCGGCTCAGGTCATGATCCCGGAGTCCTGGGATCGAGTCCCGCATCGGGCTCCTGGCTCCGCGGGGAGTCTGCTTCTCTCTCTGACCTTCTCCCCTCTCATGCTCTCTCTCTCAAATAAATAAATAAAATCTTTAAAAAAAATAATAAAAAACATAAATTAGTATGTATATTATATTTGATCAGAGGAACACTGTTAATATAACATCTTGCTGAGTCTGTCTTATATGCACAAATTTCAAAATATATTTTGTAATTCATCTTATTTATGTGGGTGTTTTGAATTTCTTCACGTGTTTTGGTATATTTTTTCTGTTTCATCTTGTTATGCAGTAAATTAATGTTAAAAGGTTAAAAAAAAAGGGGAGAGGTTGTATGGGAAAGGAAAAACAATAAACCTTAGTCAGGCAACTCTTCCCCTGCCAGTGTCTATTAAAGCTCTGTGCTTCTTGCAAAAGGTTTTCTTCTCTGTGCTCCTTTCACTGGTAACCTTTTCAGTCTTCATTCATCATTTCCTTAAAGAATATTTCCCCTTGTCCCTGGCTGTCCTGTTAGAATTTTGATTATAAAGCTGATATTTCTGTTTATTCTTATAACCAATTAGCCAACAAAAAATAGACATTTAGCTGGATTTTGCATTATAAAAAGAAATGCTGGATGGTGTAGCACCCCACTGACACCTGTCAAGTCAATTCGAGAGTAATTTATTGAGCTTTTTATTCCATTTCTATCTCTGGGCTGAGTACTCTATGGAATACCAAAGATATAAAGAGAAACTCCTGCTCTAAAATAGTTTGTGTTCTACTATTGAAAGCATGACATACTCACAGTGCATGGTTAATGAACAATGTAAAACTGGTTAACAAAATGATGATATTCTGGTAGAGATTTCTAGGAAACAGAATTATCTATGTGGAAATATCAGGGAAATGTAAAACATAGCAAACCACCAAATGCTAGTAATTTCTCCCATGAGAAAACAAGTCCAATGAGTAATATTTTAGTAAACTTAACTATTACCAAGAATAAGAGGCATAGGAACTTTTGACTTATTGAAGAGTAGGAAAGCATGCATATCAGAGTCAATGAAATATGTTGTATTAATATTTGTGTTGTGATATTTGTAAATAAGTCTTTTTTGGCATATTAATGAGTCAGTCTAGCCCATGGTCTTACTAAAATTTAATTAGCACATGAGTGTGACTAAAACACTACTCTTGGATGGCTTTTTCCCTCCCACCCTCCCTCCCACATATGATCTATGCAATCATGGTGGCTGCTCTTTCAAATACATCCCCATGTTATCATATTTCACAGCTTCTAACATGGCCACATTGGAGCAAACACTGACTACAATCATTGGGCTTCTACAGTGGCTCTGTAATGGTTCTCAGTTTTCAAACATCGTAACCTAAAATTGTCTACCAGGAAATAGCCAAAGTGACCTTCTCAGAACCTAAGATAAGCAATGTTGCTTTGCCACCTAAATGCTTGCAAGGTTCTCGCTGTGCTCATGATAAGCTCCGAAGTATTTACGACATCCCATCTTTATTGTCCCTGCCTCCCTCTGGTTTCATCTAAAGCTGCTCTTCTCCTCACTCATTTTTCCCCAGTCACAGTGAGATACACAGTGTTCATGGAATACCTGACCTGTAATGGCCCTTTACAGTCCCACAACTGGTATTTTCTCTGTGTAAACACCTCTCTCAGCAAGATAGTGCAGTGGATAAGAACAAATATGGACTGTGAAGTCCGATGTCCTGGTTAAGGGCCTACTTTTGACACTTACTAGATTCATGACCATGGGAGCATCACCTAGTCCCTGACACTCTCAGTCTGTCTCAAAAATGAAGATAATATTTGCACCTACTTCTGAGAGATGTGAAGAGGGTTAAAGGATTTTATTGGTGTGATATGCTTAGAAAGTGGGGAAGTGAAAAAAGTGCCTACGTGGAATGTGTCATTGTTACATTGTGACAATGTGTTATTGTCAGATCTCTTCTTAAATATCACATCTACAAGTCATTCTCTGTCTACATTTTGTAAAATAGACACCCTCCACCTCCTCCATTTTCTTGACTTGTTTTTTTTTTCTCATTCCATTACAAGTACCAAAATTGTAATATTTACTTACTTGTTTGCTTGCTTATTTTCTGTCTTACCTTCCAAAATGTTTTATGAGCACATGGACTTTCCCATTCTTGCTCAACTACTTAAGGTAACATTGTCTAGCACATGGAAATATGTACTTAATATGTGTAAAAAGAAAAGGAGAAATTGTAGTTCTAAAATACAACTTTAACAATGTTGGTGATTTTTTGTTTTCTAGCCAATATCCCACCAAGCACTGACCTTGTGAGGTATACAAAGAATCACAAAATGCCATAACCTAGGTTATATTTTCCCTGCTCTGATCAAATCCCATTCTTCCAAAAGAGCAGGTAAGCCAGTGAAAATTTGGTTTTTCGTTTGTTTTTTTACATGATGTGATATAAAGCATCCTGATAGTTCTACCTCAATAATATTACTGCCAGGCTTAAAACACCAACTGTTTGCTAGTTGCTCCATCTCTAAAAAGTCTGTACAGTATCAGTGTTTTAAGGCATGTGCTGCTTATGGGCTGAGCCCCAAGGATGCTTTTAGGAGGAAGAATCCACAGAGCTAGGACTCTAAATATTATAAACATAGTATTTGAAATTATTAAGAAAAAATATATAAAACATACAAGGATAGGTTCCAAAGAAATATGTGGATTCATCTAGATATTTAAAATATATAAAAAAAATTAACCTAAAATTTTTTGGTGATGGTGCCTCAAACAGTAATTCTGAAGTACTTCTCACTGTGCATAATAATGTCAAACCTGTACCTGACTGCTTCAATAATAATTTATGGTTTTAATCCAACTTCTTCACAAACAGAATTTTCCAGTATCCATTAATTATAAAAGAAAAACAAAAAAGCTAACCACTGAGTATGGATTTTGCATTACACATTCTATTCATGTTCCCTGGCATCACTTACTATGCTAGACATGTCTCTGGACTCTGCTGTGTATTAGAACATGTAGAATATTTGGAATTGAATCTCTACTTTGTCAAATGTAATTTAGAGTTTGTTTGTGGGGTCTCATTTCAAGAGTCTAATTAGAGATGGTTCTGAAAAATAAAATAAGCTACAGCTGAAGACATGAGTGATTGGTGGCTGAGTACCACAGCCATTATTCATGGAACTTACTGCTGTTTGAGTTGTTACCCTGTTATGAATTTTTATTTTTATTTTTAATGTGCTCTTAATTAAAATAATTTCCATCTCTTATAAATACCCATTTAGATGGCATATAATTCTCCCAAGATATGGAAAATATTTGAAGTAACCTTAAAGTTGGCAAGTCTGATTTCATTATGGCTGGGTAGCTCAGTTATTGAGCAGATGAAGCCAGGATGATCCAGTGATCACAGGAGCTCCTTCACTTGGCACAGTCATGGGCTAACTATTTTGCTCTACTAAAATAGATCAAATATGTTTATTTGGTCCTGAGAGAAATGAGACAAGAATTTATGGATGGGCTTGTGAATAGCACTATCCTTTACCTTGACAAAGCAATTTAAAGCACTTATCAGGGGGTATAGGATGAGCTCTGAGACAGAGTATATCACAGGTCCTCTTTACTAAGTGTTCATAGTTTCAAATATGTCAGTGAACACCCCAGTAGTCCACAGAATATAAGTCCTTGAAAGGTTGATACTCTCTCCTTTCATCTGAAAGAACTGAATTACACAATCATGATGAAAATAACCCTTCTCTCTTGAGCTGTTAGGAACATCTTCTTAATTAGAGATGTACCACCCTATGGACTCACCTAGCAAGTACCTAGTCTTTGGCCAGTTGACTTACTACTTAAAAATCAAAGCCCCAGTGAGACCAATACCTGCACTATTCGAGTCTAACACTTCTTTCCCATTCGGATGTGAGTTAATTAGCTTAACTCTATGTCAAAGTCCTATCTTTTTTCCTCATCCTAGTCAACTGTCTTCAAAACTTGTCATACAAAAAGTTTAGATGTGAGAAGAGGACATTGTCATTCTAGATCTTAGAATGGATGAGAGGAAAATGAGAGGCAGCATAGAACTAACGAATTATATCATCCATTCCATTTAAAAAAAAGTTTTTTGCCCAAGAGAAATGCAAATGGGAAATAGAAGGTGTTGGGACAAACTTCGTGAGTTTGTACAGCTTGCTCCAAACTATGAAAAAAATGGGCAAGCTCTGAACAGGTGGGGGAAATTTAAATTAAGAAAGAGAGGATTCTACTGATTACCTAAGATGCTCATAATTGAGTTGTCTGGAGGTCCTGGAACAGTGATTTTCAAATATGTGGATTTTCAAAGAAACATGGGCATAGGGTCCATGTTTACTCAAGAACAATGTGAAAGTGAGCTACTTTTCTTTGAAATAATTGTGTCCTATTCTGCTCTTAAGATAAAATCAAGAAAAAATATTAAGAACCACTAGAAAAGAATTTCTTTTGAATTCTACATTTACCAAAGAAATAGTGGGTCATTTGGCAAAGATAATTTAAAAAAAAATCATTAACCCACTACCTTTTACTAGTCAGTAACAGCTGTGGATTTGATTCTCATTTTTCCAATCAAATGAGAAGACTCCAGTAGTACCTGAACACATAATGATAAAATGAATTCGGAGGTTATTTCCTTATAAACAGACCTCAGGACTCATAACAATCCTTGAGAAGAAAAAGCCAATTAATATTATTATGTAAGATTTGTGCCTTTTGCTGTCTAACCTCAACACCTCAAGTTGCTGTTATCACTTTTTTCTCTCACATCTACCCTTTCTTCTTTATGAGAGAT
This sequence comes from Nasua narica, assembly GCA_028533885.1. Lineage (NCBI taxonomy): Eukaryota > Metazoa > Chordata > Mammalia > Carnivora > Procyonidae > Nasua > Nasua narica. The sequence continues at coordinate 37,780,805 of CM052811.1, forward strand.
TTTCTGTTTTTCCATAAAGATGATCAAAACACCCTCACCTATCTCCATATCCCTACTTTGGCCATAAAAAAAAAAACAGAAGTACAAGTAGTAGTTTTGAGGACAGAAGCCTATTTCTCAGTTTTGTTCTATGCTAACCCATACAATCTGGCTACCAGATTAGCCACCCTCAATATTAAGCTGAGATCTAAATAAGGATTAGAAATAACATTTTAGATGCATAAGTAAGGTGGGAATAAATTGGCAAAAGGAAGCAAAGGGACAGAAACTTTAAGAGAAATTGGTATTTCCCAAATTAAATGAGAAGAATCTAGAAAAAGATTATTTCTGAGTCTTACATTGCACTTGGTGGCAAGAAATAGTTACTGATTATTTTGGAAATAAACTCCTAAGGGAAGTGTCCTTGTCTGGAAGATAAATATCTTGAATTGCATGCTTGAATTAGCTTTGTCCTGCATTTCAGTAGGGTTACCAAGGTACCTAGTAGTTTTAATTTCCCTCTTACCTGCAGATTCCTTTTGTCAGTTGACCATCTTAACCAGTTTTTGTATGTTTCTTTTCTACCTGCCCACCCTGTCATTTCCATACACACTTAAAATACTGATTGTTCCATTTGTAGCTTTCAACATCTTGTTTTAATAGAAGTAAAGAGAAAATTGCTGTAAATAAATAACCTCAACAATACAGTGAATTAAAAAAAAAAACAGTTTATTACTGTCTCACAATCCCAACACTGGTCCCAATCCTAATCATCATCCAGGGATTCAGTTTTTATTCATTTTGAAACTCTTCTATCCCCAAGGCTGTTGCATCTCATGAGAAAGGAAGGAGAGGATGAGCCAGGCCACATTCACAACTTTTATGTTGATGAATCAGAAGCTACAAATGTTACCTCTGCTTGCATCCCTTTAAACAATATTTAGTCAAATATCCAAATCTAAAATACAAGGGAGGTCAAGGAAATATTGTCTTTTCCTGGGAATTCATGCTTCCAGCTAGAATTCTGTTGCTATATATTAAGGGTAGAACTGATTTCCTTGGCTAACCATCAGTCTTTACTACATTTTTTAACATAAATAATTATGTTTATATTAATGATTTTCTAAAATTCACTACATATATGTAGTAGTTATGTATTGCTGCATTTTTAAAAGTTACCCCAAAACATAATGGCTTAAAACAACAAAACTTATTAGCAGTTTCTGAACACCGAGAATCCAGGACCTAGGTCATTCTGGCTCACGGCTTCCGATGAGGTTAGAATCAAGCTATTGGCTAGAGCTGTAACATCTCTAAAGCCTTTGCCCAGGTAGCATGTGCTTCTAAGATGGTGCACTCACATGGCAGTTGGTTAGAGTCCCCAGTTCCTCACTGGCTGTTGGCTGGAAGTCTCAGTTTCTCTCCATGTGGGCCTCTCAGCAGAGCTCACAGAGCTGCCTGAGTGTCTTAAGATATGGCAGCTGCCTTCCTCAGAGTAAGAGAGAAAGGCAGGAGGGAAGCAAGAAGGGAAGGGATGTAAGGAGAGAGAAGGAAAAGAGGAATAATGAGGAGGAGGAGAAGAGGAGAGGGAGAGGGAACAGGAGATAGAGGTTGAAAAGGGAAGAAGGGGAAGAGGAAGAGAAAAAGTCCAAGTTGAAAGCTACACATTTTTGTACCCCAATCTCAGAAGAGACACCCTCACTTCTGGCCTATGCTGCTGGTCACACAGATCAACTTTGTGTGGTTGAGTACAAGTTGAGAGGAGGCTATAGAAGATTATGAGGAGCAGGAGGTGTCATTGTTGGAAGCCATCTTAGAGGCTGGCTACTACATCTCTCAATGTTACGATCCTTCTCTATGTAGTATGTAGTAAGAGATTTGTGAAGTAGTGTTTTAAATACAAGATATTCAAAGTATATTAAGATTTCTAGAAACCTCAAATATTAGGGTTCAGATCATTTTTTTTAATGGAGCAGAAACCAGAATATTGGGGTCTATTTAACACATAGCTAGGGGATCATCACAGCTTTTTCCTGCCAGTAAAACACGTATTCCTCAATAATGCCTCATATTTCCTGATTTCATTCCTACATCAAATGATAAATCTCATCTCTCTAATCTTCTTTGGGGGTCAGTGACTGAGATATAATCATTTGTTCTAAGTTATTAATGGATTCCTTTTCTAGAAAAACAATTCTTTCTATTTGAATTATTTTTGAAGAGTTCTCTAAAATCATAAACAAAAATCCATATAGATGGTAAATCAAGTAACTTTATTTTATATGTATATTTTTTTAATTTATACCTTATTATGTTTCATTTCAGTGGTGGAAAGATCCTTTGGCATCCTCCATATCACACAAGTCTTCGTAGATTAATATCAGCTTTGTCATGATAGAGGATCATGAGGTTTCATTGGAATATGAATTATACTTCCTTTAATCAGGACATAGAGATGGCATCATTTCTAAGATACAGCACATTACTGTTAATCAGCAGACTTGATTCTAGTCCTGACTATACCATGAACTAACTCCATGCAGGGGATAAGCCGTGTAACTTGCGGCAGCCTTAGATTCCTCATTTCTAATTAAGGACATTAGTATAGCCATCCCTTAAGGTGACTTCTAGACCTGAATTCCTTTCAATTATATGATTTTTGGCTCCTGAACTTCCATTTTATCAATGTCAAAGTACAGCAAGAGATAAATTTGTGTTTTATGGATGAAAACAATGCAGAATGTAGACAGACCAAGGCACACAGAAATTCACGGTCCCAGATTGTGCAAAACCCTGCCCTCTCCACACCACGGCATTTGCACTTGTAAAGTGAGGATTGATCTTTAATCCTTTCCTGACCAGCTTGATAGTTTGACTTACAAGGAACTAATAAAACTGAGTTTGAATAGAATACAAGTTCTGAATGTTTAACAGTAAACTGGGAAAATCCAGGCCTAGAGGGACACTACCCTAAATGAGAATCTGGGGTAGTGTTATCCGTTTCCTCTTTTCCCAAGTTTACAGGGCTCTGTCTACATTGTAACATAGTCAAAGAAAATTGAAAATATACACAAAGGATTTTTCCTGCTTAAATTAGCTTCCAAGTATTTGATATTAAACTTGACCTTAACACAGAAAGGTTTTAAAACCAGATTGAATTTAGCTCACATCCAAGAATATTTTTCAACCTGTCTCTTTTCTTTGCACTCACCTCTTCTCCATATGCCCCCAAATTGTCTTCACACTTAGAGTGACTGCCTTTTTTTTTTTTTCTAAAGCCATTGTACTGGTAATGGCCTTTCTAAAACCGTGGGTTCCATCTACCTTTCCATGTTTTTGAATTTGTAATCTCAAGCCATTTACCTCTGTCCTCATCACCCTGATTACTATTCTTTAATTTCTTCATCACTTTCTGTTGCAATTTATTTACACTTGTAATTTCATTATATGAGTTGTTAAAGTTCTTCATGACACTTGTTTATGTTAAAGATGCTCTATCTAATTATACAGTGTGATACAGCCTGCCATTCAGACAAGTGCTCTTATGGCACTTGCCACTTCATCCTCAGCTAGAGAATTGGTATTGTTTCAGGATTGCATCATGGAGATGTTATAAACTATTCTGAGAAGGTGGATGGCCAGGTGGGTCAGGAGACCTAGGTTTTATCCCAAGTTTTCCCATCACAGATAATTTTGGTGTATTTTTTTTTTCTTTTTAGTTCACTTCAACAACACTTACCAAATACATATATGAACTAGGCTCTGTAGTTAAAGTTCAGGATACAAAGATAAATACCTGTTCCTTCACCTAAGGACAGACAAGGTAAGACAGGATGGCAACACACCACAAAAGAACAATGATGGAATCTTGTTCTAAGTATCGCTGTGACACAAGGAAGGAACAGACATAGCTTACCTATGGAGTGGAAAACTCTTAAAGAGTAGGTCACAAATGACCTGAGCTGTCTTTTGTAGATGAGCAGCAATTTGCTAAGCAAAATGAAAGAAGGAGTCAGATAAGATAGGAAGGGCGACATGGGCAGGAATTAGGAGAACAAGTTATAATTTCTTGTCAAGATGAAGAAATAATACAGGTTGGTGGATCGTCCTCCCACAGTCAGCTCCACTGAAACTAGAGGGGGAAAAGAGGTGCATGAATATTAGAAACTATACCAAAAAAAGAAAAAAGATGGGTTTCTTGACTTCGTATGTGCTCTTGAGGTGAAATGGGGATGTTTGGCTGCAGCTGAGATCTGGGGAAATGATAGAAACTATCCTTCCTTGTGGTGCCTGTGTGGCTCAGTGGGTTAATAAGCCTCTGCTCTGGGCTCAGGTCATGATCTCAGGGTCCTGGGATTGAGCCCCACATCAGGCTTTCTGCTCAACAGAGAACCTGCTTCCCCCCCCCTCTCTCTCTGTCTGCCTCTCTGCCTACTTGTGATCTCTCTCTTTGTCAAATAAATAAATAAAATCTTGAAAGAAAGAAAGAAAGAAAGAAAGAAAGAAAGAAAGAAAGAGAGAGAGAGATGGTCCTTCCTTTTGGGAAGAAAGTTTTTAAGTTCAGCTCTTACCACATCCTAGAGTTGCCGTATAAGAGTCAGAGCAGGCTGTTCTTCCACACACAAACCATCAGCCTGGGCAGTCCTCTGGATTGAGTGGAATTGGGGTTTTACAAAGCCTTCCTGAAATGACAAGGTATCTCTGGATGGCCTTTTCCACTCCTTCCCTTCCAAACACACAAACCTATATCAGGAAAGCCTTCAGATTTTCAGAAGGCTCAGGTAGATTACGACCTACTTACCTCCTTCCAATTTGTTATTTCCTGGTAATGAAAGGCGAGTCTCTGACCAGAGGTTTTCTTCCATACTGTGCCTGAGGTTCTCTGCCTTGGAGTTCATCTCCTTCTCCATTTTCTCACTGACTTAGAGAGACCCAGATTAACATCTGAATTTCTGTACTTCCTCACCACACATTAGGAGACATAAAATGACACAGAAAAGTTAATTCATTTGCCTGAGGCCACAAGGGTGAACAGTGGCACTTCTGGGCGATGAACCAGGGAATTCGATTCTAAGGCCCATGTTTCTATACGTGTATTACATATACTGGTGTATATAGCTTCTGCATATGGAGAAAGTAGGCTCATGTAAAGCATCTTACACATACTTTGTATATTAAAGCACAGCCTCCAAGAGATGACTGCTTGAGCTGTCTATTAACGACTTGGCATGTTTCAACATCACAACAACACTTATTCCCAGGAGGGGTCTATGGGAGCTTCTCTACTGCAGACCCAGAGAAGGAGTTAAGTAGCTATAGCAGGGGAGACATCTGGCCTCTGGTTTGGACACCATTTTTGAAAAAAAATCAGCCGTATATTAAATTCTTAAGAAAAGTATAAATGAGGAAGGAAGTAAGCCTTTTAAAGAGTCCATGCAGGGTCACCTGGGTGGGTTGAGGCCTCTGCCTTTGGCCCAGGTCATGATCTCAGGGTCCTGGGATCGAGCCCCGCATCGGGCTCTCTGCTCGGCAGGGAGCCTGCTTCCCCCCTCTCTCTGCCTGCTTCTCTGCCTACTTGTGATCTCTCTCTCTGTGTCAAATAAGTTAAAAAAAATCTTTAAATAAATAAATAAAGAGTCCATGCACATAAACCTATTCCAGAGGCATCAAAGACCACAAGTTTGAATGTAACAAGATGCCATACTTACCATCATCTCTTTTATATAAATTAGGGAATTTAGGATACGATACTGACATTATGGATAGGATTCTCAGAATGAAACATGGACTGTATATGAAAATAGAAGGTGATTTGCAGCGTATGGCAAGCATATGCAGTATCCAGTTCCACAGTGAAGCAGTCTTGATAAACAGGAAATCATCTAAAATACCAAATCCCTCCTGACTCCATCAGAGGGCACAAAGGGTCTAAAAAGATAAAAGAAGAGGGATTTGGAGGTTTTTACGTAGAGAAACACTTGAGACAATAGGAGGCAGAAGAAGGCATTCTGAAGGAAACTTGCTGTCTGAATCTGAGTATGAAAATGGCCATTTTGGTGCAGAACTGGTGCAGGCCCATGTCAATCAAATTTTTCCTAGCCAGCTGCCTTGGGACTGTGTGCTATGTTCATGGCTCATTTAAGGCACTCATAACCTTTAAGTCTTGAGTCAAAGGAAGCAGCAGAACCTCTAGAAACAATCTCAGAAAATGAGAATATAAGATATTATACCTAAATGCAGATTTTGTCAAAGTGAAGAGGAAAGAATGTCCCACTTCCACCCTTGATTTAAGAGTAACAATTGTTAGGGGTGCCTGAGTCTCAATTAGTGGAGTGTCCAACTTTTGGTTTCTGCTCAAGTCATGATCTCATGGGTCTGAGATCCAGCCCTGCATCTGGTCCACGCTCAGTGGGGAGTCTGCTTAGAGATTCTCTCCCTCTACCCTTCTCCTCAGCCATAAGTGTGAGCTCACTCTTGCACTTTCAATCTCTCTCTCTCACACACACACACAAAAAAAGAGTAACAATTGTTAAAGAAAAATAGAGTTGTAGTTGGTTAGGTTGGTATATGTAATCTCCAAAGGTGTAGGCTCAAGAGGCTGCTTGTTTGATTTACAATTTTTCTGTTATCCAGACCATTTTACTGCCATATATCTGAAGTGTAGGTACAGCAACTCATCTCTGCTTCAGGCATAACTTACCTTGTTTATTATTAGTCCTTTTTTTTTTTTTTTTCTGAAAAATCAAAGCAGATTCAGAGGTTTTCTCACCTCCATGCATCAGGTGTTGCTGGAACTCTTACCTAGTGTTTGTGCTAAACTTGATCCCTCCTAAATGTGACTCCCCTTTCCTCTTCAACCACCCCACCCTTTGGTTGCTGGTCAGATTTCTTCTCAGCTGCCTATGCTGAGTCACTTTTAGAACTTAACACAAGAAAGGGAAGATACCTTGTAACTTGTGGCCCCTCATTCCTCTTTTTCTTGCTGTCATTGTAGTCATCCCATAAAAAAATGGATGTGATGGAAGTCAAAGGTCAACACATAAGGATTTCTCAGAAACAAGGCTGATTCTGTTGCAGGTGCAGGGATTGTGCTTTAAAAAAAAAAAAAAGAAAGAAAAACACGAGGACTTCCCTGAACTGGGAAGTTTTTCAGCACTCAGCTCTGTTCAGTCCAGCAATTATTGAGATTACTGAACTTCTATCAGGTCAAATACCATATAGCCACGTAGAGACTAAAAACATAAAAATAGCATACTCACTCCTCAAATTATGATCTTCTAGTAGGGGACAGAGTGATGCAAACAATTATAAAGCATAATCCAATAAGTTCTGTAATATAGAAGAGTTATGGAGGCACTGAGGGAAATGGACTTCTTTTTATTGAGAAAATCTGGCAAGGATTTGACAAAGAGGAAAGAGAAAACTGGGTTGGGTAAACAGAGAAAAAAATCAGAGGTAAACAACATTCCAGGAAGTGTGGATATTATAAATAGAAACACAGAAGTTTGTAAGGGTATTATTCAAGGAACAAAGAATAGTCCAAATGGTTGATATACAGAAAAAAAAAAATATGGGGAAATGACTGGGGGCCATCTGGTGCCTTTACCTTTGTCCAGTGGTCTAGTGCGCCTTTATTTCAGATTGAGGGTTTTTTTCAGAATTACTGTTCCAGTTTGTGTTTTAGTCTAGCTTCTGTGAGTTGTGTAGCTCTCTAATGAAGTGGCCCTGGCTAAGTGATTTCTAGAGTTTTTCTCACCTAAGGCTCAATGGATTGTGCGAAGGTCATAATGCATGGGGAGCACCAAGACAATTGTTTTCTCCAGGATAAATATAATTTTCTTGATGATCATTTTGTTTAGCATTGTTTACTTAGAAAGAAGCCCTTAGGCAGACCCATAGTCTAGCTTAAGTTTTCATCTATGCATGAACTGTTATTTTGAGCAATCACTTATCCCATACATACTTAATTCCTTTTACATACCAGGTCATGTTCTAAGCAATAGTAGTAGAATCAGAAAGATAAATCTCCTGCCCTCTGAGGATTTATACTACATGCATTTGAAGACAAAGTAGAACGATTTTTGGATTTCTGTATAACCTCACTAAAATGTTATTTCTGTGTAACCTCATCTATAAATTGTCTGAAGCTTAGGGGTTTTAATTATAAAATATATTTAATAAAACCTGATTAAAGCATGAGGTTTTACTGAGCTTTATATTCATCATGGACACAAAACATTTTGCAAGCTATGAAGTGTTGTACAGGAGTAAGTTACAGTTAATAACAAGGTTACTCTAAGTTTTCCAGTTTTTAGAATTTCTTACCCTGATAAACTATAGAAATACCATACAAAGTATATCTTAAATTCAGAAAGGCAATTATTTTTAATAAAAGGAAAAAATGAAGAACTCTAAAGTAGAATCTCATGCAGGTGTCTAACATAGCACATTGAGTTCTAAATTATTGATGTGATGAGAATCCAAGTGGTATCTCACATGGTTCAGTCTTGGGCCTTAAGGCAATGGCAGAAGGGATAAAAAGACTTAGGAAAAAAATGAGGATAAATTTAGTATATTTGAAGGAGAGTTAAGAAAAAATGTAGAGGATAAATTTAATATACATGAAGCCTAATTAAGTGTGATGACTTGAGGGAGAAAAAAAAAATAGGGTAGTTGTGAACCACAGTGCTGATGGTAGCATCATTGATCAGTGTAGAGAACACAGGAAGAAAAGCAGGTTTGGGTTAGCAGAATAATTTCAGCTCAAGCTACTTGAGTGTTAGATGCCATATTAATATCTCTTGTTACATAACATGATTCAAAATTTTAGCAGCCTTAAACAACAAATAGTTGTTAATTCATATATTTTATGAGGCTCAGGTATCTGGAAATGGCTTAGGAAAATAATTCTGGCTCAGTCTGTCATGAGGTTGCTGTGACACTGTGGGGCAGGTCTGCGTTCCCGTTCCAAGCTCATTCATGTGGCTATTAACAAATAGCTTCAGTTTTCATCATGAACACCTCTCCGTAAGACTGCTCCTCACATGCTTTCCTTCAGAGCAAGTGATCAGAGAAAGAGAGGAGATAACTCAAGAGAGAACCCACAAGTTTTTTTTATTACCTTACTCTTAGAAATTACATGCCATCACTTCTGCCATAAGCTACTGATCCCAAAGACCAATCCGGAACACAATGTTCAAGGGTGCCACACAAGAATGAATAGATCAGGAGATAAGCATCGTCTTAGAGGCTGCCTACTGTAATTCAGTTAAGGATATCCAGAAGCCTCATAAATTAAGAGATGAGATACTGAGAAGGGCAGAGGAAGGTCAGGGTTAGAGATGGGAAATTTGAATATTTTTAGCATCTGGGTGGCAGCTAAAGTTTTGAGTATAAATGAGATGGCCAAGTCAAAGACAGTAGACCAGTCACCCCCACAAGAGTACATGCAAGCCTTCCCTCTGCATTCTAAGTGAGCTAGAAGAGTGGAGGTGGATGGCAGCTCTCAATTTCCCAAAATCTTTATTACAGTTTTTAAAAGGGATTTCCATAAATTTTGTCTGATGTTATCCCACCAACATACACTATCACCTTCAGGAATCTGTGTTATATTCATATATTTGTTTATTTAACAAATATTTTTTGAGAACTAAATACATATATATTGGCAAAATTTGGTATATAATAGAGACTTAATATTTGTTTTTATGGAAAAGATCATAAATATAGCTTCTCAGTTGAAGAGCATTTGGGCACAAGTAGTGACAGAACAGTCACTAATAGACACTGGGAAGTTTCCCAAAACAAGAAGAAAAATAGATTCCACAAGTCAAACAATTAGAGAGTTTTATGAAGAAAAAAATAATTGGTAGTGAAATTTGGGGTAAAATTTAACAAATACATAAATAAGAAACAAGTAGGAAATAAAGAATTAACAAAAAACAAGCATTCAATGTGAAAAATATCTTGAAAATGTCTGTTTATAATGAAGATCATAAAAGACAACTATATTTATTTATTTATATTTGACAGAGAGAGAGAGCACAAGCAGGGAGAGAGGTAGAGAGAAAGGGAGAAGCAGGCTCCCCACAGAGCAGGGGAACACCAATATGGGACTCGATCCCAGGACCCCGGGATCATGACCTGAGCCAAAGGCAGTGGCTTAACCAACTGAGTCTCCCAGGTCCCCAAGACAACTATTTTTAGCATTCATTTTTTAACATTATTGATATTTTGGTCATTGTATACATGAAACTTTTTTATCTTTTTTTTAAGATTTATTTATTTATTATTTGAGAGAGAGAACAAGTAAGGAAGAGAATCTCCAGCAGACTTCAGGCTGAACAGGGAGCCCAACACGGGGCTCCATCTCATGACCCTAAGATCATGACCAGAGCCAAATCAAGAGTCGCTTGTTAACCAGCTGAGCCACCCAAGCGCCACATGAAACTTGTCCATCTTGATTCATTTTCCAAAATACACATCATCTTAGACCAAACCAGGTAGAATTTTGAAACAGAAGGAGTCAAGTTTTAGTATCTACCTTTCCTGTTAATAGTGAGCTTGCCTATTTTTTTAATCTTATTCCCTCCTTTAGAATAAAATTTTATTACATCTGACCCCTAGGAAAATAACCTATATGCAGTGCCTCTATTATAGAATATTCTTCCTAGAAATAGCATTCTCTTAATTTAACCAGATGCATTCAGTAATGATTTATTATTTCTGTTATATTTCACATTCAGTCTGTCAGCAAATCCCACTGGCTTTCCCTTCAAAAAATAGTCGAATTTTCAAAGCTTCTCAAAATCACCACCAATTACTTTCTGGGCCAAGCCTCCCACAGCTCTCACCTGAAGTATTACAGAAGTTTCTAACTCTTCACTCTGGCCCCCTCTGACTCTCAGACCAATGCTGATTATTCTTAGAACTACAGCCAGAGTGAACCTACTGAAATGTAAGTTAGATCACAGCTCTGCTTTTCACCAAACCTAGCTTCTTTCTTAGGGCTAAGCATCAATTCGAAATTTTTCTCTTACTCTAGGGTTTTGATTGTCTTTATAGTAATAGTATGTTTTAGCACCAGAGTTAAAAATCAACCCCCCTTGTGTACATAAGTAGCATGTTGAATGGTCTTTAACAAAAGTGAACTATATTTTACTTCCAGCAGGTATAGAAACTGATAGCTTCCAATTTATACAAATAAGCTACGTCAAATATATAATACACAAGATATTGACATCTGCTCATCAATACACTTTTAATGTAAAAAATACAGTCATGATCATTTTACTTCTGAATTCCTTTTGCAAGTCATATTTCCTTCCTGTCTTCAGTCATATTTACTCACTTTAATGACAGTTTGGTTTAATTTTTTTTAAAGATTTTATTTATTTATTTGACAGAGAGAAAGAGATTACAAGTAGGCAGAGAGGCAGGCAGAGGGAGAGGGGGAAGCAGGCTCCCTGTGGAGCAGAGAGCCCAATGAGGGACTCTAACCCAAAACCCTGAGATCATGACCTGAGCCAAAGGCAGAGGCTTAACCTATTGAGTCACCCAGGAGCCCCCAGTTTGGTTTAATTAAAGCAGCCTGCAATACTTTAAATAAGAACCTATTTTTAAAACCACGTACTATTTTTTTCAGGATTAAAAGCTGTTAATGTGCTAGAAGCAATGGAAATTATGGTGGCTAATACACAAAATATAACATTTAATCTACATCTCTTCCAATTAAAAAATAATTATATTGCATTTTCCCACTAAGAATAGTGGTAATATTTTCCCATGTCTTTTTTTTTTTAAGATTTTACTTATTTATTTGACAGAGAGAGAGAAATCATAAGCAGGTGCGGGTGGTGGGGGGAAACAGGCTCCCCGCTGAGCAGAGAGCTGGATGTGGCGCTGGATCCCAGAACCCTGAGATCATTACCTGAGCCAAATGCAGAGGGTTTAACCCACTGAGCCACCCAGGGGCCCCTATTTTCCAATATCTTGATGTCAATATCAACAACTTATATTCTCATATTTTTAAAAGTAGATTTCATAAAGTTATTCTGGTTCTCAAGTTGGTCTAAAAGGCTGTCCTTGGAAATGAGAACTGCAATTTCACCATAATGGATACATTAAAACTGTTATATGAATTTGTTTATAACACATTTTCCAGCATGACATTGAGTAGGTTTGACTAGAAGGAGATTTACTTGAGAATAATGAATTCTGGTTCAGAGGCAAGTCCATGGAGGAATCCTGGGTCCCACAGAGCATTCTAATACTACCAGACACCTAACTACTCTCAGCCCATGGGCCATAACCCCTACTCCATCCATCTCTGCCTCAGTTATCTTTCCCAATATTTAGACTCGACCACTTCTCCACTGTGAAATCTATGCCAATACCTATCCAGAATTCCTTAAGATGTCCATGAATGTTCTGCTACAAATTTTTGTCAACCTACATGGGGAGCCTCATTATCTAATCTCATTTACTCTGTGCTCCAATCATATTGGAATTGTTCACTGTTTCTCAAATACGTGGTGTGTGTTTCCAGCTTGATACAGTTGATATTGTTGATACAGTTCTGTTTGCCTGAAATGCCTTTCTCCCATGCTTCAAAAATCCTCAATCTATTCTTTGCATTTTTAAAAGTAGTGTTTACTAAAGTAAAATTCAGAGCAAGCTACCTTAAATCATGTTTTGGAACAAGGTAAGTGTATAAATAAATAAAATTTTGAACAGTTGAAGCAAAAAAAAAAATGAACCATCCGTTTCCATTATCTAGATATATACTGAAATGTTAACAGTGGCTGTTGATTTCATCCTTTTTCTCTCTTCTGAGTAGCTTTGTTTTTTACACAGTTATTATGATATAGTGTATATTTTATTTTTGTTTTCCTATAACATTAGGCTGGGTATTTTTTCTGTGTTATCACAAAGAGTTTGTAGACATTGTTTTATGATTTCATTTCCTTTGATGAGTGGCTAAACCAGGTTACAACCATCCTCAAGCACTAAGTATACTCCCCTATCCCTGTAAATTATCATCTTTCCATGAGGAGGCTCACTCATGTCCTCTTGATACCCTTTAAAGAGGGGATACTGGTGCCAAATTCTTTGTGACCTACAATCCTTGGCTATATCCCTTACTGTGAAGCAGAGTCAAGGGTCCGGAAGCAGCCTCTTCCAAACTTGAGCTAACAGGGATCTTTTTTTTTTAAGCTTTTGTTTTTTCTAAGTTAATTTTAAACTTACAAATAAATTACAATTATAGTACAAAGAGTTTCCAAACACCCTTCATCCAATTTCCTTTGTTTAACAACTTACATTACCATAGAATATTTATTTACGTTATTAACCTTGGCAAAATATGTTAACTAATTGAACCAGTTTTTCCACTAATGCTTTTTTTCTGTTTAAGTCTAACCCAGAGGAAAAAAAAAAGTCTAACCCAGAATTCCATGTGAGTTTAATTGTCATGTACTATAGTTTCCCCTGATCTGTGAGAGTTCTTCAGTCTTATCTTTCATGACATTTTTTTTTATGCTTTCACTTTTATATTCTTTATGTCACCTTTGAAGGGTCAGTTAATACGTAGAGTGCTTTTCAACTTGAGGTTGAATCCAATGTGTCTCATTACACTGAAGGGGCACATCCACGGGAAGAATGCAACAGTCAGTGTGTCCTCGGTGCATCATTGCACAGGGTTGATGTTGGTATGTTTTACCATTGATATTATTTATACTATCACTTGGATAGGACTTGTCAAAGGTAATGTCTGACAGGTGCCTGCATTGTAGATTTCATTTTTTTCCCTTTGAAATCCCTAAATATTTAAGGAAACATACTTTTGAGATTTTGCAAATAATTGCGTTTCTGCTTCGATTTTCACTTACTCATTTCTGCATTCACCAATGGATCTAGCCTAGGAAATCATGTACTGTGATATAGTAAAAGGATGCTATTTCTATTTTCCTTTTTATTTATTTACTTACTACTTACTTACTTATTATTTATTTTTTATTTATGTGGATTTTTTTGCAAGGAAGACTTGTCACACCTCCCCATCCCCTCATTTAATTAATCTTTTCTTTATATAAGTGCAAATTCATGGGTATTTGTTTTTATTATTTTTTTAGTACTTCCTTATACTCTGGAATTGCAAGATGCCCCACACTTGTCTTTTTTATTTATTTATTTGCCTTTTTTTATTGTGTTATTTTTGTCACCAAAAAATACATCATTACTTTTTGATGCAGTGTTCCAAGATTCATTGTTTATGTACAACACCCAGTACTCCATGCAATACATGCCCTCCTTAATACACACCACCAGGCTCACCCATTCCCCCAGTCCTCTCCCCTCCAAAACCCTCAGTTTGTTTTTCAGAGTCCACAGTCTCTCATGGTTCATCTTCCCCTCTGATTTCCCTCAATTCACTTTTCCTTTCCTTTTCTTAATGTCCTCCAAGTTTTTCCTTATGTTCCACAAGTAAGTGAAACCATTTGATAATAGACTTTCTCTGCTTGACTTATTTCACTCAGCATAATCTCCTCCAGTCCCATCCATGTTGATGCAAAAGTTGGATATTCATCCTTTCTGATGACTGAGTAATATTTCATTGTATATATGGATCACATCTTCTTTATCCATTCTTCCATTGAAGGGCATCTCACTTCTTTCTACAGTTCGGCTATTTTGGATATTGCTGCTGTGAACATTGGGGTACATGTGGCCCTTCTTATACTGCATCTGTATCTTTGGGGTAAATACCCAGTAATGTGATTGCAGGGTCATAGGGTAGCTCTATTTTTAATTTCTTCAGGATTCTCCACACTGTTTTCCACAGTGCTTGCACCAACTTGCATTCCCACCAACAGTGTAAGAGGGTTCCCCTTTGTCCACATCCTCTCCAACATTTGCTGTTTCCTCCCTTGTTAATCTTTGCCATTCTAACTGGTATAAGGTGGTATCTCAATGTGGTTTTGATTTGAATTTCCCTAATGGCTAATGATGATGAACATTTTTACATGTGTCTGTTAGCCATTTATATGTCTTCATTGGAGAAGCGTCTGTTTATGTCTTCTTTCCATTTTTTGACATCATTATCTGTTTTTTGGGTGTTGAGTTTGAGAAGTTCTTTATAGATCTTAGATATCAGCCCTTCATCTTTAGTGTCATTAGCAAATATCTTCTCCTATTGCACGGGTTGCCTCTTTGTTTTGTTGACTGTTTCCTTTACTGTGCAGAAGCTTTTTATCATGATGAAGTCCGTAAAGTTCATTTTCTCTTTTGTTTCCTTTGCCTTTGGAGATGTGTCTTGAAAGAAATTGCTATGGCCGATATCGAAGAGGTTACTGCCTATGTTCTTCTCCAGGATTTTGATGGATTCCTGTCTCACATTGAGGTCTTTCATCCATTTTGAGTTTATCTTTGTGTATGTTGTAAGAGAATGGTTGAGTTTCATTTTTCTATACATAGCTGTCCAATTTTCCCAGCACCATTTATTGAAAACACTCTTTTTTCTACTGGATATTTTTTCCTGCTTTGTTGAAGATTATTTGACCATAGAGTTGAGGATCCATATCTGGACCCCAGACTTATCTTTATTTCCCTTGCTTAAGCCCTGGAATCAGCCAGTTCACTGTGGAGCTATATTGTGTAAGGAGTATATTTTCCACTTGTACTAGAGAATGGTATTAGAAAAAAAGTTGTGCTGGATATGCTCTTTGCTATTAGATATCAGTGCTTCTGGTCCCTCTCAGTTGATAGCATTAACGAACCACCCTTCCCCCCCCACACACACAGTAATTATGCCTATGTACATCTACATTTAATTATGTATCTGTGTGTGTGTATTTCATGAGTCTATGTTGATACTTTTAAAAATATATATTTATTTATTTGACAAAGAAAGAAAGAGAGAGAACAGCAGAGGGAGAGGCAGGACTTGGTCCCAGGATTCCGGGATCATGATGTGATCCAAAGGCAGATGTTTAACCAACTGAGCCTCCCAGGCACCCTATGTTGATACTTTTGACTGTAGTCTAATACCACATGTTTTATTATGGCTTGTAACCTTTTCTTAGCTATAACTTCTTTCTCCAGCATTAGGAAACCCAGATCTCATTATTTGCTATCTATCTATCTATCTATCTATCTATCTATCTATCTATCCTTAGTATACAAATAAGGTGGTTTCAGAATTCCTAACCATATCCCTATGAGAAACAAATGTACCAATGAGGGTACAGTGTTTGTGATAAGTTCTTTTTGTTTTTGGCCTTACATTATCCTTCATTAATCATGTTTCTAACTTAAATGGCACATTATCTGTGAGAGCTTCTCCCAGACCATCACTATTAAAAAGTTCCACCAATGACACTTCTGCTTGTGTTTTTAGGATTAGATCACAATTCCATAGGTGTCCTGCTCATCTGAAGAATGTAGACATACAGAAGACAGTCTCTGCTCTCAAGGAGCTTATTGCCTCAAAGCTTCTTGGTGCCTGTATTTTTACTCACAGAATTGGATATTGTGGCTACAACATGCTTTCTAGCATGAGAATGAGTTTAGCAAATGTTATTGTAGTAAGTGAATGAATGAATGGATATACTATATAAACAAGAACAAAAAGTCTGGAAAGATACATGGGAGCTGAAAACAAAGAGGTGTTTGATGGTTAGGAGCCCTGGCTTTGGATTTGTATCCTAACTCTGACATTTACTGCCAGCTATCTAATCTTAGGCTACATGGAAGTGTTAGAATTGCAGGCAGAAGATAACTGAGAAGGTCACATAGATGCAATCGAATTGCATAGTGGTTTTGGAAAACCAAGAAAATTGTTGGCACTATCAGAATATCTGGTAGATATATGACAGGTGAAGTTTTTGCCATCACTCAGAGATGAAAACACAATGTTAAAAAAAAAAACCCTAGATGCATACATATGGACATTTATTTTAGTTCATTTGACATTATTAGATTTGAGCATCACTTTGAGAATTTTTTTTCCTTAAGAGAATAAAGTAAACTTCTTCAAATCTCCTCTACCATCCCAGCCAGCCGCTAACCTCAGAGTGGTTTTAGACTCTCACCAGCTATGGCTGATGTGAAAATTACATTTGTGAAGTGGCAGACAGGGCCCCTTTGAAGGTACAAATCAGTGTACTCCCTTTTAATTTGTATTCCTTTCCCTCTCTTTTCCTTTATACTTACATATAATCTTGCAATCCCTTCTCTGAGAGAGTTGCTGGTTCAACTGCAGATATTTACAAATCTTAATTACTCATTGAGTAGACTTCAATAAGATGTTTTTTTTTTTTTAAGATTTTATTTATTTATTTGAGAGAGAAAATGAGAGAGGGCATGAGAGGACAGAAGGTTAGAGGAAGAAGCAGGCTTCCCGTGGAGCTGGGAGCCCGATGTGGGACTCGATCCCCGAACTCAAGGATCATGACCTGAGCCAAAGGCAGTCGCTCAACCAACTGAGCCACCCAGGCACCCCCAATAAGATGTTTCTTAAGGTGTTCTGATGACCGTTAAAATGACTGAAATCACCAGATAGAATTTGATAATACTTTGTTTTTTCCCTTAAATGATTGTGGCATTAGACAAGGTTGTATTCTGCTGAATTAATCATCCATAGGCCGTGGGTCATTTTCTCAGAATGGATTCATTTCCATAGATCTCGGTTTTCTGAATTATTCCTCATCATGGTGTCATAAACCTTGACTTGATAGAGATGATCAGGAAGGGCCAGAGGACATGGATTCTTTAGTAGTGTCTATTCCAAAGCAAGAAATGTGAGGGCATATTGGAAACATGGATCTTATAATGCCCTACAAAACCAATCACTTTCTCACCATGAGGCAAGGGCCAGCCTCTAATTTATTTCATCTAAAGAGAACTATAAGAATTTATAATGAAGTTATAATTTATAATCTCTGATTTTCATCATTGCATAATATCCTAAATAATATGTGCAAAGGTGTGGACAAGTTTAAGAGAATCAACTGGGATAGTGCAGACTCGTGGTTAGCAGCAGCAAAGCTCTTATCTATCTTATGCCCAAAAATATGAGGACAGGGGTTCCATCTAAAAGTATGACCCTTGGACTAGCAGCATTAGCATCACCTAGGAACTTGGTAGGCATGCAAAATTTCAGGCTCCACCTCCTGAATCAGAAACTCTGAAGCTGGGACCCAGCTATCTATGTTTTAACCAGTGATTCTAAAACATGCTAATATTTGAGAAACAGTGAACTAGAGGAAAGAATCATGTCCAAAAGCATGCCTTGAGAGTACTCACGTTTAACTGAGAAATATAGCTCAAATTGGGCCGAACATAAGTACAGGTTTGCCTGACTAGTTGAGGTTTATAAAAACTCTTGTACAAATGTAATCATTAGTAGTGCCTTTTCCACTCTCAAATATGTCCCAATTTGGAAGAAAAATTATATGGCTCTCCCAACCTAAGTTGTGTTGCAGCAAGAGAGCCAAGGGAACAAATATCTAACCTTTCTGCATCCTCTCTCTCTTACCTTTTGGCAGGATCCTCAGTTCCCAAAACCTTTTGAAGTCCCAGTGGCAAATGAACAATGTGGATATAATTCACAAAGATCAACTAGAATGGACACAAAGCAAGGTAGAGAAGGATAGAAAATGGAATTGGAGTGGCAAGTGGATGCAATTTATCACATCTCGTGCTTGTTTTCTTTACTGATTTCATAGAAAATTGAAGAAATAATTTAGTCATTTATTTTTTACTTAACTGCTCTTTTTATTCTCTTATTAAGTCCTCGATAAATGCCACTCCTTTTCCTCAGCTAGGAAATTATTCACTTCTGAAGTTCTATTTATTTTGTCCTTCCACCTATGAAACTGAGAAGCTGAGACAGGATCAAAGTAATAAAATGCTGCACCAGATGCTTTTCTTTTACATTAAATTTGTCCCACTTTAACTCTGATCTCTTCAAAGTCCAGCTATTAAATTTCTTTCATTTTGTTTCATGAAAGAAAGTGTAAGATTGTAACCTCCTTACTACAGGTGCCCACATCTTGTCATGGACTTTAGTTAGGAACTAGAATATTTTCATCTAGGTAAGTTCTTCTAATAACTTAGGTAACATTTATTCATTGAAATATAGACTTCATATTAGCTGCAGCTGCCTTCTCCCTCAGAAATATGAGTGAACTTGGTTCAGAGTCCATTTTCTACCCCAATATCAATCCAGAATGTTGTCCATTGTTTCTATCCATTCCCATTCTCTTTACCTCATCTATCTTGCTTTTGTCCTGTCTCAGTTTAACTCACAGTAACCTTAGATAAAAATTCTGTTTTTGTACTGTTATTATTGGGTTTTTTTTTTAAGACTTTTACTCAATATTGAGTGGGGAAAACATCACACACTCCTTCCTCCATAATATACATAGCCTTATCACAGTACATTCTATTTTACTCTATCATGAATAGCGTAGTACTGTCTGAATTGATATTGTTCATTTATTCAGTTATTTTGCAATATTTACATCACTATGCTATAAGCATGCTCATTTTGTTTATTGCTATTTATTGCTATTGCCCCATACCTAGCACATGGTGTATCTGCAACAAATAGTAGATGAATGCCTAACCAACTGAGTAAGTGGATGGAGGAATAATTGAATAACAGCCATGCATTTCACCTCTTTACTTTTTCCCACTGATCTTCCTATCACTTTTTTTTTACTCCTCTTCCTCTCCCTGTACCTCATCTCTGCCTTTTTCCTCTCTCTTCCCTCACCTCCTCTCCTCACTCTCCTTGTCCTCCTCCTCCTTCAAAGAAATATCTTCTACATTCAGGCACCCTTAGAATACTCACTTCCACAAATACACGCAAATTTTTTTTCTAAATTGTCTTTCTTTAAAAATTTAGGCTTCCTCTCAATAGAATAGAGTACAATTTTATCTCTTATGCAGAAAATATGTATTCAGCACCAGTGTTGTGAGTACTGTACTAGGTAATGGGACTATCAGGAGGAGCTTAGCAGATATACTTGTTACTTATGTGAGACCTTAACATGGGGTGGGGAAGAGAAGTATTAATCAAATGATCAATTATGCATTTGAATTATTATTACACAATGAAATTAGTTCTATGAAGAAAAGTGATAAGGATTCATGAAAACCTATTATAAAGGAACCAGATACAGTCTGGAGATTCAAAGGCTTCCTAAGGCAGTGAACTTGAAATGAGAGAAGAATAACAGTTTACTAAGCAAGGGGAAGGTGAAAGTATGCTTGCAGTAGATGGAACAGCACTTGCAAAAGCCTTGATATAGGAAGGAACACGGATGATCCTAAAAATTAAGACTGGTGGTAACTGGAAAACCGAGCAAGAGAGTTAGACAAAGACAAGTTCATGCAAAATTTTGACATCAAATTACATATTTTAACCTTATCTTTACAGCAAAAGAAAATTCTTTAAGAATCGAAATATGGGCTTTTAAACTAAAATATTCCTTCAGCTACAATATGATGTAAGCAACAGATTGGAAGGGATCATAAATAGATGCATAGAGACCAGTTAAGAAACTTTTGCAGTTGTCCAGGTGAAAGATGATGGCAGTTGATGGTTACACATATAAAGAAAAGTAGACAGATTTCAGCAATATTTCCAAAGGAAAATAAACACGACTAAATGAGAATTTTACCTCTCAGATGGTTATTTCCTCTGAATTGTGGAATCCAGAGAACATAGAGTTGTTTGGAGCAGCTACCCTGAAAGCAGCAGTGACCTTGAGCTGAAAGACATTCCACCTCAAGAGTGACATTACTAGCCCTAGTTTTCCTTTAATGGTGCTGGTTTTTACCTGTTTTTCCCAGAATAATATAATACAATATCTAAAACATGAAAAGGTGTGTAAAAATAATACAGTGATTGCCTAAACTTATCACTCAGATTAAGAAATAAAATGTTGCAAAAATAAAACCATGCTAGAGTATTCCATTACAAGAATAAACAGCAGTTATTTGATGTTCTTCATGAGAAGCTTTTAGGGTCTTTTCTCTTTCTTTTCTTTTCTTTTTTTTTTTAAAGCATGTATATGAGGATTTTAAATTTTGTACCCTGGAACAGAATTGGTGGTCATAGAGCATAAACATACATCTTCAATGTTACTAGATATTGCCATATTGTTCCTGGAAAAAAATGTACCAATTTACACTCTGGCAATATATAACAGTACATGGTGTCTTATCTATTACCTGATATTTGGAATAGATACATTTTTTAAAATTATAAATCTAATGATAATGAAATTATATTCCATGTAATTCTAATTTTATTTTCGCGAATAATGATTATTTTGCATTTCTACAATTACCACTTAAGTTCTGAATCTTGACAAATATTTATTGGCCACATGTTTCTTCTATGAATTGGTTGTGTGTGTGTGTGTGTGTGTGTGTGTCTGAGATTCTTATTGATTTGTAGACTCAGTATATTTTGGATTGGTACCTTTCTCATATCTGTGTTAAATATTTTCTCCCCATTGAGAATTGTCTTTTCATTTCTTCTGTTATCTTTTGATTAATAATTTTTTTTTCATTAAAGTTAAATGCAGTTAGTTTTATAACAAGTGTTGTTGGCTCTTATTTTTTCTGGAGAAAGCCTTCCTTACCTCAAATATATAGATATTCTTTTATGTTTTGAAGTTTAGTTTTACATTTATGATTTAATTCACCTGGAATTTTTTTTATTGCATGGTGAGTGTGTCTTAATTTAGTATTTCTTTGTAAGGACCTAAGTGTGCTAGCACTGTTCGCTGAACAGTCTCTTCCTCTAATCCTCTACATTGTCAGCCCCTTTCTTTACACATTGTTTTCAGACATGCAAAATAACATGTCTGGACTTGATTTTGTTATACTGATTTGTATCTGTCATTTTTCTTTACCACACTATTTTAATTTCTATCATTCAGTAATATATCTTGATCTCCAGTAAAGTAGGATACACTTTGTTTTTATTAAAAATCACATTATCTACCTTTTATTTTTCCATATGTCATTTAGAACTGGTTTTTCAGTTTGGTTTCATTGCAATAACAATGAATTTATAGAGAATTAGGAAGACTTGACATTTCTAAAATATAATCATCCTGTTCATGAATGTGGTATATATGTCCTTTTATCTCCATCCCCTTTTAGTAGTGTTTATTTTCTGCATAAGTGTATTGA
Source organism: Nasua narica (assembly GCA_028533885.1). Taxonomy (NCBI): domain Eukaryota; kingdom Metazoa; phylum Chordata; class Mammalia; order Carnivora; family Procyonidae; genus Nasua; species Nasua narica. The sequence goes on from CM052811.1 coordinate 37,802,996, forward strand.
TATTTGTTAGATAATTGCATTGTTTTAATTTTGAGGTTAATAATATACTTTTAATTAAATATAATTTTTATTTTCTAATTATATCCTCTGTAATATTGCTACATTCTTATGAGTGTATATTTCTAGGGAAGATAATCATTGTGTATACAGATAATAATGTTGGATTCTGTATCTTTCTAATCTCCATTTATTTTATTTTTCTTGTCTCAGCTCACTGACGGAACTTCTAGTATGATAATTGCAAATTTAAAAAAGCAGTAATAGTGGTTATTATTGTCTTATTATTCCCTGTTTTTAAAAATAAACTTATGGGGCGCCTGGTTGGCTCAGTTGGTTAAGTAGCTACCTTTGGCACAGATCATGATCTGAGGGTCTTGGGATTAAGCTGGGCATCAGCCTCCCTGCTCCATGAGGAGTGTGCTTCTCCCTCTGCCCCTCCCCGCAGCTCATGTGCTCCCTTTCTCTCCCCCTCTCTATCAAATTAATAAATAAAATCATTTAAAAAATTTAAATAAAATCATTTAAAAAATTTAAATGAAATAAATAAAAATAAGCTTTAGTTTCACCATAAAGATAAAAATGTCTAATTATAATATTATATATGAATATATAATTATGATATATAATATATATATAATATATAATTATTTCTTGGTGATTTGGTTCTGTATTGATCACTTTTATCCCTATTAGACTTTTATTGTCAAAAAGTCTGTTCACCTATTATCGATATATCAACACCAACCTTTTGTTTGTTTGTTTGTGTGTGTGTTTTGGATTTTTTTTTTTAATTTTTATTTATTTATTTGCCAGAGAGAGGGCGCGTGAGAGAGAGGACAAGTGGGGGAGCGGCAGGCAGAGGAAAAAGCAGGCTCCACACTGAGCAAAGAGCCTGATGAGGGACTCAGTCCTAGGACCCTGGGATCATGACCTGAGCCAAAAGCAGATGCTTCACAGACTGAGCCACCCAACTGTCCCTTTTTTTGTTTGTTTGTTTGTTTAATATATATGTGGCATTCCTTCTTCTGTTTTTATTTTCACCTTGCCTATACATTTTAAGTTTAGCTATTTTAAAAAGCATAAAATAAATCAGAATACAAAGACCTGGTATACTGATTTTAAGAGATGTGTAATACTAAAAATATTTCTTACTATATTTACAAAAATAAAATCAAAAGTTTTTAGTTCCCCAAAACACAACTGAAGTTTTTATCTTGGAAGATATTCTCTGCATAGATAATACAGATTCAAGTCCAAAGCCTGTAATAGAGAGACTTTTAAATTCCAAGCTTTATAAGACACTCATTTTATTTTCTTCAGTCTGATACAGAAGAATTTTCTTGTTGCCTCATTCTTCCATCTTTATTGAGGCTGTACACCCTTCCAGGATTCTTGCTTAATGCAGAAGTCTCATTTCCCACTTTCCAAGGCCTGCCTTCCTTAAATACTGACATTATATAAAGTTTTTACTTCAATGCACTGAAGTCTCCCCCCACCATCCCAGTGCCCTTCCTACTTCAGTTCTCACATTCCCCTCTGATTTCATCTTCCTGTTCTTTTCTGATCATCATAGGGTTATTTACAACCGCTTTGGGGTAGGTCTTTCAGCATATCTGAGTAAAGTAGTTTTTCAGAATGTCCATTTCACCATATTGACAAGTAAATTATAAGAGGGATACTTTTTTAAAGCAGCTGTGTGTGTGTGTGTGTGTCTATCTATCTATCATATTTATATGATTTGTCTTCTAAGTATCTTATAAATTATCACTAAATATACAGGATATATATTTACTTATCTTCTAAATGTGGGCTATGTTGACAAAAATGGGCGTATAAACAATGTAATGCACTCTTCATTTTTTTTTAAGATTTTATTTATTTATTTATTAGGAAAGAGAGTGAGAGAGAGCATGAGAGGGGAAAGGGTCAGAGTAAGAAGCGGACTCCCCATGGAGCTGGGAGCCCGATGTGGGACTCAATCCCGGGACTCCAGGGTCATGACCTGAGCCGAAGGTGGTTGCTTAACCAACTGAGCCACCCAGGCATCCCAATGCACTCTTCATTGTTGAGGAAGTTACAATCTACTTGTCTAGGCAGTTTATGCATGTTAAGTATACATATCACAATGAAAGAAGTATTACTAGGCTTCTATACACTAAATGTCAAATTAATGGTCCACATAGCTAACTGCTAAGAGAGTTCATTATTAGCCTTTTCTTCAAGCAGACACTTAATTTTTCTGATTTTTTCTGAATCCCTTGGAGTTCAGTGTTTGTAATTTTCCCCTATGCTATATTCACAACTCAGGGCAACCGGAGTATTGTTTAATTTGAGAAAAGCAAAAATGAAAATAGATGATCAATGTCATCCTGCCAACAGCTGGATCATCTGTTGGAAGTGTTTAGAGTTGCAATTTTATGTAGACGTAGGTGTATTAAATTCCAAACAAGTTCAAGTCAAAGCATTCATCTAGGTAGGAAAATTAAAATTTCATCACCTAGAAAACTTAAAAAGAAAGGAATCCAGAGTAATAGTTATGCTTTAAAATTAACGTGCTCTTTGACATTTTCAGTAGAATTTGAAGTTGTTTTTTTCCTGATACGTATTAGCAACTATAAAGCAAAAAATGATGGGTAATCAATAGTGAAGGGACAGCAAAAGCAAATTATAGAGTTTGTCATCTTAATGATATTTTATAAAGCTATCAGTGTGCTAATCTACATATGGGTTTCTAAAATAACAACTTGTGAGAATTTTAGCTGTCCAATTTTTTAAAAGAAACTATATTTTATTTTAGAGAGAAAGTGCATGCACGTGGAAGGAAAGGCAGAGGGAGAGAATCTCAAGCTGACTTGCTGCTGAGCATGGAGCCCAACATGGGGCTGGATCTCACCACCCATGAGACCATGACCTGAGCTGAAATCACCAGACACTTAACTTACTGAGCCACCCAGACTCCCTAGCTGTCAACTTGACAGAGTGTCAGGGTACACTGATATTTGGTCAGACAGTATTTTGGGTGTGTCTGGAAGGGTATTTCTGGATGAGATTAACATTTGAATCAGTATTATCCTCCCTAGTGTCAGTGAGCCTCACCAAGTCAGTTGAAGGCCTACATAGAACAAAAAGGCTGAACCTTCCTCAAGTTAGGAAGAATTTTTCCTACCTGCCTACTTAGATTGAAACATAAATTCTACTGATTCTCAAGTCTTTGGACTCAGACTGGCACTATGTCATTAGCACATAGTTGGAATGGGAACAAACCTTAAATAATGGAAAGCATGCTTTGGTCAGAAGGTGGGCTTTGGAGTCAGACTATATTTTGAATCCTGCCTGTACAATTTACTTACTATGATAAGTATCAGAAGTGAGAATATTTCTTAACCTCTCTGAACTCAGTTTCCCCATCTATAAAATATGGTGATAAGACTATCCCTCATAGTAATTCACAACTTTTATGTGCTTGATAATATTATTATACCCCAGAAATTGTACTTTTTTAGTGAAGCTATTAATATTCCTCTGGCTTACTTTCTCTTTTGGTTAAATTTCAAATCAAAGAGGGAGAAAATCTTTATTGTGATATCTATTTAGCTAGATTCTAGTGAATAAAAATAATATGCACACCCACAAAGTCCTTCTTACGCCAGTTGCTTTAACCTTCCTTCACCTACATTTTACATTAAATATATATATAGAACAATAAGTAGACTATTTTTGTTGTAAATTGCTATGCATATATAATTATTGTAACTGAAATTTTGGGAAGAATGATGACCCAGTGTGGCAACACAGAGCTTGGCAGACAAACTATCTCAATCCTTCCATAAGTAATATTGTGCTATCAGAACCTGCTAGGCTTTTAAGAGAGAAACCTGAAATATAGTAAAAGTCAGCCAACATAGTCAACAGAATTAGTTGAATTATATCTAAGATTGGTTAGCTATGCTTTTGCTCCAGTGATCATTTCCAATATTCTTCTGCCTCTGTCTCACTATGGTTTGCTCCTTCTGACATTTTAATTCTGCAGTCTGTTCTCAAATTCTGTTACGTACCAGGCCAATACCTTCAAATGGTTTTCCAACTCACTTAGCACAGAAGTCCCAATCCCTACAAAAAAAAGGCCCTTTATGATCTCTTCCGACCTACTCCTCCTTTGTCTCTGACTTTATCTCTCACTATTCTCCCCTTTGTTCATTTCATCTATTCTGGCTTCCTTGATGAGCCCTGAATATATTCCCAACACAGAGAATTTTTATGTGTTTATTTGGATCAAAAACATTATAGATTAAGGAGCAACACATTGTAATCCCCAGAACTTGTATATACCTATAATGGCAAAAGAGACTTTGTAGAGTGATTAAAGATTTGAGATGGGGAGAATATCCTGGATTATGCAGGAATGCCCATTATAATCATAAGAATCTTAATAAAAGAGAAGCAAAAAGGTCAAAGTTGGAGAAAAGGCAATAGGATGATATAAGCAGACAGAGAGAATGCTATGTGATAGGGAGGCATAGGCAGAGGAATGAGGAGAGCCTATAGAAGCTAAAGTCAAGGAAATGAATTGTCCCCCAGAGGCTCAAGAAAAAATATAGTTCCCAACATCCATTTTAAGACTTCTAACATCGAAACTATAATACAATAAATTTGTGTTGCTTTAAGCCAGTAAGTTTGTGGTAATTTGTTACAAGAATAATAAGAAATGAATATATCAAGTTTTCCCTGATAGCCTCTTTAGTGTAGGATTGAGCCATGTGATTCGTTCTGCCCAGTAGCCTGTGAGCGAGAGATATGAATGACCCCTGGGCTAAAGCATTTAAAAGCTGATGTATGACTCTCTCAGCTCTCCTTCCATAGCACAGAGACATCCAAGGTTATGTGCTCCTGTACAGCTCAAGTGATGTGGAGCTGCCATCAGCTTTGGTGACTCAGTGACAGTGTGGAGCAGAGCACCTTGCCCACCAGGGCTGAACATGCAGTGAAAGCAAGGAACCATCTTTAGTTGATTTCAGTAGTTGATGGAGATTTCAGAGTTAATTTTTTCTTTTTTCCTTTTTTTCTTTTTATTATTTCTTTTTATTTTTATTTTTTTACTAAAGCATAGACTGTAACTACTCCGAATAACATACCTGTCCTTCAGTTCTTTAGCCAAGTGTCACCTTCCAAGAAAGAAATTCCCTTACCACATTTAAAAAAAAAAAAGAAAAGAAAAAAGAAATGAACCCCTTGCTCTGGCAATATATTCCCCTCTGGCCTTGGTTTTGTTTTGTTTCTTTTCATTTTGTTTGTTTTCTTCTCTTCTCTTCCTTTTTCTTCTCTTTTTCTTTCTTTGCTTTCTTTCTTTTTCTCTTTCTTTCTTTTTCCTTCTTTCCTTCTTTTTTCTCTACCCTGTGACAATCTACATTCTTATTTATTTATTTTTATCATCACTCTCTCCCACAAGTCTGCCCAAACTGTCATTGCCCTAATATAGCCTAATGACTTAAGGGATTAATAGAAACTCGTGAATGTCAGCTTCAACAAGGCAGAGATTTTTATCTGCTTATCACAGCTTTTTCTTGGCACCTGGAATAGTGCCTGCCATGTTTCATAGACACATGCATAAGCATATGGATGTGACTACCCATTCTTTGACCCTTTTGTTCATAATTAGACTTTTTTCAACACATTTCCTGATTTCAATTTCTATCGCAGACTGCTCTAGCACTTCATTACTAAACCATTTCTCCAATTTTTTTTCCTATAAATTCTACTATGCAAAGTATGGCAAGAATTCTTCCAACTCTTTTTCTCCCCTGAACTTTGATAGGACTAAAAACATGAAGGGCAAAACAAGGAACAAGAATGTTTGGACCAACAACAAGTCACATGCTAGAAATTGGAGTACAGAAATAATTATAACTCATCTTCAAATAGCTCATGATCTAGAAGGGTGGTATGCTATCAAGTCATAGTTATAATCAGTAAGTAAAAACATTTGTTAACTTTTATTAAAATTCTGACCTTGTAATACATAGCACAAGGAAAATTTCCTGGAGTATACTATGTTTAAACTGAGTAATTTGTCATTTATTCAGAAAAAAAAATATTGATGACTCACTATATAGCAGTCATTATAATAAATGCAGAAATATAAAAGGAAGCTCCACCCACATTGTCACTGTCGTCATACAGCCTAGTGGTCTAAGGAATCTGTAGAGGCTTGTAAGGAAAGGAGGAGTGGCATTTGGTTCAGAGCAAGGAGCAATAGAAATTGCATGTTGCCTTTGAGGAACGGCAGATAATCCAGAATGTCTGGCTTATAAGAGCATGTAGAAAAGGGACAGGACATAAAGAAGACCATTGAAGGCCTTATATCAACATTTCAAAGAGATTCGAAATGTCTTATGAAGAAAATTTGGGGTCATCAAATCATTTAAACAGAAGAGTAACATAATCATGTATGTAATTTAGAAAGATTGCTGTCTAAGGAATATGGGAGATAGAGGACAAGGAACCAAATATTAAGGAGATATCCTTTTAGAACCCTATTATAACAATTTTCTATAGAGAAAGTATAAGATTCTTTGAAATTAGGCATGGCAGTGAGTATAGAGAAAAATTGAATGACATAGAGAATTTTAAGGTTTCAAGTCTCAAAGGAAAAGATTGGTTCAGAAATAAAGTCAATCAAGACATTGAACACAAAACTTTCAATTTGATATATCCTGATTGAAACTAGGCAGGTGGTAACCTTAGTTTAATTGGTATTTTCTATGTGCCCTGATAATGATTTTCTCCCTCCTGGATCTCAAACCATATGCTGTGCTTTTAGTGCTGCTGCTACTTCTTTTTTTTTTTTTCCCAAGACCTTCTTAGATAATGTCTATTAATTTCTCCAAAAGAGATTCAGTTTAAACAAAATCCAAAGTTGCAACCTAAAAGAAACTTACCAAGAAAAACAAACAAACAAACACATAATTTGTGACAATGATGGATATCTGCTTTGATTTTTTTTTTAATATTTTATTTTTTATTTATTTTAACAGAGAGAGAACACAAGCAGGCAGAGAGGCAGGCAGAGGCAGAGAGAGGAGCAGGCTCCCTGCCGAGCAAGGAGCCCGATGTGGGACTCTATCCCAGGACACTGGGATCATGACCTGAGCCGAAGGCAGCTGCCCAACCAACTGAGCCACCCAGGCGTCCCTCTCCTTTGATTTTAAATTTAGAACATATTAACTTCTAATGATCAAGTAACTTGCAAAGTTCTTAGCCCACTGTCATTTATTTTGCTCTGTGACAGCTTTTGTTTGTTGATCATGGACAGTTGGAATTATATCTAGACAAGTTTCCAAATCTCTGAATTTTTGTTGAAATATATACAATGACCTTACCCAGTCCCAAGAGGGTCCTAAGAGAGAACACAAAAGTAATACTCTGGTAACTATTGTGCTGAGACTTTGGGCTTAAAATGACAATTGTATGACCTAGTACAAACTCAGTATAGTTTAGTAAGCTGTATAAAACTTCATGTTTCTTATAAATCTTTTGGAAGCTGTAGAAGTAGAGTTGCCTGAGAACTCTGTGTAGTGATAGTTACACAGATGAGCAATTCTTTGGTCTTTCCATCTATTTTAGTACCTGTTTATGGCCCTTCTAGTCTTATTTCTTCTATGGAAAGAATACACAATGAAAGAGGAACTTGGGGGGAAATCCCACCAGGAGAGAAATAAAGACTGTCTGTCATGGGTAAACAAGAGCTCAATTATCCGGAAGCCTGGAAACTCCACAGTTAAGAGACAGCTTCTCCTGTCAGACTACATGAGGAGAAACCACCATTCAAAGGAGGTATTTGCAAATGGAGAGCAAATATTCAGAGACACTGGAGACACTGTGACCTGAAAAGTGATGCTTTTAACTCTTAATCTTTGTCATAATAACAGCTTTGAGTTAAAGAGTGCTTAACTGTGCTAAGCCTACACTCAGCACTTGAATTACATTGTTATAAGCAGTCTTCACAATAGCCCTGTATACTTGCATGTGTTTCTGTACAAAGAGGAACATGAAGCTCACATAACCACAACCTAAGGCACATTACCCTGTGAGGAAGTAGAAGAGCAGACTTTGAATTCAAGTCTTTCTGATTTCTTCAGTCATCTTCAATCTTGTCGTTATGGCTTACATTGGATTTTAACCCAATAATGATCCAGGGTATTATCCCTTCTTCTGCTCCTGGGAGAGACTTTGGGCTTTCCCAAGTACTTTGAGTTTATTCTTATCTGAAGTTACTGGCATAACAAAGGATTAACATGCAAGCCCAAAATTTAGCTCATTTGTCAGGATAGGATTCTGAGTAGAAAAAAAGCTGAACTAAGTTTGCCAGAAGTGGAACTGAATCTGAAGATGGTGGACATAGTAGATATTCTCAGCAGAGGTTGGACAAAAGGAAGGAGGTGCATGTTACTGACATTCAGCCCTGTTTTGATAGGCCATATCTGCTGTCATTTCTGTTCCTAACAGCTCCAGGGCAGAAGAGCAACAACCAGCATCACACACAGGTGCTTGAACACATGCTGTTGCATCCAAGAATGATGGAGGAAGACAGTGAAGCCTGTTCTCTGTGGGCTATGCTCATGCCTCCTCTATGACATGGTAAGAGAACCACTGCTAGTGAATAATCATTAAATAATTATAACTTGGGTGACACGACTCTGACGGCAGCTGTGCACATGCAAAAAATTAAGAATAAATATTAAAAAACTAATTAAGAATAAATAAATGAAATAATAGTACATTAATGAACCCATTTTGGGGTGCCACATGGAATCTAGCCCACAGCCATGGCAAAAGATAAGTCAAACTGAGAAAAACTTAGAAGGGAAAACTATCAGAGGGAACGTCAGGGGAAAAGGATGAGGAAAAATAAGCAGGGAGCTTGAGGCAACCTCAGAGTTCTGTTTTTTTCCAATAGAAGATAAAATGTCATATCGTGCCTTAATTAAAATCAAAACTGCCCCTTGACCACTACCATCCCCGCATCAGAGTGGTACCATCCTATGACTAAAACTCATTACACACTGATCCAGATTTTAGGGGGAAGGATTGTTTATTTGTTTCCTGTAATCTCTTTATTCATTATTGTTTCTGTCTTTAGCTGGATTCTTTGATAGGATTCTCTTCCAGGCCCTGTCTCACCATTATGACACCCATACTGAATAGCTGCCCTTGGAAGAGCCCTTACTTTGGCCTTTACCATAATCAGAATGATTTCTTTGCAACTGCATTCAAAGGACTGCTTCAGATTTACTCAATCACGTGACTGTGGCTGCAAACGTTAGCCACTGTGTTACCATAGGATGTGAATGTAGTTACTCATTGAATTGAATAATTCTGGTAATGTGGATAGCACCAAAAATCAGCCAAATAACACGGGGTCTATTTCACTGTGGCCAGAATGAGCATTGAGAGACTCCCAGATAGAATCGTAATTACATACTCTCTAAAGGCATGCTGAAAACTCAAATGGTGTAATAGGAGCTCTCCGTGCATGAGCATTTAATGGGTATTTAAGAAAAAATTATAAGAATCATGTAAGGAATATAAGTGACTCTCCAAACAAGATCTTCCCAAACAAAACTTGAGACATAAATATCTTTCTAGTCTTTAAAAATAGTTCCCTGGAAGTGCATGAAAGTCAACCAAGGGGAGAGAAAAGAAGTGCGTCAACACTAGACCAGGATAAGAAGTGTTTGTTTGAGACGGTGTTTGGTACCAATTGAATGTTCTCTACTATGTTGAGACATGTTGAAAATTTATGCAGCAAGATGTACTCAAAAGTGAGAGACCAAGCTTAATACATTATTTGTGATGCCAGGGGTTCCGTAGGAAAAGAGAAAGAGAGTCTTTTTTGAATCTTGATTAAAGGATTCAAGGGAGAGAGCATACTCTCACTTTAGTGAGCATTTCTGCATCTCTGAAAGAGCTAGTAAAATGAACATTAGCAGAGGCAGATGGAGTGATAGCTACACAGATAAGCATGATGACAGGGTTTAACTCTGGCAAGTTTTGGGGCAGGAGGCAGGAATATTGTTGGCAATGACTTGATGGGGGAACGTTATGGCCACCAGCAGTAATAATCAATGCCATTCTGTAGCAGAGCCTAAGTAGTGAAAAATAAGACTGTTCCACCTGGATAGCACCAGGAAGGAGAAGAGATGACCTCCACTGTGAACAAGGGATAGGAGCCAAAAGGAAGGTGAGATCCACAGTGACCACACGGAGAGCTAGCATGGCAGACAAAGTACATTCACTCTCAGTACATTCTCTCTCTCAGTACATTTTACGTGCATCACCTCTTTGATCTCTTCCTGACTAGTGTGGGCAAGGAAACCATGAGTTAGAATAATAACAACAACAAAGAAGATCAGTAAACCCCAGTATTTATTCTCAGTATTTAATCAGAACATCCAAGATGTCACTGGAGGAGAACCAGAGGATTTTTTTTTTTGTAGTTGAACTTTGCTAATAGTATTATACAGAGTAGAATCTTGGTTATTTAATAGCTGTGAGATATTGGACAAAAAAAATTCTGATTTTACTTTTTCTAAAATATAAAAATCTGTGATAGTCATTCATAATTTGCAGGGACATTCCAAAGATTGGGGTATATATGTGTGGTAATAGCTAACATAATGTTTTTATTCATCACAAATATGCACACACACACACACACACAAATCATGGTTTCTTTTTTTTTCTTCCCCTTCCCTACTTCAAAGAAAGGCTGGATGGTAAGATTTAGGTTAATTTGACTTGGTGATTTGGTTTCTAGATCCCGTTTTGCTACTAAATACTGTAATTGCAGATTATTCTTAGTTTACAATTAAATTTAGCTCTGCTGTATAAGAGGCATAACCTTTCCAGATTTCAAGAGCTACCAACTAGAAGAATCAGCTGGGGTCTTTGTTGGCAGTATCGTTGGAACTCTGGCATGAGTAATTATACCACAGGACAGACACACTACTAATGCCTATAAAGAAGGCCCACTATATCATGATGAAGTCAGAGATGAAGAAAAGATAATTTCTCACACAAAGCTGTAATTGCCATTTTACATATTTATAGCAATTTTACATATTTATAGCAATTTTCAAAAATATATAAAAGCAAATATCCTGCCAGTGGAATAAAATTCACCATCAGATATTAGCAGTTTCAAGTTTCCATCGAGAAAATTGGTTGGCTGGTTAAATGAGGCTCAATCATTGCCTTGAATAAGAATAGCATGTACGTGATGGTCAATAGGACAAAAACCACTGTGCAAGAAATACCTGGCCTTATGCTTCAGAACTTTAACAGATTGCTGGCTGGGGTGAGAGAAAAAAAAATTCTTTTTACATCTCATGGTGAAATTAGTCTAGAGCATTCTGGGAACTCATTCATTTCTTTACAACATCTGGAAAGGAGACTGAATATTGATCTCTTTGGACTGCTATGTTTTATCGAGGGTGACGGTTTCTATATTCAAGGGAAAGGTTATTTGAGAATAATGAAGACATTTCACATAGCAAACCCCAGTACACATCCAGATAAAAAACTAAATCCCTGTCCTCAGGTCGTGCAATTGAATACAAAAGGTAAAAGTAAAAATGTAGCGATCACTGCCCCTCTGCTGCCAACTCATCACAGAAAATACCTCTTATGGCTGGGGGCTGGTGTCATCTGCAACATTTTTGTTTGCTGAGGAGATGCACACAGGTCAAAGCTGACAGAAAAGCAAACTGGGCTTCCTGTGTTGCCCTTTTTATGCCACTTCAATTGCATTGCCCTGGGATTGTGTCATCCTTTTGTTAACACTGAATATTCGTCCCTTAGAAAGCACAGTTATAAGGACAGCAAGTACAATGCCATTTGCCATTTTCCCATTAATTAATCAGTTATAATTGACATTCAGGATATACCCTCATGTGACTTCAGAATCATTCCGAATATGAAACTGTCAGCACTGATTATCGATCAGTTAGAGTTAGTGTACTGTTATTAATCCGTTTAAACCTATATAAATCATATATTCTGGAATGACTGATAAAGCCTGAGCCCTCTGTCAACAGGGTTCCCCTCTTTGTGTAGGCCTTGTAGACCAAATACTTGAATAATATCTTCCTATATACTTTTTCTTCCTCATCAAAGCTACAATTTCAGCAATATAATTTTCCATGCTGATTTACACAAGCCACATATATTAATAATATTTTTCAGTAACTATCTAGATGATTGAGCACATTATTGAAATTAGAGGCTGAAAGAAACCATTTGAAAGAAAACACTTATGAATTCTAAAGGTTCAAATATATGAACCTTTAAAGGTGAAATGTTATTAAGACAGCTATTTTAGATAACCATACCTTTCTCTTGATTTCTGTAGATACACTACTTAAAAGCTTCCAAATGGAGGGAATGAGGCAACTGCCTACTCTGTCTCATATAATATTGGTCTTTATATCAAGATTCTTTAATGCATACCAAGAACAGATAGAACTATGCTATGATAATAATATGCTACACAATTCCCATTCAACTAGCAATGGTATTCATTCATTCATTCATTCATTCAACAAAGATATATTCTGCACCACCCATGAACATGATTCTGCCTATGTGTAGCCTGTTGTCCTATTATGTTATAAAAAGTTTTTTAAATAAGAACTTGAGATCTGCGTTTAGGATCTCACTTTCACCCTCACAAACAGATAAATTGAGTAAAACCACTCCTATCACCCAACCTTGTTTCACTTGAGTGGTGATAGGGATTACATGAAATAGACACCATCAGTTCCAACCCAGCCATCCACATCACAGTGTAATTAGCCTTCAGATTTATAAAAATAAACTTCTCAAGTGCCCCAGAGAATACTTAGCTGCCAGATAACTTAGCGGCTAGGCATATAAAGCATGGTGATAAGGTCAGTGAAGGTCACAGAGAAACTGCAGTATCTTATTCAATTAGAAGAGAATATTGTTTGTAAATATATATTTCCTGCTAGGTCCAGGTTCTCCACCCAATCCTGTACCCTTTCCACCATTCATATTCAAGTGAGGAGGATGCAGTAATTTTAACAATGTATTGTGTTTTTTCAGGGCATTCTCTCCCTTATCAACCGTCACATCTCTTTTATCTCAGTCCTTACTTCAGACCATAAGTACACTTTCTGGCCCTAAAAGACTTCTTTTCTCTAGAAAATATCAGATTTGAAGGTGTCAAAAATTTTATATTTGATGTTCTGGAAACATTTTCTCCCTCGTATTATTTTCACTTCTCTTTATGTGACACCTTTCCAGAAAGTAGTTTTGTGTTCAGTGACCTTACAAAACCCAACAGGAGGTGATATCCTTAGGCTAAATAGCACCCTCAGATTCACTCAGTGAGCCACTTCCTCTGCCTACACAGCCCACTCTGTCTGGGACATTAGAGACCTCCAGTTAGGGGTAATCTCCTCTCTTCTGTTCTAATTGTGCACGGATGTGCTTTTACTGAAAAATCAATCAATAAGGGGCGCCTGTGTGGCTCAGTTCGTTGAGAAACTGCCTTCAGCTCAGGTCATGATCCTTGAGTTCCGGGATGGGCTCCCAGCTTCGCGGGGAGTCTGCTCCTTCCTCTAACCTTCTCTCCTCTCGTGCTCTCTCTCACTTTCTCTGTCTCTCAAATAAATAAATAAAATCTTTAAAAAAATCAATAAGCAAACAGATACATATATATGTGAATATATGAATTATATGCAATATATAAATGCATTACTTTTTAATATGAAACAAGGTTTGAAGATGAACTAATCCTATAATGAAAGTCTGTGCACCATAGCATTCATCAAAAACACAGTAATAAGTAGAAGTAACTCTTTCGTGTTTGGTGTGCTAAAATTGAGAGCTTTATTTTGAAGTTAAATTTAGAACATAGATCTTCTGGCACTAAAACCCAGCACCTAAAACAACACAAGGCCCAAAGCAAGTTTTCCATAAATGTTATCAGTGCTATTTACTTATTTGTTTTGGGTTTTTTTTTTAAGATTTTATTTATTTATTTTAGAAATAGAGAGTATGAGGAGGGGAAGGGACAAAGAGAGAGGGAGAGAGAAAATTCCAAGCAAGCTCTGTGCTGAGTGCAGAACCTGACACTGGGGGCTCGATCCCAGGACCCTGAGATCATGACCTGAGCTGAAATCAAGAGTCAGATCCCAGGTACTCCTTAAACTCAGGGATATGTAAATAGTGCATTCTACTGCCTTACATAAAGCTGTAAAAGACCATGTATGTAGAACTGGATGCCACATAGCTCTTGTGATTTTCTGGGTTCTGCAGGTTCTACTCAAATGAATAATATATCCATCACTCAGACTTAATTTTCAATTCCACTCTTGGATTTTATCCCTTTAACATTGTTATTTGATTTACAGAGAAGTTTAAATTATCCTTGGGAATATAAACCATAAAGCAGAAAACTTATTGAGACTGTGTTGAAATTAGGTGAGGGAAGACTAATGAGCATCTTAACAGGCAAGAGAACTTACTTCATATATAAATTCCAAATGCCATCCCCAACCTCTATGTTCACCAGGCACCAATAATTATGGACCAATAGTAATAAGTGCTACTAATAATAGTGATTTGCTCTGTCAATAACTACTGGAACAGGCTTAATGAAAAGTACAAGTGTTTTGGGGGACCCCATACAAAGTTTTTCATCCAAAACTTAAGAGGAAAAAAAATTGGAAAAATAAGCTAAAGAAATTGGGGACAGCAAAGTTGTTTGAGTGGGAAGGGATGTGATCTTCTCTTTATCTTAAAAATAAGCTTCTACATACCTGGACAGTTGTCCAGGACTAAATTATATCCTGCATAAGATTGGGCTATGACTGATTTACTTCCCTTTGCCACCTAATAAACTGTTACGAATACAAAGTGGCAGTACATGAAAGGTGTAGGAAAAAAGAAATATCTAAAGGGTATCTGAGGTAATGGTTTAGAGCCTTAGCTGCCCATAGATATCATCTACACATACAAATTTTGGGGCCTTCTGTCCCCACACCTTCCACAAAGGTGATTGTCATTTCACATCTCAAGTGACATCTGCATTTGCAGCTGTTGGAAATTTCCAAAATAGAAAAATTTAGTTGGAGATGAATAAGAGGAACTCTACAAGTTTGGGTTTATCAAACTATCATTTGACATGAGAAGGTCTATTGACCACTGATATGCTTTATGGTTTTATATTTTTTCTATTTTTCATCATTTTTTTAAATTTTTTTTAAAGATTTTATTTATTTATTAGAGAGAGAGAGAGATTGAGAATGAGAGGGGAGAAGGTCAGAAGGAGAAGCAGACTTCCCGCAGAGCCGGGAGTCCGATATGGGACTCGATCCCGGGACTCCGGGATCAAGACCTGAGCCGAAGGCAGTCGCTCAACCAACTGAGCCACCCAGGCGCCCCTATTTTTCATCATTTTAATTTAAAAATATAATACATACTCATAAAAATGCAAGTAGTTTTTTAAATAAAAAGCAAAAATTTACTTCCTCCTGTCCTAATATCTTCCCTATGAATACATTGATCACAGATTTTCTCATTATATGTACTCTTACAAATGCATGCAGGTATGTAAGTATTTTGGGTGAAGGCAGGAATATACTATCCATATAATTCCATAACCTTTTTCAAATTAAAGAAATATATAATTGTGATAAAATACACATAACAGCTTCTGGTTTCTGGTCCAGAATGTAAGAAACTTAGATGTCTTATCTCCATCCTAACAACAAATAAAAAGTTGAACAAACTGAAAAACAAGTCTTAGATTTGTAAGAGAATAAAGGTCACGAAAAAACTGCTGCCTCCAAATTGGAGAGACCAATTGGGGTGAATACAGAGGATTGGAGCTTATTGGGGTAGAAACTCATGAGCAAGAAACTACAAGAAGGGCGCCTGGATGTTTCAGTTGGTTAAGCTTCTGCCTTCGGCTCAGGTCATGACCCCAGAGTCCTGGGATCAAGCCCCACATTGGGCTTTCTGCTCAGTGGGGAGTCTGCTTCTCCCTCTCTCTCTGCCCCTCTCCCCATTCTCTCTCTCTCTCAAATAAATAAAATCTTTTAAAATTTTTTTTTAAAAATTAAAAACCTCTATGAGAACCAGTAGAGAAGCCTGAACTGTAATTGATGAGACACCAGAGGCTAAGTGTGGACAAGTCTGAGAGAGAAAAACTCCCAAGAGGACCCAATCATTGAGGTGATCCCAAGCTTTTGCGAGTTTTACCTCCTGGAGCTCAACCAGGTTCTCACAGTGAATATCAAAGAAAAATCCTCTTATTTTCCTGGCTAGTGGAAAGGAAAAACAAAACAAAACAAACAAACAAAAAAACCTTTTTGAAATATGCCAAAAATTCTATTCTTCTTAACAGGGTCTGCCCGCAGAAGAAACAATTTAACCAGAGCCTAACTGACCAGGGGAAAGGAAATATCCAATTCCAGCCCACACTGGCCATTTTGTCCCACCTAATGAAGACAGAGAGACAAAGAAGCACTTGTGAAATTCACAATCTGGAGGCATAGACTCTCTGAAAGACTGAGATCTAATCACAGATCTATAGAACATTTCTCCTCCCTCCACATATTACCACCACATAACTAACAGCTTATTGACCGCAGTTTCTTTTACTCACTACATAATGTGATTATCAAAAAAAATTATAAAACATACCAAAAGATAGAAACACTGTTTAAAGAGACAGGGAAAGCATCAGTACCAGATTCAGATATGGCAGGGATGTTGGAATCATCAGACCAGGAATTTAAAACAACTGTGATTAATATTCTAAAGGCTATATTGAATAATGGAGATAGCCTGCAAGAGCAAGTAGGCAAGGTAAACCAAGAGATGGAAATTCTAAGAAAGAACCAAAAAGAAATGCTGGACGTTAAAAACATTATAACGGAAATGAAGAATACCTTTGAAGGGCTTATCTGTAGACTGGACACTCTGAAATTGAGGATATCTCAATAGAATCCTCCAAAACTGAAAAGCAATGAAAAAAAAAAGACTGAAACAAACATAGTAAAATATTTTAAAACTATGAGGCAACTACAAAAGTGTAGCATGTGTAATGTGAAAAGAAAGAGAGAAAGGAACTGAAGAAATATTTGAGAAAATAAATGACAGAGATTATTATGAGAAATAATGATTTCCCCAAATTAATGGCAGACAGAAAACCAGGAATCTATAGATTCAAGAAGCTTGGAGAACACCAACCAAGAAAAATTCTAATAAAAGCCTACACCTGGCATATCATCCTCAAACTATAGCAAAGTCCAAGATAAAGAAAAAAAATTCTGAAAGAAGCCACAGAGGAAAAACACTTTACCTATAGAGGAGTAAAGAATTGTATCTGATTCTCCATACCATGCAAACAAAAAGACAGTGGGATGAAATATTTAAAATATTGAGAGAAAAAAATACAGCAGTCTAGAATTATATACTCCATGAAATCCCTTAAGCTGAAGAAAAACAGACTTCCAAGATAAACAAAAATTTAGGGAATTTGTTGCCAATAGAACTGTCTTGAAAGAAATGTTAATCAAAGAGAAGGAAAATGACATAGGTGAGAAACTCATATCTACATTATGAAAGAAAGGCGTGCTAAGGAAGAAATAAAAATTTTAAAAATAATTCAATTAGAAGTAGGTAGAGGACCTGAGCAGACATTTCTTTTTCCAAAGAAGCCATATACATGGCCAACAGACACATGAAAAGATACTCAGCATTACTAATCATCAGGGAAATGCAAGTCAAACCACAATGAGATATCATCGCCTTACACCTGTCAGAATGGCTAGAATCAAAAAGACAAAAGTAACAAGTAAGGATGTGCCGAGAAGGAAACCCTCATGTACTATTGGTGGGAATATAAACTGATGCAGTTACTGTGTAAAACAATATGGATGTTTCTCAAAAAATTAAAAATAGAAATACCATATGATCCAGTAATTCTACTACTGAGTATTTACACAAAGAAAATTAAAACACTAATTTGAAAAGATATATGCACCTCTATGTTTGTTGTAACATTATTTATAAAAACCAATATATGGAAGCAACCCAAGTGTCCCAACAATAGTTGAATGGATAAAGATATTGTATTTATATATATGAAATGGAATTTTACTCAGCCACAAGAAAAATTAAATCTTTACATTAGTGACAACCTGAATGGACCTAGAGGATTTATACTAAATGAAATAAGTCAGACAAAGCAATCATATGATTTCACATATATTTGGAATCTGAAAACCAAAACAGTCTGGAAATTTTTAGTATACAAAAAACAACTAGTGTGTTGGTAAGCATATAGAGAAATTGAATTCCATATACATTGTGATTGGAATTCTAAAATAATGTAGCTGCTGTGGTAAACATTTTGATGGTTCCTCAAATTGTTGAACCCAGAATTGTGCAGTTGTACAACTGGGAAGTTGAAAATGGGCATGGCAGACCAGCAGTCTGGAAATTTCCACAAGAGTTGGTGTTTTAGTTTTGAGCCCAAATTCTGCATGGCAGCAGGCTGGAAACTCAGTCTGGATTCTATATTCTGACAGCAGAATTCTTTCTTTTTCAGGACACTTCAGTGTTGATCAGACGACTGGACACCCTAGCCTCACCACTTTGGCAGGTAAAATTGACCTTCACAAACCACTTTCTAGTAGGAGCTTGCAGGGCCAGAACACATTGGTCGGATCCCTTTCCTTTGTTGAACTGATGGTAGAAGGACATTTTGAGATAGTGCTTTTATCAGTCCAAGATCCTGATCCTAACTAATCATCGTGATTAGTTAGAAACAGACACCATTGGTTAGATATGTTTGTTTCTGGAGTATAATCTCGCCTATCCCAGGTGACACAACGGGTGTGTGTGTTTGTGTGTGTGCGCATGCATGCGTGCACACGCACGCGGTATTTCTATTCAAATTAAGAAAATATGTCTTAAAATGGAAGCATTTTAGGAGATGGAGAAAAAAAAAAGGACCTGGATCCACAACATTGTAGCAAGTTTCTCATACTAATGACATTTAGTTTGTAGTACTAGTAAGTCTTAAGTTATCCAAAATTGCCAATGCCCTGAAACTCATCAGACTGTGACCAGACACATTAATTGAGGGAGATCTGAAAATATTTTATTTGATCCAAGACCATCCTTTTTACTGGTATGAATTGGATTTCACAAAATTATTTTCAAATAAAAATATCACTGTTATGTAATGCAATAGACCTACTGTTGACTATTTGGAGATTGTTAACCTGCAAAATGAACAAACACAGTATAAGTTGGATACTTAGAGTAGAACTTAATTATTTAGCATTATTACTAGGAAGAACCACAGATGGAAGGTAAATTACATACTCCTCTCCGTCATGGACTCAAAAATTACTAATCAATCAAAGCCATGATGTTTAAATCTGTTTCTTTTCTCAGAAAGCATAATTCCTGATTAAAGAGCTACCATAAAAATGGACTTCCCTTTGATCAGTTCTATGCAGCATAATAAAAAGATCTCTATATCAGGAATTGTATGGAGTATATTCCTACTTGCATTATTGTGAGAACTTTCTTATCTAATATCTTAACATACTTAAAAGGAATGATGAAAATATCTGCCCAGTGGCTGAACAAAGCAGGAGATATATTTGGCAGTAAGTCAGTTCAGAATGGCTCAAATGCATCTTGTAGGCAGCATCCATAAAGCCAGCAAGGGCTGAGATGTCATTTATTTTATGCCTTGGAACAGGTTCACTACATACTCAATAATGTGCTTATACTAGCCTTCTTCCTAATATGGGGAGATAATTTTTGACAAATTGTAGGTAATGCATAAGTTATGTCCTCCTTCTGGTATGTTTTAACTCCTAAAACTTTTCCCATGGTGTAGCAGAAATTAAAATGTTCAATTCATATTTCAAAATTCAACCTCAACAGCAATAGAATTCAAAAATAAGGGATGTACAAATGACTTCCATTTTATATTGGTCAAGATTTTAAAAGTTATTAATGGAAAATCTCATACACTGTGGTAGAATTGCAAATTAGTAAAATAGTTGCTTCCAGACTATTTAACAGAAGTATTGAAAAATATGTAGAAGTAGAAAAATATGCTCAAGTTGAGCCAAAAATTCCACACCTACTAAATTATCCTAAAGACAACATAACATAGGGACTCCTGGGTGGCTCAGTTGGTTAAGCAGCTGCCTTCAGCTCAGGTCATGATCCCAGGGTCCTGGGATTGAGTCCCACATCAGGCTCCTTGCTCAGCAGGGTGCCTGTTTCTCCCTCTGCCTCTGCCTGCCACTCTACCTGCTTGTGTGCTCTCTCTCTCTCCCTCTGAAAAATAAATAAAATCTTTAAAAAAAAAAAAAGACAACATAACATAATGGAAAATAAGACATGTACAAAGATGTATATTACTGTATTGTTTGAAGTTGTGAAAAATAAGGCAATCTAAATACCTACTTATAGGTATTAAATAAAATATGGTATAGCATTTTCATAGATAAAATTGTAGACATAATTTTGATTATATATATATATGAGAAGTATGTATATAATCCCATTTTATAAGGCACTCATTTAAGTGTTCTTATAAGCATATATACAAACTATCAAACATATCACACTGAATAAAATATTAAATATAATAATATTAAAATATTAACAACATTATATGTAGGCAGTTGTGATTATATGATTACATATAACTAAAATGCTTCCTTAATTCATTTGTATTTTTTCTTAAGTAAGCATATACTATATTCATAATAAAACAACAATCTAGGATGTATTCCCTGAGTCATTACAAGTGATCTCTAAGTCAAGCTACTGACTATGTATTTAAACATAAGCAGGCTATTTTTTTTATTGCTTTCTTCTGGTGAAAAGATGACTTTATTCAAGAGTGTAAACTAGTAACATAGTGAAACTAAGTTCAAATCATTACGATATACAAAGGCATATCATTTTGCTTATTAAATGTTTTAACCTCATCCATGTGTCCCACACAGTATTATTATTCCCATTTATTCCAATGACACTGAGTGTGGTGAGGAGGGAAGAGATGTCAGAAGCAATGTAAGGTCATGATAGTAGCATGACCTTTCATTATTCCAGGGAGTTTCTTGATATAAAGTTCTATGGGTTAAAAATAGATACAAGTACTGAAGTGCACTGTATTTTACAATGAAATTTCTTTCCCAGTCTGTAGTATAAAATGCTAAATAGAAGGATGACAGAAAATACCAAAAATTATTAAATGAAATCTTTTTACCAAGAATTATTCTATAATTGAGATAAATGGACTTGGTGGACTAATGATTCTTTATTGCTCTTCTTAATCTTCTTAATTTTAGTAGGAAAAATGGCCCATGTAGTGCTTTGGGGCTTAACTATTCTGAACATAGAAAAATGACTGAAAATTAATTTAGCAACTACCTTGATTAATATATAACCCTTTTATTACACAGTCCCTCATTCTCAGTAATTTGGGGTGGTTCTATGAAATGACAGTTGTTTAAAGATTTGATAGTATGTTGATGATGGAGGTAGAACAAGTTTGTAACCTTAGGACGTATTTGGGGGTATGATTTTTCCATGCTTAAAATGGATTTCAAGGCCCATAGCAAAGACTTTCAAATTATTCCATATAGAAAGGAGAAAGCTAAGAAGATAGATCCCTGGGACCAACTTCTACTTCAGTGACAAAAGACCCAATTTTAACTGCTACTGGGAGGAAAAAAAAAAAAAAGCTTGAAAACCACTGGGACTCTATCTTCAACCTTTATTGAGTAGAGGCTCATGGAGTTTTATGTAGTTGCCAATAGAAACATAGAAGGGAAATAATATGACCTTCCGGCACAGATTATTTGAAAAATAGCTTTAACTATGACAACAAATTTCATGTTCCAATTAATAATTTTCCCTTAACCTACAATTCATTCATAATTAAACATCATGAAAATCTTAGAAGAGTTTGTCAAGTCCTACAAGATTTTTATTAGGTCATTTTTACCTCCATGAGGGCTTCATTCTATCCTCATGTCCACAAGGCAGTAGGTTTCTATGATAGCCCTCTTCTGAGCTAGATAATATTTATCTTCATTTGTGGAGCATCTATTACTTGCGGCACCATTCATTGTACTTTGGTGATAGAGTAGGAAAAGGAACACTGGCTTTGGAATGAGCATATTTAAGTTTAAATCTCAGCTAAGCTAATATCTATGTAACTTTAAGAAAATTTGTCCAGTATCAATTTCTAAAAGTAGAATGTGAATAAAAATATCTATGTCAGTTATTATAAAAGTTTACTGAGATAGCTTACTAACAAATTCATTCAAGAAACACATATACTATGAATGTACCATGTGCCAAAGCATTAGTAGGCACTGGGGATGCAGAGATTAACCAACCAGAAGAAGTTTACAGTTACATAGGGGAGAAATATTAAAGTAAGTCAATACTATGTCATGCAAATAATGGCGAACATTTCTAAGATTCCAAAAAAGAAAAAAATAAAGAAAAAGAAGGAGAGGAAGAGGAAGAGGAAGAGGAAGAGGAAGAAGAAGAAGAAGAAGAAGAAGAAGAAGAAGAAGAAGGAGAAGAAGAAGAAATAATGAGAAAGAATTACATGAGATACTACTGTTAGGATGAAGACAGTCTTCTGAAATTTAAACTGAGACCTTGACAAATTTTTAAGAGACTGCCAAGCAAAGAGTAGGAGGTAAAGCATCTAAGGCAGGTCAGATGAAAACTAAGGTGAGAAAAATCTTTAAAATCAGAAATGAGTAGAAGCAATTAGAATGTCCTACAGTTAGTGAATGGATAAGCTAACTGTAGTACATCTATACAATGGAAAATAATGCAGTGATAGAAATGAGCTCTCAACCCGCAAAAAGACATAGTCAAATCTTAAATACATATTGCTAAGTTACATAAGTCAGTCTGAAAAGGCCACATACAATATAGTTTCAATTATATGACATTCTGGAAAAAACGAAACTATAGAGGCAAACATATATATATATATATATATATATATATCATATATATCATATATATCATATATATATCAGATATATATATCAGATATATCATATATATATCAGATATATATATATATCAGTGTTTGCCAGAGGTTTACAGGTAGGGAAGGTAACCTTGGCTCAGTAAAGCACAGGGAATTATTTAGGGTGGTGAAACTATCCTGTATGATATTATAATTTGATATATTACATTATATACTTGTCCAAAAGCATTGTGCTTTACAGCAAAAAGAGTGAATTTTTAATATATGCAAATTTTAAATATTTAGGAGCTTAGTGGAAAATACAGGATGGAATTCAGAATGTGAAAAAATTAATCTAATTGTATTATAAATGTATGAAACAACCTCCTTAAATGAGGTAGAGAAAAAGCTGCTGACCTAAGTAACTTTGAGAAGTGGAGTCTGAAGAATTAAAGCAAAAGATACTGTACTATAATCCAGTTGATAAAGTTGTATCTCATGGGAATATGGGCTAACAATTACGATGTTTTTATACATATACACTGAAAATGAAAAATTGAATAAATGACAGTCATGGTGGGCAACTTTTTCTCTGTTGTAGCATGAGGTTGCAGATAAACAAGGAGAGGATGTTGTAAAGATCTAAGTGGTAATGGATTTGAGTTGGAGACATCATAGATACAGTTGGATACTACAGAAATATGTATAGATGTATAGATGTATGTATATACATGTGTTAGTCTATATGTATATATTTCCATGCTCTGTCAGTTAACATAACCTACAAATAGTGACATCCCCGTAGCAATGAACACATTTAGTGCTAGGTTTGGTTTCTAATAATATTCTGTAATAAAAGGAACCAACACTCCTTGAGAAGTCGCTGATTCTAGGCTAGGGCAGTAATATACAAGATGAACCTGGAACATACTATAGTGCACAGAAGAACAAACAAACATAAAACCCCACAATAATGGGAATATATCAAAGGGAAACCAGAACCAATAGAAGGAGATACCAATAGCCAAAACTGGAGGAATTTAACCACCAAAATAAAGTAGTACTAGATTACAACCCCAAGTATAAAGTAAATGTGTATGAGTTATTGATATAAATTCATGATAAAATAAACTAATAAATGGAGAAGAAGAGACAAATCTCCCAGTCAGAAGAACTCCAAGTAAGTTTTGTATATACTTTGGCCTGAAGGAGGAGGAACATAACTTCTCACTTCTTACATATGGGCTGTGCATAGTGATTTACTTCTAAAAGGAAGAGTAAGACCAGTGAGAAAAAGAAAGTAAATTTAGAGTGGAGAGCCTTGACAAACACTACCTTAGCCAGGTTATAAAGGTCAACATCAATAATGATGTCATAATGAAAGTACATACCCTTGGCATACTGTGATGAGAAGAACATTTTATCTCTGTAGTCTTCCCAAACTCTAATCTCAAGTCTAATCATGAAAAAAATCAGACAAATCCCAGTAAAGGGCCATTTTACAAAATGCATAACCAGTATTCCTCAAAATTTTTGAGGTCACGTAAACAGTTAAGTCTTAGAAAGTGTCACAGCCACAAGGAGGCTAAGGAAACATGATGACTAAATCTAACGTAGTATCTTGGATGGGATCCTGGGGCAGAAAACACTCATTCAATAAAGACTAAGAAAATGTTAACAATATATGGATTTGGGTTAGTAATACTTTATCAACATTAGCTCATTATTTATAATAAGTATACCATATCTAAGTAAGATTTAATAACAGGGGAAAATGGCTGAAGGGTTTATGAGACTTGTCATATTTTGATCAGTTTTTACATAAAGGAAAAACTGTTCTAAAAACTAAAGTTTATTTTAAACACTGAAAGAAAGCCACCTGGAACAGAGTAAGTAAAGGAGAAGAGTGATACTGGATGCAGCTGGAAAGCTAGGTATGGATTAGGTCACACAGAGCTTTGCAGTCAGTCCATGGAAAGGTATTAGAAATATCTTCTCAGTACAATGGGAAACAGCTGAATACTTAAATCTGGCATATGATAGGATCCCATTTATGACTTAAAATGATAATAATAAAACTCTAGCATTTGGGTAGAAGAATGGATAGGAATTAGGTGTGGGTAGAATAAGAGTGTGAGGATTAAAGTGGCAACCCTAAAGAAGTTCTTATAATAATACAAGATAGAGATGAGGGTAGCTACAAAGATCTTTAATGAATTTGAAGTATATTTGGATATAAGATGGGAAAACTTGGTCATAGACTGAATATTGGATTGGGGTAGAGTGAATTGTCCATAATAACATATATTTGCAGCACTCTGGTAGGAGGAAATTTACAGAGATGTATAGAAATACCAGGAGAATGCTTGAACGAAAATGCAATATTTTGTTTGGGATATGTTGCGTTTGGGAAGTTTTAAGTTTGGTTCAAACTTGATATCAAATTGTCAATTGAATGTGCTCAAAAAATGGATCAAAATAAGAAAAAAATTGGATAGGTAAGACATTTTAGGTGATATTCACAGACATAAAAATGAATGAGATCATCTAGGAAGAGAGAATACAAAGCAAAAAGATGGAACTAGAAAGAACTGAAGCATTTGGGCAGAATAGTAAGAGGTAGTAATGAGGGACAGAAGGCTAGCTGAGGATAAAGCAGAGGCTGGCACCCTACACCGCCCCCTCTTGTGACATGTGTGACATTCCTCAGGTGTTCCTGGTTGCCCTAAAGAAAAAACAAATAGTTGATTTGTAGAGATCACAATCCTGCAAGACCTAAGTCTCCCTCAGTTAACAAATGTCCTAGTGATTTACAAGGAAGAAGCTTTCTTATCAATAGCCTAACTTCCAGAGACCCATAACTCAGTTCTTGAACCCTAACATTGCTCTCCCTTCCATAAAATTGAGGAAGGCTGAGGCAGAGGGAAATGTAAATAAAGCTGAATTTCTTCTAAACCAAAAGCTCATTGACAGGGACATGTGATAGGAGGAGTGTGACATTCCTCCAGAAAGCTCTCAACTATCTTACTGCTAATGCCTTACTAAAAGGAAAAACAACATTAACTTGACAAATAGCAAAGCCTCCAGTATCCTGTGTGTCTTCTTTAATACATGAAAGTTCTTTCAAACTGTACCTTTTCCTTACCTCCCTCAACCCCATAGTATATAATCCACCACCCCTCACAATCCCAGGGCAGCAGCTCTTTCTGCCCATGATTCCTGTCCCCGTGCGTTAATAAACCACCATTTTGCACCAAAGATGTCTCAAGAATTCTTTCTTGGTCATTGGCTCCGGACCTCACTTATTTTATAAAACTTCATCAGTAGTGGAAGAAGGAAAGAGAGCTTGACATGTGGGAACATGGAAATGTGTTTCAAGAAAGGGAAATGCTCAAGTCTATTATGTGCTGCTGTGAGTTCTAAGCAGACAAGAAGAAAAAATGTTTTATTGGATGCAAGAATATACTGGTCATTTTTATGTCTTAAGAGCAGTTTTTGTATAATAGTGTGCACAAGAATCATGCATTGAGGAGTGAATGGTAAGTAAGGAAGTCAATACAGCAGATGTTGAAATATTTCAGAAAGTTTTGAGTGTGATGTGGAAGTAGAAATAGAGCACTGGCTGGGAGGATATATGGATTAAATGTGAGGTATTTTTAGAGATATTTAATCCTAGGTATTTGAGGAGAATCCTAGGTTCATTGAGAAAATGAGAAGTGATGGAATCTGGAACGCATGTAAAGGTATTGGCATTTCATACAAAGAGGAACACTTCCCTCATAGTAATGAGGTAGAAAGAAATGGATAGAAGGAGAAGACGATGACTGAGGTAGTGAGTAATACTTGAAAAAAAATGGTGGTGGAAGAATGGGGAATTTTTTTAATTGCTTCTATTTTCTAAATAAAGCATAAGATGAATTAATTAGCTAAAAATTAAAGAAGAAGGGAGATACTTTTTTTTAGTAATATGATTCAGGTATACAACAGGTATTTTTTAGAGTGAACATATTAGAGAAATATAATCAAACATCTTGTAGTGAAGTACTCCTTCAGGGAGATTATCATGACATTATAGAGACAACCATATTCAGGTGGTTGGATGCAAGAAGAGAGAATGCAGTTGGTTTATTGCATTTCAGGTTGAGGTTTTAATAGAAGCAGAAAGTATAAATAAAGATGGGTGGATTAACAAAATGCTGAATATAAGTATGGGCCATAAAATAGCAACTGAATGAAGAGGGAAATAGAGACAGAAAGAGTGTGTTAAATACTGCACAAAAGGTAACAGAGCCAATGGAGTTTAAGTGACAGCAGATTGTATTAGTAGGGATAATTAATGCTAGTTGCCACAACAAACCAACCCTCAAATGCTCATTGACCAGCACTACAAAAGGTAACTTCTCAGGCAAGTAAAGTTTGAAATGTATTAGTGAGGTTTTTATTCTATTGAGTGACTGGCTGGTTTTAGATTGCCTGCATTTGGGGATGCTGTCATCTCAATGCATGGCTTTCAAAGTCATTTAAGCAGACAAAGCAAGGAATGTAAGATTTGCACATTCTCTACTTTAACCAGAATTAACCTCATGCCCTGAATTTGCTCCAAGGAAGTTTGTTTTGGGGAGGATATTTGCTAAACACTTTCTCTGCCACAGAAGCCAAAGGTTGCTTTCAGTGTCAGCGTAAATTAGAAGAACTAGAATTACGGAAAACTATAGAATGTCTTTGGGAATTCAGTGTGTTGATAATTGGCAGTGTTTGTTAATAACAAAATCTATGGCATGACCCTAGCCTTATGTAGCTGAGGTAGAGAGGATGAAAAGGACTTTGGAAATGAGGCTATAAATAATTGAGCACAGATGAAACTTTCAATGAAGAATGTCTGTAGATTTCAGGAACCAGGTAAGGAAGAGAAGGTTAGAGGTGTATGGCATGAACGTGAAATGAGCTAAGAATTTCAGAAAATGGAGGGAAAGTTTATTACTTAAAAAAGATACCCAAGGATGAGAATGCATACATTCCCAGCTCCCCACCATGGGATGTTTTAGTGTGAGATGGTATGAAATCTCTTCTGGAGAGGGGATTTGATGACATATCAGAAGAGAATCAGACTTTAGTTAAGGCAAAATAATGGGGTAAATGTTCCAGGAAAAGTTTGGAAATATTAGGCAACTTGTGTATGCACAAAACAGCAGAGGGATAGAATTTGGGAGAAAAGGGTATGGTGGGATCAGCTGAAGAGATAAGAGAATATAGGCCATTACATGGATGAGATATCAGAGAATAATGAATAATCAAAAAGGTCTGAACTATGTAACTGAAATTATAGTTTTAAATAGTATAAAAACATATGAAAGAAAACTACATTGAAAATAAAATTTGTAGCAAATAAAATACAAATTTATTCTGTGGTTAGTTTTTTTTATTTCAACTTTTTAGTCCTTTTTTGCCTCTCCATCTAGTCTGCAAATTTTCCCAAATAAGTGATCGTATTATTAATATCCCTATGTTTTTCTTAGCAATTATTTAATATTCCTGGGCATATTATCCATGTCCTTCTAGCTATCTAAGATTAACTTGCCAAAATAGTCATTGATTATTTTTATCAGGCTTTTTCATTGACTAAAGAAACAATGTAGAGGAAAAGTCAATGTGATTGTTTAAAAATCTATCATTTTCCTAAATAACTAAAGCTGTTTCTTCTGTGATATGTGTTTCAGAAGTGCCCCTTCTCTCTCTGTCTCTGGTCTCGCTCTCTCTCTCTCTCTCTCTCTTTCTAAACACACACAGACGCACACACACATTTTCTATGCATAGTCTTAGAGAAATAAAACTTAAGAATTCAGTGTGTTTGGAATAGACAAAGAGTTATGGGTAAACTTGACTGAGGTATTTTTCTCTCAAAATTAACTTATCTTCGATTAATCAAATAAGTTTTTCAGGCTTTTCAAAGTACTTGATCCATAGCTATACAAAACAAAATTTTTCTGCATTATATCTCTCTTCCTCAAAAAGCAGGGTTGGTTGTGGGGATTAAGAAGTTGTCAAAAATTTGATAGAACTCACATACGTTCAGAAGGCTGTTTGAGAAATGAGCTACATTAAATTGAGGCATAATTGTGGGACACAGGAGAACCTAAATATTTCTGAAAATGAAAAAAAAATCCTCTTAAGATGGATATTAACAACCAAGAAAATTTGTAACCAATATCTCCAAGATTAACAGGCTCCTTATCCCACACTTATACACCTCCAATGCAATATGGCCATGGATATCATTATTACTGTCACTCTTCTGCTTGGAAAATAGAAGGAAGCAAGTTGCAATGAAATTGAGGAATGTAACTAAAGCTGTCCAGTAGTGGAATGGACTGTTTGTAGTGGTGTTTTTTGTTTGTTTGTTTTTGTTTTGTTTTGTTTTTTCACCAGTAGGAAGCTCCCAATCGTAGAAACGGTAAAGTCCACATGACCATCTATCAATTAGAAAGTAGCAGTGATACTTTCGTAGGATGATAGACCTAGGTGTTTCCCACTACCTCCTTACTCCGAGGACTTTAAGTCAATAATTAAAGTACAAATGCACAACATTTCTGCTGATTTTACTAGTCTCAACTATCTATTTAAGTGAATAATGGGTGATTGACACTTTCTTTGATTTCCTGTTGGCACAACATACATGTCCAAAGCTCCTTCCCCTCTTTCTGCCTGAACTTAGAAGACTACAAGTTGAAGGTTTGCTTTGAGCTTGGTTCCTCTGGAATTCATGCAGCTTCAAATTAATGTCTGTCTACTTACAGGCTTAACCAGACCCAGGACTGAAGGAAGATTGCTGAAGGAAGAATAAGCCTCCATAAAAAGATTCCCATGTACCCATGCTCCACCAGTACTCTGCTGTTCCTATGGAAACCTTCACCAGGCAGCAGCATGCTGTACTATGCAAGTGAATGAGAAGGTATGTTGCTTTCATCACCACAGCTCCTAGAGAGCAACCACTTCTTAGAATGAAAGAATGTGGTGAGTACCATTCTTTATTCTGACAGATAAATTGTTCATCAGAATGGTGAGTTCTTTTCAGAAATTGTACTGTACTCTCTTTTCCTTCTCTCTCACAGTCAAGCATTTCCATCAGAATGATTTATATAAGATTGGGAAAATACAGAAGGAAAATAACTCACATTTACAAAGTGCCTACTATGCACTAGACACTTTAAATGCTTTTATTTTTAACATTTTCCCCGGAGAAAAATGGTTTACATAGTTTGTTTAAAGTGGCACATCACTCAAATTGGAAAGCCAAGACTAAAATCACTCTAGGTCTGATTGCAAAGCCTGATGTATTCTTTGTGTCCTTAGTAAAAATGAAGGCCTCAGAAGTAGGCAGGCAGGCAGTGGGGAAAGGGCATGGATCCAAAACCCAAAAAGCTGAATCATTGACAGAGGATCAAAAATAGGGCAGATCAAAAATGGAGCAGATTGGGAATGGGCTTGGAATTACACTATCAGAAATCTAGGCTTAGATTCCATTCAGGGTGTATTAATATTATACCTCAAAAGTAGTTAGCAGCTATGGAATCAAGATGGTTAGGTGGTAGGAATCATTGTGAGATCTGGAAACTAATTTCATGATGTATCAAGAATGCTTGTCTTTTGCTGCCAATCGTCATTCAACTGGAGGAATAATAGAGGAATACCAATTAAAATGTACCATTTCATTAATAGTGAGTACTGTTCACCTTAGGAAAGCTCTTTTTCCTAAGAGATATGCTGATATGCTACATGGCCTGAGCATGAAGTTTAGGTGAGGTCTTCTATATTATACCAAATCCATATAGTGCTATCAACACACGCAGATTTTCTGAGAGAAGACTGATGAGTGAGTAAGTCAAAACAGCTATTCCTTGTATGAGCTGCCTCTTTGAGAACTGTGCAAGGTGGCGTATCACACTCTGTTCTCGCCATTGCTGAGGTCTTTCTAGGTAGTGCATCTGTCATCTGGGTACCATACCCTTAGTAGTCCCATCTTGTCTTGGATTTCTGATGTCCATTGGAAAAAAGGGATCTTGGGTCTCTGTTATACTTCCTTCAGTTTACTTCAGAGCTTCATAAGGGAAGCTCCAAGGGAAGCCTCAGCACATTGGAACAATGATTAGGTCATGATTCCTACTACTGCCTCAAGTTGCTGTACCTAACAAAGCAGGAAATCTTCTAGTATTTGCATATCTTCTTCTCTACATGGGAGTTTATCCTCAAACTTTACCTCTGTCCTCCTCTCAGCTTTTGAACTCCTCTTTCCACTTATCAGCAATTTATCTGTATTTCCAGCTAGATTGTAAATTCCTTGAGACCAAGGACTCCATCTCACTCACATTTGTATTCCCAGTATCTATCAAAGTGCATAATATGCCGCAGATGCTTTTTAATTGTGAGTTGCTTTGAAGCATCCTTGTCATTGGATCCTACATTGCCAGAGCCACATAAACAGTTCTAATCTTTTTTCCATGTGACAGCTTTTGGTATACATAAGACACAATGTCCCCCATTACTAATCTTTTGTTTTTTGGTCCCCACATCTCCTGTTATTTCACCTACTTTCACGGGATAATTTTGAGTTTGCTCATCAAGTTGATGGCTTTATTTTCAGTGCTTCTCTGAAAATGTACCACCTTCATGAGGAAGGGTAGTTTGGAGGGATGTGCCACCCCTCAAATTCTCTTTCTCATGAATGTGTTTGACTAAAGTTCTATTTTTATTGGTAGCTTTCTCACAGGCAGGTGGAGAAGTTGAAAATCTTGATGAAAAGGACTGTCCTATTTCTTTCACTTTATTTCTATTGGACCATTTTTTTTGTGTGTATTTCAAGTTTCTTCTCCTTTTAGGTATCTTTATCTTTTTGAAACTGTGTCTTCCTTTTATGTGAATTTCCAGTTTCTCAGGTCCAACAAAAGCCTTCCATTTCCAAATGATGATATTCATGAATTTTGTCATGTCTAGATAATGCCTATTACTTGTTTATCCCTCTTCTCCTGGTCAGATTACACCTGGCAAGCAAGAAAGAAAGCAATCTTCATTTGAGAAGTATAGCTCAAACTATTTAGTATTGCATTTAAGATCATCATCTTCCTTTAACATATTTCTCTAGCCTACATTCAAACATCTCACCCCACCATGTGCCAGACACTGTAGCCAAGAATGCTTCCCCTGTTTTTCCAACCATAGACCCTTCCATCCATTTGATACACTCATAATCATTCTCTGTAGAACAAATGTAAATATACTTGATACAACCCTACCTTCAAAATATTTTCTATATAGTTAAATTTATATATATAATTATATATGGACATTATATATTTGCATTCTATATATTATTTATAACACACACATTATATAAATAATTTTATTATAGGCTGAACTCTGGTTATGCTCTCAGGAATGTTTCTACCTATAATGAGAATTTCTGGATAGTGAATCTTACCTTTGTTTCTATTCCTGCAGGTGAGTGTTAGTTATCTATGTAATATTGCGTAGCGAAATACCCCAGTTGTAGAAGCTTAGATTAAAAACAACTATTATCGGGCACCTCGGTGGCTCAGTGGGTTAAAGCCTCTGCCTTCGGCTCAGGTCATGATCTCAGGGTCCTGGGATCAAGCCCTGCATCGGGCTCTCTGCTCAGCAGGGAGCCTGTTTCCCCCTCTCTCTGCCTGCCTCTCTGCCTACTTGTGATCTCTGTCAAATAAATAAATAAAATCTTTAAAAAAAAACAACTATTATTAAAAAAATGTTATCTGCAGTTTCTGTGTGTCTCAAATCTGAATATAGCTTAGTTGGGTCCTTTTTTCAGAGTTTCTCACAAGGCTACAAACCAAGTGTCTATTCAGGATGAGTCACCTCAAAGTTCAAGTTGGGAAGTATCTGCTCCAAGAGGACATGGTTGTTAGCAGAATTTAGTTCATCAAGAACTGCTGGACTAGAGGCTGCTTTCTGTTCTACATGGGCCAAGTGGGCCTCTCCAGAATGGCAGCTTGCTAATCAAGAGTATAGGCCAAGAAGACAGTAGAGAAAGAGTGCTAGCAAGAGTCACTATCTTTTGTAACTTAATCATGGAAGTGACAATCCACCACCATTGCCACATTTTGCTGGTTTAAAGTGAGTCACTTAGGCCAGACCACATACAAAGAGTTAGGGTTAAATACCGGGAGATGTCAGGCCTTGGGTGGGATCTTATACCAGATTAACTTATTAGTGTTAAAGATAGACTTGCTAAATTGAATTCATGTAATTTTTCATGTAAATATAGTAGTGGATGATAAATTAAAGTGTGAAACTTTCAAGGTCATTTTCATTTTGTAAAAAGGATGGTTAGGGATAGCAAAGCCTTAAACTATAAAGGTGGAAGGTTACACACTTATTTCATAGTAATTCTATCTCATATTTGTTTCCATCAATGTCTTTTTAATTGTGGTTAAATTTCCATATCTTTTTACCCTCCGGATTCCCAATGATTTCTACTGCTGCTCTAAAACAAGGGCATAGAAACAGAGTCCATGGTATATCTTGTCTTGACCTATATTTGTTGTTGTTATCAATTCTGATTCCTTGTTAACAGGTTGAATTCCACTGCTTTATTTGCCTTAATGAGTACTGTTAAAATGGTATTAAAAATCAAATTAAATTGGAATTCAGTGATAATAACAGTACAGTATAGCACTTACTCATTAAGGTTTCTCATATGGATATGAACTCCTGTATATTTCAATTTACGTACAACTGCTTCCTATACCAACCTAAAATAGAATTTGGAATACACATTATAAAATGTTTGGTTATTCTGTACCTCAATATCTTGAAAGTCATAAAATGATGCCCAAGTTGTAATGGCCTGCTTGGACTTTGCATGCCCAATTATTCCCATACACATTATCAAGCCACTTAACCTCTATTGGAAAGTTTATTTCTGTTCTGTCCCCAATTCTTGTGCCAACACTAGTACTCAAGAAGGATTCTAAAGAATTCTATGGTATACTCTTAAGAGTTTAGTATTAAATCGTATAACCTAATGTCTCAGTCTGCACTGACTAGATTCTGTTGTAATTCCCAAGTTTTTTAGTACAATTAGCCTGTTCTATGGGCCTCTGCCACAGAGAGACTTCCTGCCTTAGACTGAGTCATTTGAACTTCTATCCAGTGAATTCCTACCTTGGACTCAAGTTATTTCAGCTTCTGTTCTATAACCTAAATTCTTTCTATAGCTGCATTTCTTCAACTAAATCCCAGTTTCCCTGTGACTAAGATTCCAACATTAATTTCCTCCTTACTTTTAAATGTCCTTTTTACTGGATAAGTACCACATTTTCTTGGCTAGACTGAAACTCCAAATATAGCAATACATTTGTATCTTTGATGATTTATTGATTTATAACTTGGGAAGTTCATATTTCACTTCAATTATTTTAGCATATATTCCTTTCCTTGTAAGTACTAGAATCTTTGCTTTAAATTTCAGGTCTCTGATTTTAGGATATGCCTAAATTCCAAGTTGTGCACTTTTTTTCAGCCTTTGCCTATTCAAGCTTCACCGAGCAGCCAACAATGAAAGCCTAGTCTCGAAAGCTGAGCCTCTTTGTCTTGAGACAGAGAACCCAGCCTAGCATTATATTGAGGAATTTCCTCCTACGACTCAGTAGTCAGGTATTATACTGCATAATCAGGCCTACTTATAGACCGTCTGGAGTTGACCAAACCCTTGGGCAGTGTATTTATTATTCAGGGATTGTGCTCTGTCTCATATCATAGATAAATCAAATAGTAGTGATTGATTAGGATTTGTTTTATTTTTATATTATTGTGAGTCCACATAAAAATGGTCACTGACATTGAGTGACTTGAGAGAAACAGGGCTGAAGTCTGAAAGAGTTTTTGAATTTTTTGTCATTGTATTAAAATGGCTGTTCCCCTGTTACCATCCCAGGAAGAAGAAAGGGCTGGATTGCTGACATGCTTACCCAATATCCACTCCTCTATTTCTTATTTAGTAAGAGAACTCTGATTTGGGGGCAGTGGGCGGGTGGTTGGCAGACAGCAATATGCCCAACTGAAAAATAAACCAGTAAAAATAAACAGGGAATTAAGTACAAACAAAAAACTCAGTCCTATATTTCTGCGACTCTCTCATAGCTGGATTTTGTGCTCTAACAAAATTTGACCTATGAGAGAGATATGCAGAAGTCACAGAATAGGTATTTCTGGAAATTTTTTTTTTTTTTTAGAATGAGTGCTAATTCAGTTAATACATATCCTTTTGTTGTTTTCCCTTCTTCTTCCTTTCTGCCAGAAGTACTACTATAAAATTTGAATTCCACCAGAGCTAGTAATCAGCTGCTATATCCTAGTTTCGCTTTACTGGTTATTTATGCCCAGAAACAATGTCGATTGGCCAGGTATTTATTCTGATTAATTCTATTATCCATGCTATACTGGTAGTTGTGAGTATTGAATAATACCACTGATTTCTGCCACATCTCTTGAATAAGAGATGTGAGAATTATAATCTTAGCTGTTATATACTTGAGCAATTGCATCAGTCCTATGTAATCTACTTCCCAAATGTTTTGTTATGAGAGGAACCTCTTATCTAAGTCCATGGTGTTTGTAGTTTCTATTACATGAAACTGAACACAAGCACTGACTAACATATATAGTTACTTGACTATTGACTTAAAACCTCTTTACAGAACTCTGTTTGGGTATACACAATCTGTTTAATATACCTATTACCTGGAGGGCTTACATTTAAAACACCCTCTGGCACTAGAGTCTAACCTCATATCTTAGCCTAGCCAGCAGTACAACCCTAATCCCACTACTAAATTCTTAAGAAATGTTCCCGTTGATCTCTGTATTTACCCTAAATCCCTTGCAGTCACAAACAAATTCTTTAATCAACCTAAATATTTGACTTTGCTGTTTTTCTGATATCAAAATTTTTCCTACCCTGGAGCTCTCTCCAGTACATGGCTATCACTTCCTTGTGTAGATACTTGGGAAACTGAAGGTGAATATCTTAGTCAGTAATTTGATAACGGAATGTCTGACTTAAGGTGATTTTCAGGTTTGACTTATTAGCACACCTAGAACCAGAAAAGTATGCCTTCCCATTCATGAATAATGCTCTTTCAGATATTTTGTTTCTATCCTCATATTATCACAATTATTCATACCTCTGATGCAGCTTAGTTAGTTTTTATTATTTCTTTTATTTAAAGGAAGAAATAGAAAGGTAGATGACATGTCAAAGACAAGAGTTTTAACCTATGCCAGAGATAGATTAAAATCATGGCAACCACTCAGTAGACTAGCATGAACTTAAATTGAGGCATTTTATAAAATACAAAGAGTGGTAACTATAACCCTGTAAGTAACTGAATATATTTATTTAATAGCGATGGTAAGTTATATATAGTATCTCTCAATTTTAATTTCCCATTATTCTAAAATAAGTGGATGAAATAAGGCATATTGTTTTTTTCCCTGACTCAAACAAGATGTATCTTCAGTTCGTGTGGCAGATATTTTGCAAATTATTAATAAGAATCGCTTACACATAAAAAGTAATTCTCGTATACTTGAGTAAATAGTTAATATTATTTATTTTTTGCAAGAAAATAAATTTTCTTTAAATTTTCTTCATTTCAAAATGTGGTGTAGCCATGATGCCCCCTATGGAGTATATAACTTAATAATCCTCACCGAAGTGAAGATTTTCGCTATTTCCACCCACTGAATTCCTAAACCAAAATCTGGGAGTTATGCTCCGTTTCTTCTTACCTCTCACACACTCCTATTAAAAGTAGTCACTAACTGCAATGGTTTTTATTAAATATTGCTCCAAAGAGCTTTGTCACTGTCCCATTGTTTCCACCTTTATTTGGATCTTATCACATGA
Organism: Nasua narica; assembly: GCA_028533885.1. Lineage (NCBI taxonomy): Eukaryota > Metazoa > Chordata > Mammalia > Carnivora > Procyonidae > Nasua > Nasua narica. Next base: position 37,840,006 of record CM052811.1, read on the forward strand.
ACCACAAGAAACTATCCCCTAAATATTTTTTTCTGTCTCAAATCTCTTCTTTCCGGCTGTTTTCCACTGAACTGTGTGAGTTATTTTACTTAAACACAAATCAAATGCCTTTCTCTGTAGCTTAAAATACTTCAGTGGGACATTACTTTCACTACCAAATATAGTCTGTGCATACTTTCCATTATCTAAATAAATTCAGTCCTTTCTTCATCTCTCCATCTGCTTCTCCAGTGCTTCTTCCTACCTTTGAATCTTAACCTTGAGCCATATCTAAATATGTGTAACTTTCCAGAGATAACATGCTGCCTTTTGGTTTTATTTCCCTTCCACTTGCTCTGGTTCCTCTTCCTCCTTTTAGCTGTGTGCTCTTTGAATGTAACTTCATCCACTTGTAAGGCCATTCCATGTCTTTTTTCATTAGAAAGTATCTCTCTCCAAAACACTGCTCAAGTATTGCTTTTTTTTTTTTTCCCTTTTTTTCTTTTCCCCAAGATTTTTCTGGCTTCTTCAGGAAAAAGAAACCACTATCCTTGTGTGATCAATGGGTCTGTCTTAAGCATATTTTATGATTTATGTCACTGTGGATTGTATGTTGATATTCCTTTTTAATCTAATTCCCTCATTCCTCCTCCTGGTTGACCCGCCCCTACCACACCAACACTTAATTAAATGCCCGGTTCAAGATTGATACTCTTCCGGGGCGCCTGGGTGGCTCAGTGGGTTAAAGCCTCTGCCTTTGGCTCAGGTCATGATCTCGGGGTCCTGGGATCGAGCCCCGCATCGGGCTCTCTGCTCAGCGGGGAGCCTGCTTTCCCCACCACTCTCTGCCTGCCTCTCTGCCTACTTGTGATCTCTCTCTCTCTCTGTCAAATAAATAAATAAAATCTTAAAAAAAAAAAAAAAAAAGATTGATACTCTTCCAACTGTTGAATAAATATGTAGAATGATATCAAGGGGAAAGGAAAGACTGAAGTGGAGAAAAAATAGCAAAGCCCTCTTTTATCACTGAATTGTTTAGACAGAGTAGCTTAGCAAACCCGCAAACCAAATCTATGTAAATAGAGAAAGGGTTAAACCTTTCTGTACCCAAGAAATGATTCTAACTATCACAGACCTCATTATGGCAGATTAATATAGTTAAAAATTAAAAGAGGCTCCAGAATGTTTTTCATACATTTCTGTACAACACAACAACATTTTAAAATTTTCTTATTTCATAGTCAAAGATATTTTGTTAAGGAAAAAAAATTCAAACTGCGGTATAGGAAGTATAACATGCTATTATTTGTATAAGGAGAAACGAAAATAGGTGTCTGTGTGTAAGTGTGCATGTGTTGATTTGTATTTGCTCAGAAGAGCTCTAAACGTCGTTACCTTTAACGTAGGAAGACTATGTGGCCCAAACAAGGAATGGGAGGGAAATTTAATCTTCATAATTTTCATAGCATGCTTTTTCCTAACTTGTTAGTTTTATTCCATATAAATAGGTATATAATTAAATATTTAGTATGGAAATGTTTGTGATACAGTCAGACAAGTTATGCTGAAAAAAAAAAAAAGCACTGAATGGATGGGTACATTCTTAGGTATAGAATCATGTGGGGGGGGGGGGTTTGCATCAATTTCCAAGAATTTTAGACTCATTCAGATTTAGCTGTAACAAGATCATGGGACTTCCTAAAAAGATCAAATAGATCTGTTTTGCTGCACTGTGAATTAACTACATTCACTGATTGAACAAATTGTTCTCCCATCAGATACACACAGTTCAAGCTTTCATCTCTAGAGAAAATAAAGCAAAGCTTCTGGTTTGCTTAATCTCCACAGACAGCTTTCATGGAGAAGTCACACAAACCTAAATGATGTTTTTTGTGGGTTTTTTTTTTTCCCCTAATACATTCATTACCTGAGCTGTTGCTTTTCTCAGATCTTTTTGTCCATTTCATGAAATCAGACCAAACAATACAGTGGAAAATGACAAAGAGAAGCAAGATTTTCCTGACTGAAGATGAAAAAAATACTTCATGTCAACTCCTCTATCAGTGGCAGATTGTTCCTGGCAGAGATATATTTCAGCATGAACTCAAAAGTTAACTTTTGAGATGATTTATAAAGCAGAGGTAGGTCATAGCTATCCAAAGGAAATCCATTGAGAAATATTGACAAAGCAACCATTTCCTACCCTTTCTTCATATCCTGGTGCTTAAATGGGAAACTAGTCTTCTCAGGAGGATGCTATCAGGCTGAACTGCGGGTCCTTTGAATGGAGTTATAGCTTTGCTGGTGTGAACTCATTCTCGACAATGGATTTCTATCAGCTATGAATCTCCATTCAGTTCAGAGAAGCTGTAGTTCTTGAAACATTAGACTCTGCACCTGAATGGATTGCTATTGACGACAAATCTTTAGCAATAGGAGTAAAAGAAAGAAAACTCCCTTAGTCATAATAATCACAGCTTAGAATTAGTATTACATTGGAATCAGTATAGGAGACTGAGCTGTTGTGTTCCTTACCACTGTCTTCCCAAAAGGATAAAGCCACTGATAATTCTTGGGTGAAACTTTCCTGTTTTCCTCACACTCTTCCTTGGATATAGGCTTTCCTTATAAATCTAGCTGTAAATTGATCTCTTATCATGTCTTAGAAAAGTTCAAATCCCAAATGCAGCATGATTTCTAACTCTTGGCAAAGACTCACCTCTAATTACAGCCATAGACTGAACCTAAAACATGGCCACAGGCTAGTATAATGTCCTCTTACATATGATAACTAGTCAGAGAGTGAAAGTATAGGAATGTCTTCAAAACTACTCATTCACACTCCCAGAAAAATTAGTGAAATATCACAGGCATGTTATAAAGTAGATACAACAAAATAACTTTAGAAAATGTTTAATTAAAATGAATTAGTTTAGAAGATTCAGAAGAATATATCCTGCCTATTTATGAAATAAAAGCTATAAATAACCATAGTCAATAATATTTATGAGCACCTACTCAGCGTAAACAGTTTCATTTTCATTGCTACCCCCTTAAATCCTCACAGCAACCTTGGTGACAAGTTATGTTCCCCAGAAGTAACTATGAAGCAGAAATTAATAGACAGAAGTTTTATGAGAGGGTTACCTTAGGATGAACACACCTGGAGGAGAGGAAGGGACAGCAAGACTGGGTAGTCGTCCAGCAACATAGCAAGTCGACACAGCAACTTTGGTTAATGCCAAGCAAGCTCTAAAGCTAAAGTGTCCTATCTAGGTTGGGAAAGTCTCATATTGAACAAAATGACCAGGACTTTTTGCCCCTATTTCCATCAGTCATTACATCGAGGCTGTCCTCTTGGTTTGCAACTAAGGCAGTCCATTGAAGGGGCTGACAGCTAAAGACTGCCTGCAGATATCACTACACCAACTAGGACAAGTCCTTCTTTGAAGGAGAATGTGGGCAGCATGTTTCTACATCTATTATAACCTCTTTCTAAAATGGAAGAATATGAGACGCAGAGAGATTGGGAGAAGTTAATATATGTAAGTTCTCACTGCAAGTATTAGGTCTGGAAATCACAGCAGGGCTTGCTGATAAATCCACAGCTCTTCCCAGTACTCCAAGCTGCCTCTTCAGAACTTAAAAAAATCTGAAACTCTTTAATAACACCCAGATTAAAAATGCTTTTAACATGCTATTTAAAAACCACCTTTCTATACTAGCATTTCTTAGGATGTTCATCATACTGACTTACTTTCCTTAACTTCAGAATAATCATCTCTGCTCCTTTCAGAAAAATCCACCACTTGAACACTTCATTTCATCTTGTCTGTTTCTCAGTATCTCTGAAATCTTGCCCCATTAATTATTCTCTCCATCTTACCTTCAGTTTCCCACTCATGCTAATTTTCCCCATCCCATTTAATATGCATCCAAGATTTCCTGTTTCTAAAAGAGAACTTCTGGTAATGGTGCTTTCACTCCACTGCCTTCACTTCCATCTACGTGATGCCAGCTTCTAGAATCCTTGAGGTGGAGCTTTGTCCCTTTTTCCTGTACTCAAACTATTTCTCAAAGTGCATTGCTGACAAGAATTTGTCTTTTGTTTTTTTTAGATTTTTATTTATTTATTTGACAGAGAGAGAGATCACAAGTAGGCAGAGGACCTCTTCTCAGGTCCTTTGACTCTGAAGTTTTAAATTCTTTATGCTTCTCTCTTGGCCTTCTCTTTCCCCTTGTTTGTGTTGCTCCAGGGGTGAGTTCATTCGCATCTATATCTCAAGCTATGATAACATTTTTGAGTTTAAGACGGGAATTTATGACTTCACTGTTGTAAAAATAGAATTAATCTTCAAACAATTGATTATCTAGTAATCTTACTATTCATTGATGAAGCAACACACATTAATTGTTTAATGTCTTTAACTTCATTGTGTCCTTTCTCCACACTTTCCCACTTGTCAAAGTCCTAATTATTCTTTAAACATTTCAAAATACCAAGTTTACTTATTTTATTCATATATTTTAATTCAGTATGTATGTAATGATCTTATAAGGTCTTTGAAAACTCATTATCTTGTAATTGCCAAAATATATAGAATCTAAAAAAATATTTAAAAAATGTCTGTTCCGTGATTAGATAAATAAGACAACACTGATTCAGTGGCCAAATGGAAATATTCCCTGACTGAATATGAACTTATACATTCGAAAAATATTTCTAGAACACCTATTATATGCCAGGCACTGAGCTAGTTATAGAGGACACAGAAAAACAAGATTTCTATATCCCAGGAATACATGAATAGTATAGAGACACATAAATAATGTATTACAGTGGAGGTCTATGATAGAATACTGAAGAAACAAATGAAAGTATTTTATATACCAAATTGGGTAGTCAGCAACATGTCTATTTATTCAAAGGTAAGCAGTGTATTATATTGCTTTCTGTTGAAGGGAAGCAGAATATGCCACCCCAAAATAAGCTACTTCGGCATACTGATTATTTTGAATTAAGGTTACTTAAGAAAAATGCAAAAATAACATTCTGATCTTCCTTGGTTCTCCTAAAAACAGGAAATCTGTCTCCCGTGTGAAAGGTACCCTCCCTGTACCAGAAGAGTAGAAGGCATTCTTATCTTTAGAGGTAGAGAATTTCGGGCCAAGAAAGCTATATAAATAAGCCTTATTACTTTTTTTTTTACTAATTTACTACCTAAAGCCCAAACTCTTTTGTTTTGTCAGTTCTTCATGAATATATTGCTTTTGTTTAAAAGGCATAAAAACTGTCTGCTTCAGTTACTTCTTTTGAGTTTCCATATGTACAAAATTATTTTTTTTTCTCCTGTTAATTTGCCTTAGGTCAATTTAATTGTTAGGCCAGCCAAAGAACCTAGAAGAAAATAAGTGAAAAGTTTTGCTCCCGTCCACTATTTTCCCAATGGGGAAATTTTGATTTTGATTTTAGGACTTCAGTTTTATTAGGCTATTTCTTTATATGTATACTGTAAAACACACACACAAATACATACATACACAACATATACTCACACATACTCGTATAAAATACGTTGTTCATAAAAATAATTGAATGATATTTCAACATATTGTACAATACAAATAAAACAGGTAAAATCAGTCATTGACTATAAGCACAGAGAATTAATTAGTAAACTTTTCTAGCAGCCTTTTCTGTATACTACTGAGTATTTCAAAAGCAATATCAAAATTGGTTTGTTAATTAAGTAATAAAACGATTGAATCACTATTTTTTAAAAAAATAGAGCTAATCCAGCAAATCCTCAAAAATTTTGAGAAGCCTAAAAGTCACCAAACATAACAATATATTACGCATATGGACTATATATATATATAATGGTTACTTCCTTAATTATTTGTGGCTCAGTTTGCTATCTTTGTGAAAGTTAAGACACGAGTTTATTTTTTCCAGTGGTGAAATGCAAATAATGATATCCTCTTTTCAAAACAATAACTCAAATAAGGGGCAGAGCTACATAGTGGGAGAACTGGCTCCAACTGAAGCTCAGATGATTGTGAATAAATAGTAGAAGCCTTTGCAACAGAAGGGTATTCAGAAACATATCTTGAGTGTATGATCTATTCTCATGTACCAGTACCATGCCAAAACTAATGTGTATGAGAATCAGTACTGTATGTAACAGAAACAATCATATATGAGGTGCGAGCACCTCATAAATTTGCAATCTATTTGTAAATACAAGCAGTATTATAACACAGCAAAAAAATAAGCAGCACTCCATTGTATTCAGTGGTTTTTTTGAGTGCTCACTGCAGTGCTTCTCAAAAACTTTCACGAAATTACCAGAGAAGGCATAACACATAACCTCAGCGTGACGCGCGCACTCGCATGTGTGGGTGTGTGTGTGTGTGCACGCGCGCGCGCCTGCATGTGTGTATACTAGAGGCAGAAGGAGAAGAGGAAAGGGAGAGAACTGGAACAGTAAGATTCAAGAGTATTTTTTGAACAACACTGTTAACAGTGTCAGGAGATACATATTAAGGAGAATGGACATTAACTTTTATATCCCCCTCACATTTCTTATTTTATTATTCCTAAATTCTCTCTCCTAGCAATCACCAGTAATTAGATATAAATCTATTAAACAAAAATGGCATGCTTACTGATCTTTAACATTAGCAAAGAAATGGGGAAAAGCACTGAGAAAAGTTGGGGTATGAAGGTAAGTTTTCACTCTGCAGCCATGTTTATTATAGGAAGAAGCCCCTCAAAACATGGATCAATGGTAGGTGTTAAAGAATAAAATAAAATATATTAAAATTCTATGCCCTGGATATTTGGGTGGAGAAGTACATCAAGGGCAGCTTGTTAGGAAATATTAATCACAAAGAGTAGAACTACAACTGAAATGCTAGAACCTATGGTTTAAAGGAGAATGAATGGGGATGCCTGGGTAGCTCAGTCATTTAAAAGAGAATGAAGGAAGAAAAGAGAAAAAAAGAAGAGGAATGATTAGTGGAGTCTCCTGGACCATGCTTACAGTTTCTGGGATAAGGCGTTGATTCATTATAACACCCAATGTATACTCACCTCTCCTATATTTGAATTGTATTTTCCTGAATCAAATGTAGATCTTGAAGCAGATTCTCCCAATTCTTCATAATGTAGACCAGTAGTTGTCAAATTAATCTTGATTTAGAATTACTTGAAAGTGTTTGAAGATTTGGGCTCAAACCCAGTGGGATGGGACTGGAGAATTTGCATTTCAAACATGTGATGCTGATACTATTGGTTTTGGAACCTCATTTGAAGGACAACTGCTACAGGATGATCTTCTTTATTATGAAATAGACATGTACTAATCCTGGGTTTAACTGAAAGTTACATTTCCAAAAAAGACTGAGTGTGTCCCATTCTGTGGAGCAGTTTACATTTTAAAAAATAAAATCACAATAGGCAAATATCTTAGCTGGAACATTTTAAAAAGTAAAATTTATTCAATCCTAGACCATTGTCTTCACAAATAAGAAATAAATTGATTCCAATAACCCATTGCAATTACCTGTCTTTGCTCATGCCCCAAGTCAAAATGAGAAAGTAATGAGGCCAAGATGGAGGAAATCTCCTTTGTAGACATCAACCCAATCAACTTCTGGCAATATATAACTGGATTCTATTTATGTAACAGAAACAATCCCAAAATAGGGAAGGTAATAAGGAATACTTGCTTCGAGTTGCATTGTCTTTATGACAAAAATCATGCTATATTGACTGTTGGTATCTCAGCATTTTTCTGCATAACTTTTTCCATCATCTCTATATTGCAGAGGCTGGAAGCTGCGAAAACACATTTTTCAGACTCCCTTTCCTGGCAGGGCTCTGGTTTCTATCATACCAATGAGAGGCTTTTGCACAAGATTTGGAAGAAGGAAAGTCATTACTGCTCCTATTGTGGCAGGCAGGTGTCTGGCCCACTGAACAAAGGCATGAGGGGTTTGGTGGAGGGCAGTTGTGTGTGCTCTGTTGGAGGAAAAGTCCAACATTTTACTAGTGATTTACTATTGATATTTCATGCAGATAAGATCACTGTTGGGTATTCTCTACAGGTCCAGCATTCCTTAAATTCTGTACAAGACCAGAGTTTTTTTGAAATTCTCCTGGTTATAACAGACCATTTTTAATCTTCCAGATTTTATTTTTGTCATATATTTGACTATAGAGTCTATAGGAAATAAGATAATACTAACTAATATCTTATACAGATATTACAGATACATACAGATAAAATGATGTCAAAAAGGTTTGACTTTAATGACGCTTAAACCTCGTTGTAATCCTGGTGACATGATGCATTATTACTATTCATTTGTTTCTTCAGGGAAGATTTCAAGACTTCGGTGACAAATAATTTGTACTTGATTTAGGCTCAAATTTGCAACCATGTTTCAAATTTCAGACTTTTCTCTCCAGCTTCAGTAGCTAGTACATAATTGTAGATGGATGAACTGGGGATAAAACGGAGACACTTACTGTCACAGAATCCTGAGTCACACTCATTGTTGATGTTTCTTTGCTTGCCAACACCAACAGCTCCTGCCTTTTCCACCTTAGAATCATTATTTGATTCCTGAGAGAACATGGTGGTTAGTCCTTTGTTATGGGTCACACAGTTTCAGAATATATACCCCCAAAAAGTTTCTCTTAAATACACATCTAATAACTATCTAAACACTTTCAAAAATGGTGTTGGGTACTAGCATGTACAATTTTTTTTGAGATTTATAAACCTGATTTTTTTAATTGCTAAAAACTACATCCTTCTTAGACCTTGAAATACTTGCTAAATCTAATATCATGGATAGAGTACGATAGTATATATTCTGAGATTACAAATCATAGATTGCTTAAATCTCAAACTTGAGAATTGGATCACAAACCTTGTTATGTTATGGTCACAATTTCTTTGGTTACATTACTCCTGTAAAATCATAATGCCTAGACTAAAAACTTGGCTTAGCAGTGACATTTCCTCAAACTAGTCAATCATTACTATTTGCACAAGTAATAGATTTCAAAGTCTGGTTCACCTGTTCACTTTAAGTGGCACAAACTGCATGGGCACAGAATCCCCTGGACAAGAGATACTGAGACAAGATTCTAGTCGCGAGTTTGTCAATAATGAGCTATAGTTCCTGGGCAATGTGATTAGCTGCAGCTTCATTCAGTCCCAATTTTCTTTACTGCAAAACAAAACAGCTCTTTAATGGTCCATGAGAAGGCCCATCACAACTGTAGCATTTTATAATACTTAAAATAATTTCATAGTACTTACTTGGTGTAACTTCATTTACTTATAGAATTAGCTTTTAAGAAAAGTCTTGAATATAATTCTGTTTCACTGCAACAGACCTGTGCTTTTATACATTTACTCTATTATATAATTGCATTAAGACTGATATTCAATCAAGGATACATTGTTATAAGCAAAAACCATTCTCCTGCATGGCAATTAGTGCACAGTGGTTCCTACATAATGATAACATAGGCCAGTGATAAATCACTTAAAAAATTTTAAAGGAATAAATAAATAATTAAAAGAAAAAAAAACCCTTCCCCCCCACCAAAAAAAAAGCCTTCCTCTATTTGGAGTATATATAACTGGCTTTCACAAAGAGCTGTGCACTTCAAAATACTGACTTACATTTACTATGACAGTTGGATTTGGATTAATTGTCACATTTCACCAGATTTAGGTAGAAAATAGCTGCAGAAGTTCCTGAAACATTCTTGTACATCCTGGACCAGTGCAGAAAGTAAGCTATCATTCAGACATTCTACAATTAGTGCTTGACACACAGGATTAGACAACAGAGAAACACTGTCACTCAACCCAAGACTAACTTTCTTCTTTGGAGTGACCTTTTCTCTTAAGACATGTGCTTTGATGGTTACTGACATTTGGTACAAAAATTAAAAAAATAAAATAAAATAAAATCTAAGAAGGTCAAAAGTTTTCTAAAATCATGTTGTATAAAATATTTGAATCTTGCTGAGTGACAGCTAAAAGAACTCTGGGTACTGTTAAATGCAAACATTCTCTTTCCCTTGCATTAATGCAACATTAAATGTTTAAAATGAAGTTTAAAATGAAGTTTAAAATGAAGTCAAGAATGCAAGAGATATCATTCCTCTAGCAGCAACCTTTTTTTTTTTTTTTTCAGTTCTCTCTGCGGTTTGTTAGATTAGTAACCTGCCAGCTAAAAATAAACTCAAGTATCCATAAGATTGTGGAAGGAGAACAGATATTGTTAGGAAAATCTAAGCCTTACGCATTACCTATGTGATGCAAGGAATAATTTTAGTTCAGTTAAACCAAAGAAAAATTTGTATTTGTGTATCTGTTACTCCGTATTTATCAATCCCAATTCCAACATGAGAAGATATTTTTCTCCTGAGTTTGTAGTGGGGACCCTTCTCCATAAGACTGATAAAGCTTCTGCCTTCAGTGCAAAATCACTAAAAAGGGATTGATTTATTTATCAACTAGTCTATAAAGTAAACAAGTTTGATTTATATTCTCTTCTCATCCAGGCAGCCAATTCATTCAGCAAAATCGAATAGATTTTCTAGCAGACATTGCATTCATCTGTTCATTCATTTGCTGGAGGGTTAAAGGATGAATTGAGAGATGAAAGGATGAATGTCCCAAAGGGAAGGATAAGAAAAGAGACTATACACCATAAAAATTTCAAGTGGCCTCTGGCCATCCCACATAATACCCTTGACAAAGCACAATGTGTGCTTTTGTCTTGCTTTGGCCACGTGGCTCCTGCCCTGGTCCACTAGGCCAAAGCATTGTGGGTATAGGGAAGCATCTGAAACTACAGGTATATGATCCTAGAGAAGCCAGTAATGGATTGAAGTTTAAGGGTTACAAATGAAGAAACTGAGGCTCAGAGACATGATCTAGTCGATAGAAAGGGAGAGTTATGATAGCAATCATATGTTTTAAATTTTAGGCCATAAGATGAGAATGAAAATATAGGTTAAGCAGCAAGTGGATGTTTCATTTGGATGATGGGCAAAAATATTAAACTGGATTGGAAAGAAAGTGTGGCTAGGGACAATTTGTTTATTTTCAAAGCTGTTTTTCTTTTTTTTTCTCATGAAAATGACTGATATATATGTAATAATAGGGAGAAGATAACAAGAGAATTAAAATGAGAGAATCATCCATTAGGAAATCAAGGAATGAGAAAGGAATGCCAACTACTTTAAGTGGGATAGATATAAAAAAGGTATGGTTCAAAATATAAAACATTTCATTCAGAGTTATGGGAATTAATCCACAAAGGTTTTTTTTTTTATTTTGTTTTTTAGTTTATCATCCTTTTTCTTGTTTGCTTCTGAGTTAAGATAAATGGAATGCAGACAAAATCATTGAGGAGAGTTGCAGAGAAAGAAGGAAAGACTTTTTAAATTGTGATTCTTGATCCCATTTCTGGGGCTAATTTAATTGTTTATTCATTAGAGCTCTTAGTAATATGGCTTTTTTTTTCCTTTTTTTTTAATTTTTTATTAACATATAATGTATTATTTGCTCCAGGGTACATGTCTGTGAATCATCAGGCTTACACATTTAACAGCATTTGCCATAGCACATACCCTCCCCAATGTCCATAACCCTACACCACCCCCCACCTCCCAGCCACCCTTAGTTTATTTTGTGAGTTTAGGAGTCTCTTATGGTTTGTCTCCTTCCCCATCCCATCTTGTTTCATTTGTCTTCCCCACCCCCCCACAACCCCCAGCCCTGCCTCTCAAATTCTTCATATTGGAGCAATCATGTGATAATTGTCTTTCTTTGACTGACTTATTTCGCTTAGCATAGTACTCTCTAGTTCCATCCACGTGGTTGCAAATGGCAAGATTTCGTTTCTCTTGATGGCTGCATAGTATTCTATTGTATATATATACCACTCTTCTTTATCCATTCATCTGTTGATGGATATCTAGGTTCTTTCCATAGTTTGGCTATTGTAGACATTGCTGCTATAAACATTCGGGTGCATGTGACCCTTCGGATCACTACATTTGTATCTTGAGGGTCAATACCCAGTAGTGCGATTGCTGGGTCGTAGGGTAGCTCTATTTTCAACACTTTGAGGAACTTCCATACAGTTTTCCAGAGTGACTGTACCAGCTTGCATTCCCGCCAACAGTGTAGGAGGGTTCCCCTTTCTCTGCATCCTAGCCAACATCTGTCGTTTCCTGACTTGCTAATTTTAGCCATTCTGACTGGTGTGAAGTGGTATCTCACTGTGGTTTTGATTTATATTTCTTTGATGCTGAGTGATGTTGAGCATTTTTTCATGTGTCTTTTGGCCATTTGGATGTCCTCTTTACTGAAATGTCTGTTCATTTCTTCTGCCCATTTCTTGATTGGATTAGTTGTTCTTTGAGTGTTGAGTTTGA
>CM052811.1:37852965-37882161 GCA_028533885.1 Nasua narica
CCAACCTTGCAGCCCAGGAATAAATCCCACTTGGTCGTGGTGAATAATCCTTTCAATGTACTGTTGGATCCTATTGGCTAGTATTTTGATGAGAATTTTTGCATCCATGTTCATCAAGGATATTGGTCTGTAATTCTCCTTTTTGATGGGGTCTTTGTCTGGTTTTGGGATCAAGGTAATGCTGGCCTCATAAAATGAGTTTGGAAGTTTCCCTTCCATTTCTATTTTTTGGAACAATTTCAGGAGTATGGGTATTAATTCTTCTTTAAATGTTTGGTAGAATTCCCCTGGGAAGCCATCTGGCCCTGGGCTCTTGTTTATTGGGAGATTTTTGTTGACTGCTTCAATCTCCTTACTGGTTATGGGTCTATTCAGGTTTTCTATTTCTTCCTGGTTCAGTTTTGGTAGTTTGTGTGTCTCTAGGAATGCATCCATTTCTTCCACATTGTCTAATTTGCTGGTGTATAGTTGCTCATAATATGTTCTTAGAATTGTTTGTATTTCTTTGTATTTTCTTTGTATTTGTTTGTATTTTCTTTGGTGTTGGTTGTGATTTCTCCTCTTTCATTCATGATTTTATTAATTTGGGTCCTTTCTATTTTCTTTTTGATAAGTCTGGTCAAGGGTTTATCGATTTTATTAATTCTTTCAAAGAACCAGCTCCTAGTTTCGTTGATTTGTTCTGCTGTTCTTTTGGTTTCTATTTCATTGATTTCTGCTCTCATCTTTATTATTTCTCTTCTTCTGCTGGGTTTAGGTTTTCTCTGTTGTTCTTTCTCCAGCTCCTTTAGGTGTAGGGTTAGGTTATGCATTTGAGATCATTCTTGTTTCTTGAGAAAGGTGAAGCCACTGAAATTTACAGAACAGTCTACAGCTTCTTGTGCTCACCTGTACCACCTGCTAGGATTTACCTCTTCATGTGACTTATAAATGTCCCTGCACCTGTAAATCTCCTTTCTCAATGAGAACTGCCACCCTAACAAAGTGATTTTTAAATAGAGGCTGACTGGACCAGGGCTGGTTATTTTGGAAGAAAATATCCAAAAGGAGAGACTAGTTGAACTTTTGGATAAATAGGGGATGCTGGGTAAAGAAAGTACTTTAGGTGCACATATTGTTTTTTTTTTTTTTTTTAAAAGATTTTTTATTTATTTATTAGAGAGAGAGAGAGACTGAGAATGAGAGGGGAGAAGGTCAGAGGGAGAAGCAGACTTCCCGCAGAGCCGGGAGTCTGATATGGGACTCGATCCCGGGACTCCGGGACCATGACCTGAGCCAAAGGCAGTCGCCCAACCAACTGAGCCACCCAGGCCCCCACATATTGGTTTTTTAACTGACTAATATCCAAATCTTTTTCTCTGTCTTTGATAAGTATGGTGTGGTGGATAATTTTATGTGTCAACTTGACTTGGCCGTGTAACCAGATATTTGATCAAACACCCATCCTGAGGTGGCAGTGAAGGTGTTTTTTAGATAGGATTAACACTTAACTCAGTAAACTTTGAATAAAGCAGATTAACCTCCATAATATGGGTGGGTCTCATTCCATTAGGTAAAGGTCTGAAGAGAAAAAGACAGATCTCCCAAGGAAGAGGGAATTCTGCCTCCAGACTGCCTTAAGAATTGAGTTGTAAAATAAACTTCTCTCAGTCTCCAGCCTGTCAGCCTGCCCTGCAGATTTTGGACTTGTCAGCCTCCACAATCTCATGAGCCAATTCCTTAAAATAAATCTCAGTCTCTCTCTCCCCCTCTCTCCCTCCTGCTCTCTCCTCTCCTGTATACGTATCTACACATTGGTTTTGGTTCTCTTTCTCTAAAGAACCCTGACTAATACATACAGCAAATTGCATATTGGCTCCATATCTTTGCTGTTTCCTCTATCTACAGCAATTTACATTTGACTTTGCAGTCTGTTCTATTGAAAATGGAATGTATTTCCTGCTTCATAAATTTGAGTTTGATCTTGTGACTTGTTTTGATCTATGGGCTCTTAACAGATGTTATAGTAGCAGAGGCTTAAAAATGTGCTTGCTGCATGCGCTTCTCTCCTGTGCCTCTACCTTTCCATCAGAAAACTACATTCTGACTAGCCCCATGGCAATTGGAGACAAGGGGACAGAGTTGACCCTGATCACTTAGGTCATAGTGTGGGTGGCTGAAGGAAAGCATAGGTGAACAAAAATTTTAAAATGAGGACCAGGGACTGTTATGTAAGTCATCCACATGGGTATTAAAGTCCTACTTACTTTGGGAATTAGAAAAATGATCAGCCTCTTCTTGAGAGAGATGAAGGCCTTAGAGATAAGACAAAAGTGAAAAACATACTGTATCAAGGGTTATGAAATACATTTTTGCTTTAATATTTTTTAAAGTTAAAATTTGAAAATATTCTTTTTGGGGCACCTGGGTGGCTCAATGGGTTAAGTCTCTGCCTTTGGCTCAGGTGATGATCTCAGGGTCCTGGGATTGTGCCCCACATTGGGCTCTCTACTCAGCAAGCAGCCTGCTTCCCCCTCTTTCTCTGCCTGCCTCACTGCCTACTTGTGATCTCTTTCTCTCTGTCAAATAAATAAAAAATAAAATCTTTAAAAAAAAAAGAAAATATTATTTTCAGTAAAAAAGTACACAGTTCATAGAGTAATTTAAGTAATCCCTATATAGGTAGTTATGCAGACAATACAGTAAATTCAATGAAAATAAACTTGAACCTTTATCTTTGAGAAAATTTAATGCTGGAAATTCAAAGAACTTAAACTATTGGAGATCTTTGGTTGGATTCTCTTTTCTTGTCAATTGCATCTAGTTAGTAGTTACCTCTGTGCATGGCACTATTTCCACTTAAGCTCAAACTAATGTCTTTTTTTTTTTTTCAAACTAATGTCTTGTCCTTGAGCTTTTACCAAATGTTTATTGTCGAGGCACATTGACTTGATTTATTAATTTGAATTTATGCTCTGCTTTAGGTGTTATTAAAATCAGAGTTAAGCTTTGCAGGGAGTTTACACGTTATATCTTCTTCATACGTGTTCCCCCCCCCCAAGGACATTGAAGAAAAATGATGTTATTTTAATGATTAATATTAAATTAATATTAAACTTAAAACATTTTTTTTTCAAAATGTATATGTAATCAAGCAAGATCAGATGCTAAGAGCATTCCTGTCCCCGGAAATACTAAAAATACCACAGTGAAAATGAGTAATAGATACATGGTTTGTTATATCAGAGAATGAGTCAACTAAGAAATACTACTTTTTGACAGAGCCAGAAATCTTCATAATTTAGCTTAATTATTTACTAGATGTATATATTTTTTTCCTCTTTAATTCTCAAAATTTCCTTGTACTTGATTCAAATTCCAGTGCTGATTGCAGAACTTTGGACTAAAACTGTATAATCTTGAACACCAAATTTCTTGTGTGTCGGTTGCGTGATGTTGTTTAACCTTTCTATAGCCCAGTCTCCTCGTTTAGTAATATGAGGGTAAAAAGATAATTAATTAATCAGAAGGGTACATAACAAATATAATGCAATCAAAAAGCATATTGTAGTGCCTAGAGCCTGATGTGTGCTCACATGTTAACTTTTACTTGTTTATTCTTAATTTGAGTATAGTTGGCACAATGTTGGTTTCAAGTGTACAACTTAGTGACTTGACACTTTGTTCACCACAAGGGTAGCTGCTATCTGTCCTGTTATATCACTATTGCAGTATTATTGACTATATTCCTTATGTTCTGCCGTTTATTCCTGTGACTTCTTCATTCCATAATTAGAAGCCTGTATGTCCCTCTCCCCTTCACCTATTTTGCCTAACTTCCCAACCCACTCCCCTCTGGCAGTTTGTTATCTGTATTTATAGGTCTAATTCTGCTTTTTGTTTATATGTTTTTTTTTTATTTGCTTATTTGTATACATTCCATTTCTGAGTGGAATCATATGGCATTTGTCTTTCTCAGCCTGACTTCACTAGGTCCATCCATGTTGTCTCAAATGACACAATGTCATGCTTTATTATAACTCCATAATATTCCAATGCATATATGTAATCCATTTTCCTTACGGATTTGTCTATTGATGGACACTTGTCTATTGTTGCTCCCTCATCTTGGTTGTTGTAAGTAATGCTGCAATAAACATGGGGGTGCATATATCTTCCCAAATTAGTGTTTTCATTTTCTTTGGGTAGATACCTAATAGTGGAATTATTGGATCATATGGTATTTCTATTTTTAATTTTTTGAGGAGCCTCCATACTGTTTTCCACAGTGGCCATACCAATTTACATTCCCTGCAACAGTGCAACAAGCATTCCTTTTTCTCCATATCTTTGCCAACACTTGTTATTTCTTGTCATTTTTATTTTAGTCATTCAAATGTTAGCTTTTAACTGCTTTGATTATAATCACAGCCTATTACATTGACTGATTCTCTAAAAAGTCCAGGGAGGCAAGGTTTTTCACTTTCACTGTTTCTCTGCATACAAAATATATTCAACAAATATATATTGATATAACAATTTTTTTTATCTCATAAGACTATGAGTAGGATTTATCATCAATCCCAGTGTTGTTTGAGTAGCCCTGCATTTTTCTGAGTTTCCTGGTACCAAGATTTCTTTTATATCAGTTCCTTACACAAAGTCTCACTTATCTTAGAACCATACTCAAAATGACTCTTGCATTGATTATAGCTTTTCACATTCACTGTATCCACAGACGGAACCAAAGTTGTGTTCACAGACTCAGGTAGAGGTGCTGGTTATATATTCCTAATCCTATCTTTCAGTCTCCCTCTAATAACCCTGGCCATTCCCACTAATTATAGTTATCATGATGGCAACAACCAGGGGAAAGCTGAGATTTAAAAATAAAACAAAACAAAACAAAACAAAACAAAATCATAGCAGCAGTCTTATCTGTCTGGCCTTCCAGGCTTGGCAGTGGGATGCACAGTAAACAAGAGAAATTAGTGGTAACTCTGCCTTCATGATGGTTTCCAGTTTGTTCCCTTATATCAACCCATTACTTCAATATTTTCTCCCATTGTCTCTTTAGTCACAGCCTGCTTCCCTGCAATTTCGTTTACTCCTTTGCACAAAGTTCATGAATTTATTCTTTTTTTTTCCACTTTCCTGCTTATGGCAACTATCATGATGATAAACTGAGATTTGCATTCAGCCATGGACAAGGGAAGCTGAACTCTCCTTAAAAGAACAGTAGGTCTAATGTTCTAGAAATATTTCCCATGACCTGTGAGTTTACACAACCATTTATTCTCATCTCTGTGCATGACTTTCATAACATCAAATTTCCTTGCCTTGACAATAGGGTAAAGAGCCCAGCAAATTAGTAACTAGTTGTTGGTGGTGGTGGTAGCAGTGGTGTTTTTTGTTGTTTTGTTTTGTTTTCTTAATGTGATTGAATAAGTCTTGACTCTCTTTATATTCCTCTTAGAAAAAGGTTATGTTTGGGAGCGGCGGACCTGTGTTTTCATCGTGTCGGTAAAAAAAAAAAGAAAAAGGTTATGAGCATTTATTTTTATGCATACTTCTAGAATATTTGACACATCAAGAAAAACAAAGGTGACTACTAGCTCTTTCCTTATAAAGTAGATCTATATGAAGGAACTCAATGAAGAGTATTTTACAGCCTTTTTTCCCCTGGCTGTCTTAGAAACGTTGTTTGTTGTGAGTCAGTCAAGAAAAAAAAATCAACAAGTCTATTGATGTGCAAGCCACTGAGAAGAATACAAATACTAATTTCAGTAAACATGTCTTACATATCAGATACTTTCTTAGATACCGCTATAGAACTATTCTACCCCACATATAAGCCATTATTCCAGCATTCAGGAGCTCACTATATTTGTCAGGTGATCTGCATTCCAACAAACAAATTTCCCATATTGTGATTAATGACATATCAAAGTATGAACAAAATGGATGGAACACAGAGAAGGGGTGGCAAACCTCATTCATCAGCAGATTTCAGAAGGTCTTCCAGGAGCTGGAGTTCATTAGCCTGAAAAACGACAAAAGGAACTGAATGAACAGTAACATGGGGGATGACTAGGCATAAGAATTATAAAATCAGGAAGCATGGAGCTTAAGTGTTAAAAGAGGGAGAATATGGTCTGCAAAAGAAATGGCTAAATACAAAGACCTCTGTCAACCATTTACAAAGTCCGATCAGAACATTTACATATTGTAGTATTTGCATGGATTAAAAAAGAAAATTACAAAAAAAAAAAAAGAAAATTACAATATTACATAGTCTATTAAAGGTAGAAATTATGTGTAAGAAAAAAGGTAAACACACATAATAAAGATACATACATTATCCAAAGTTGCAATAATCTGAGGTAACTATTGTAGACACTTAAGTGTGTATCTTTCCATGTAGTGTTCTCTGTAGATATATTTATAAACAAAAATAAAAATGGATTATACTTCCCCATTTTTCAGTGTGTTTTTTTCTATAATTTTGAATAAATCTCTCCATCTGTGTTATCTTAAAGAACATGTTTTATATAATATACTTTTTGTACAATCCTTATTGTTGAACTATTTTTTTCCAATTTGTGAAATATTAGACATATCTGTAATTATTCCATAAGGTCTTAGATTCTAGTTGTTGTGTCAGAGGATACTTTTGAAAATATTTTAGTGTATTTTAATAATTTTACTATGGTGTAGTTTTTTAAAATACAAATGTACAGCATAATGCACAGTGAATTTATTTTTGAGAGAGAGAGAGAGAGTACTTGCATGTGAGGAAAGGGGGAGAGGCAGAGGGAGAGAGAGAGAGAATCTTAAGCAGGTTCCAAGCTCAGTGTGACACCCAATTCAGGGCTCAATCTCACACCCTTGAGATCATGACCTGAGCCGGAATCAAGTTGGACGTTAAACCAGCTGAGCCTCCCAGGAACCCCTGAAGTTATATTTTTAAAAGATCTTCAAAACAGAAATATGTAAAGTAAAATATAAAAGAATTGCTGTCCTTCAACACACTTTCTCTCTGTCTCTTTTTGCAGCCCAGCCTCACTACTGTTGTTAAGTGTTTGGTGAGTACTGTCTCATTCCTTTGTCCTTTATTCTACATATGTGAAGTGTGTGTGTGTGTGAGTGTGTGTGTGTGTGTGTGTGTGTGTGTGTGCATAAATGTGTGTTTGTAAAAAATAATGTGCATAATTTATCACTTATACAAATGATATGTTTTTCAAATAATTCAGATGAAAGCCATCTTTAATACCAGTATACAAAATTTTAACTGATTCTTTTTAACTAAGCTGCAGTATTCCATTTTATAGATTGATCCAATTCCATTAGCTCCAACCCTGGTTCATGTCATTTGAAAGAAATTTATATTAGGAGGAATAAGTCAAGCTGTCTTCTAAAGATTTTAGATTTTAAACCTAAATTCCATTCAGAGATTAGTTAGTGGATAAACTATCCCTTATTTGGTTAAGCACAGAAATTATTAAAATCATAAAAATATAAAAAGAATATAAGAATAGATGGCTCCATTGATTTGTTAAATGTTTCAAAACAGTAATAATTTGGAAAACTAAATATAAACAAGATGAAAAATTAAGACAACAGGGTATTCTGATCATGGTCTCTCTGAGGAAGTATACCCAATATGCCCACACACATGCTGATTCCTACAGGTGCAGTGACATTTGAAGAGCCATTAGCAATCAGTAGAAATAAATGACTGCCCTATAATATTAAAGGCACTTTATATACAAGGATTTGAAAGGCTACAACTCATTCTGCAGAACTGTATTCACTGTTAGAAAATAATTTTTTCTCCTCTAATTCTCAATTTCTTCATCTATACATTTGGAATAATAGGAATATTCTGTCTTATAGAACTGTTGAAGTTCAGCTCTTATAAGTCTGTATGATAATGCATATATAAGCTAAAGCACCATCCAGTGTAAGATCTTCCACTGAAAGTTGCTATATGTGTGTATCTGTATGTATATATACATATATAATTATTAAATGATGTAAATTATACTAATACCTGCACTATAAGTAATTATTCACTTTTTGGGGCAGGCTTCCTAGGAAACATTCTGTACCAATTTTATATTTCACATCAATCCATGTATCACTTTTTTGTTGTAGTTTTGGCTTCTGCATTATGGTCACTCAAGATACTGAAAAACCTAAGTATTCTGGATGTACTTTGTGGCAGTATAGTCAAGTTTTCACATGGCCAGTTAAGGCATTTCAGTAACCCATCTTAAATTCCCTCCTCAGCTACAAAGCCTTGTGTTCCCATGAGGAGCTCTGAGGGAGGAAAAGACATATGGACCACTCATGAGCTTGTACAGATAGAGACATGAGTTCCAAATCATGACCTCCTCTTATTTCAATGTTTTTTTTTTCTGTTATATTTTAGAATCTCCAGAAAGTGCAGTTTGCTAACTTACCCATTAAAAGTCCAGGGTCAAGGGGGGGGCCTGAATAGCTCAGTCAGTTGAGCATCTGACTTGGTTTTGGCAAATCAGGTCATGGTCTCAGGGTTGTGGGATCAAGCCCTGCATAGGGCTCTGTGCTCTGCATAGAGTCTGCTTGTCCCTTTCCCTCCTTTCATGCTCCTTTCCTCACTCAATTATGGTCTCTCTCTCTTTCAAATAAATAAATTGAATATAAATAAACAAACAAACAAACAAATAAATAAATAAAGGTCCAGGGTCAAGTTTTGTATATTAGATGTGTTACATTCCCCTGAAATGTAAAAGATTTTCAAAATATTTCTTGTTTATACTAAAGAACCCATGGTTTGTAACTCACATTTAGTCTTAACTTCTTCAGATTTATAACAAAGCCATGTTCTATTTTTCACTACTATCATTTTCTTTATTTTTAGATTAAACATGAGAATATTCTCTGTATTATATAATTCTTAGATACCTAGAAATAATGGCATAAATTCTACTAAATATGAAGTCAAAATTCAGGGCAGACGATAACTGAAAACATTCCATTTATTGATATGACTAACAGTACAGAAGTAGCATGTAGCAGAGATTTACTGTTGAAAGTAACTGGGATATAATAAATAACTGTGAATGAGTGATAGACAAGAAGGACAAAGTTTCTATAACAGATGAGAATAAGTCAAAGGGACGAAAATTTGCAGAACCTTAATTACAACAGCAAACATCTCATCCCTGTCTTCAAAAACAGGTAAGTTAACATTGTCAGTCTCTGTTGGCCAAGATGGGCTAGACTGTCAGCAGTTATCATCCTCAAATCTTGTTAAAGTGGTTTAAGAAATGAAAAAAATATGTATTAGTTGAACCTTAGGGGAGCTGCTATTTAGAAGAAGAAGTTGAAACACTACAGAAGTCCGAAGAGCTAATGAGTACTCTGAGGAGTGGATTTCATAGGGGAGTTTGCCAGATCAATTCACTTATTGTATATCATTTTGAAAATTTACACTAGATTAGGAGTAACTGTATGTTTTTCCTTTCTAAGACCCAATGTAGGGGGATATCAAAGCATCTTAAAGTTGCATAATGTTTCCTCAGCTTTTCATGTAAAACATTTTATTAGTGAGCATGGCAATGAAAAACAATTTATAAATGTACAGGACAACTTGCAAAATGCACGTTAGACCTTAAATTAAAGAGTAGAGCCATTTAGAGAGCGTGCAGGCTTTAAGTTCAGAAAGACAACACAAAGAAGCCACTCCTCACATTCAACTCTGTCCCTGACCATGTCATTTGATGTACACTCTATACACATTGGTGTCATCAGTCATGTTAATAGACTGATATAAATGGTGAGTGGGGTTCAATTTATTTGTTACTAATAATAGTTCAAGCACATATTGCTTATGAATACAATCCTTGTTTTTAAGTGAAGCAGGGTAGATTTACATACGTTCATTGAGATACCCTAATCCGAATGAGAAAAGCAAATACGAAATTTTAACTCATCAAGAATTGGGCCCAACTTTGAATAAGATATTGAAAACAAAATACATTAGAACAACAATATTAATGTTTTCTGTGACTGCTGCCAATTTGAATATTTCTTTCTCCGCTAGAGAGTCCTTTGCCACTCTTTGGAGTACTTTCATTCCTTAAATCTTTTCTTTGAACTAAATGTCCTTTGTGATTATACCTGTGCTACCTCCCACCAAAATTTAAATCATCATCTTTCCCTATATTTGCATGATTGCAAGACATCTCTCCACCAGTCCCTATGGAGAATGACTATCTTCCTAAATATGTTATGAGTACCTTAACATTGAACTTATTAGATTGGTATTGTTACTGTTTATGTCTTATAACACTACCAGCCCTTGAATTTTGGATCATACCTAATTCATCTTTAGATCCACAGATTTTAGCATGGGGCCTTTGTATACTACCAGTAAGTGGAATAATATATGTTAAATACCATTAGTTTTCTTAATTTTATGTAATACCAGAAATCAACAAAGCCAATTTCTTAAAATAATTTTATTTGGGATGCCATTAGTTGCGTGATTTTGCCCATTACAAGGGCAGGTAGTGCAGATTAAATATTTTATTTCTGAGATTTTTAGTTTTTTTGGAATGAGTTTATAAAGTGATAATATATTTAGTTTGTTCAAAAAATAAAAATTTGGGTATCTGAAGGGCTAGTTTCTGTTTCTGGGTAACACTATAAGAGAGGCCCTGGTGAATTGCTAGCAACTGCTAGCCATTGGGTTCTGAAACCTGATCTTGGTCTACAGTAAGTCATCCCATTGACTGTTGTGATTCAGCATATCAAAGCAACATATCCCAGGTTCTGTTGAGATACTAGCAGTTCTCTGACTTACAGAAATGGGCAGGATTTCTCACCAGCCTCAATCATTTGCAGGTAGGTCCTCTCCCACTCCTGCTCTTCACAAAGTGATTAGAAACTACCATAAAATATGTAATAAAATAAAATGTTATTGGCCTAATGTCAATGTTTGCTTCATAGCATTTAATTTAGCCAGAAATGATCGCTCATGTAAATTTAACATAGTAAATAGGAAGTTATATATCTCCAAATGGGCACTATTAAAAACTGTAAAATTTATTCATATATTACTTTATTGCCCATGTATGAATGATAAACTGAGCAGAGGAGTTAAGAGTATTCTTTAAGGTCTGAGTTCAGTAATCAGCCCTGCCATGTATTACCCCATATATGGGGCATTTAGCAGGGTTTTGCCTCCCTGATAGAGACTCCTTTAAGGTGTGGTTATGGAGGATTTAAAGAAATAATGAATTTAAGGAGTTTTTGCACTGCACATAATAAATACTGTTATTAAGTTTGATTCTGTATATGATTTTTTCAAAAAAAAGTACTAATCTCTATTTAGTTCTTACTATAGTATAGGTGTGGCTAAGTTGTTTACATTCATCATCTCATTTTATCCTCACAATATACTATTACTATTTCCTCTTTTCAGATACTTCACTGAAGTTTATAGATGTTTAGTGACTTGCTTAAGCCCCTGCTCCAGGGAGTGATTGATAATCTACTTTGAACATGAATTCTCTGTCTCCAAAACCCAAGTCCTTAACAACTGTACTGTAAGTATATGAATGAATATAATACCTCTTTAAACAGATTCAATTTATTACATCTTCCTTCCTTTAATGGCTAGGAAGCTTAAAAGCAGATTTTCTTTTATCTATTAATAACACATAAATTAGTTTTCTCCTCCTATCATCTCATGTTATTGTCTGTGTTTCTTTAAGCCATCTCAAATTATTTATGAAAGAAAAAATAATATAAATAAGAATTTTAAATAGTCAACCCATCAATGTTTACTAATAGAATTGTCTGGTAAATTGAGAAAAATCTCATAAGAAATTGAAAACAATTTATTTGGTCACTATTCCTAGAATAGAGTTAAAAAGATATGTACATCAATACAAATATTCAGAGAACTTTAAAAAATAGAAAGATTGAGTGGTGTTAATGAAGAAAGTCCCCCCAAAGGCAGTGATTTGTAATGCAAACAGCACTGATATTGGACTCAGGGGCCTTGATCTAATTCCTTTCAATGTGACTTTGGGCAAGATAGTCAGTGCTATTGAATACAGTACCAGTTTTCTCATCTGTTAAAGGTGTAAAATTTCCTCATCTGATAATAGTGCCCTTACTGAAACTGCAAAGTAAACTTTAAAAATAAGAGTATGAATTGTAATGAGCCTCTTCCCTTTATTATTGTTATTTTGCTGCTGTTGTTGGCTTGGCATTGAATTTAAAGAGAGAAAGGATAAGAAATCCTTTAGATTCAAAGGGAATCTGTTCAGAAATTAGGATTGTGGGTTCTAACCTGAATTTTCAATTTAGTCATACTTGACTTTGATTTTTGTATTACACAAAAATTTCAATTAGGCTACATAGAGAGCTTGCCAAATATCAAGATTTAGCCAGCTTTCTAATTCCTAGAATACTTAAAATATAACAAATTTGGAGAGCAAATGAAACATGTGAGGCAATAGCTGCACTGGCCCTATTATAAATGGAAAAGAAGGAATTGTTTAACCAGATTATATCAGTGTGTGTGTGTGTGTGTGTGTGTGTGTGTGTGTGTGTAGCAGAATGTGAGTTGCAGAATAATACATATTTAACAATTTTGATGTCATAACAAAAATAAGGTTTTAAGTATAAGCACAAACTATAAATCACAAGCAGTGAAATAATAAAAATGGTACTTTGTTTCAAAAGTGCAGTAGAAAAATCATAAAATACATCTTAAATTGCTTTACATGGAGCAAGACATTGTGGTCCATATTATATCTTATTTCCAAGAGGGTCATTGGGTAGGAGCATTTTCCAGCTTGTGCTAAATGTGATGTGGGAGAAAATTTGGAAGAGATATCCCTCAGTGAAGAAGGTGTCTTAAAGATACCTGTGCCTCTTTAAGAGAACTTCACTTTATTCTCCACTTTGCCAAATATGTGAGGACTAATTATACTGCCCAGAACTGTCTGCATTTTCTGGCATTTCTTAGAATAATTTCAAATATCACATCTATCAATAGCTGATAATTCCATGGCTGTAGGTGGGAGGATGTTGAGTGGTAGGAAAAGGAATATACGTATATATACATGTATATGTGTATATGTGTGTGTGTGTGTATATATGTATATGTATGTATTTATTTAAGTAGATAATACTTGTAGAAGGAGATTTAAGCAAAGCTGTGCTTCTTTGTTAAAGGATTCCCATAAATGCAAGGAGTCATTTGTGTGTTCATTCAATCTCTGTCAGTAAACACCATGAAAGCAGAAAAGATATCTGTCTTTTGATTTGTGTATCTACAATGTCAAACAGTGTTTATGGCACTACAATGTTACTTAACAAACAGATTTTCATTAGGAGAGTAGTTGGATATATAATAGAGCTAATGAATGAAGATAGTTTGGGAAAACCAAGTTTATTCACAGGAAGGAGTCCTAATTTGGAGAACAGTTTTTAATAAGACAGTTTGGGTGACAGAGAACTAGATTTTTGTGATCTTAAGAGCTAGGTAAAGGAATTTCAACTTGATTTGGTGGAAATAGAGACCTAGTCGAGAGGTTGGCAAGGATAAATGGAGAGACAAAAGTGGCCATTATTAACAATAACCAATTTGGGGTATTCATTGAATCCATTCTTATTCTTCTCAAAATTCTTTTTGTAGCCTTAATTTCTCTCTCTCCTAAGCATAGTAGAATAATGGAAAAATAAGGAGCTGAGAAGAGGCTTACCTGATTTAAGAAAAGAGACGAAGGGAAAATAAGTGGCATAAAATAAAACTAGAAATCTGAAACTAACAGTCTCTGAGGTACACATTGGATTCACATAGCTACAGCTTAAACTGGGGAGTAGCCCACTGTGTCAAGGGTCCTCAGGACCACTCTCAGGTTGGGTGATTTCCTAGGACTCTGAAGTCGTTATATTTATGTTTATGTTCTATTAGAGCAAACATAAGGATTAAGATCAGCAGAGGGAAAAGGTGGATGAGGCAAAATCTGGAGAAAATGCAAGCTTTCAAGTGTCCACTTCTAGTGGAATCACATGGAGTGTATTCAATTCCCCCTCCCCAGCAATGATGTATGACAACACACACAAAATATTGCCCACCAGGAAACCTCCTGCTAGTCTATGTGCCTAGAGTTTTTATTGGGGTTCGGTTATATGGACATTCAGCACTGTGTGACTGACCTCAGTTACACAAGCTCCAGACCCTGAGAGAAGGAAAGTGTTCACCATAAATCACATTGTTAGTATAAACTATCTTGAAAACTAGTGTAGTGTGGCCTAAGGCAAAAGAGAGAGATGAGAGAGAAACACTCTCATCAAAAAAAATAAAAATAAAAATAAAAATAAATAAAAAAAAAAAAGAAACACTCTCATCAAAGGCAAAATTCCAGGAGCTCAGTTCCCAGGAGTCAGCCAAGGGCCAGCACTGAAAACCAGCCTTTCCTGGGAATATGCAGGGTTTGAGCAACTCAGGCCTGCAGAGTTAACCCTTTTCTGTGCACTCACATTTTAGGAATTGCCAAAGTTTATTGTACATGATTTTCTGTGCAAAAGGTGGAAGTTGTAAAGAGAAGACAGGAAAGGTCAGTCTACCCCTGGGCTCTATTTTATGTATGTATGTATGTATGTATTTATTTTTAAGATTTTATTTGTTTAGTTGACAGAGAGAGACACAGCAAGAGAGGGAACACAAGTGGGGGGGGGAGTGGGAGAGGGAGAACAAGGCTTCCCTCTGAGCAGGGAGCCCTATGTGGGGCTCAATCCCAGAACCCGGGGACCATGACCCAAGCCAAAGGCAGACACCTAAAGACAGAGCCACCCAGGCACTCCTCTAAGCTCTATTTTAGAAGCCAAGTGAGTAATAGTAAATAAAAACTCAATATCAAAAAACAAAATACAAATAATTCCATGTAATTGGCTCTGCTTTACAAATTAAAGGGGACATGATTCATTAAAATTCAGTTGATATATTATAAAATGATAGTAGAGATACTTGATGAATATCTGGTATGACCTATCTTTTATGTGTCCATCCTTAAGTCATGAGAAAATTATAAGAGTCTTAAGGTATTATTTCAGCCTCTATGGATGCTATATTTATGACATCCTAGGCCAATGGTAGAAGATGCATTGAGAGAAGCTGCCAAATAAACCGTTATTTTTAAACATTTTCTTGTCAGTCCAACCCACTAATGCCCCCATGAATTTTAATGCTAGTTCAAGATTTCCGTATGCTACTTCAGCTAATATAAAAATCCGTGGTCCAATAGAAAACACTCAACTTAATTTTTCTAAAAAAATGATTTTGGAAAAATAGATGCATATAAAGTTCTGCTTAGTGATTATGTCAAGGGGGACCCTTAAATTACGAAGTTTTGGGTAAACTGGCATGACTTTTGCTTAAGAAGTCTGAAGAATATTAAAATTAAAAACATCTTGGCATGACTCCCACGTGATCATCCAAACATATCAGGGGATACAAATAGTATTTCACCACCTAAAAAGTTCAGTGTTGTATCCCCACCATCAACAGTCATACTGTCCCTCTTCCCCTTTGGAGATGACGTGTCTTAAAATTGTATGCAGGCTTAGCTAGAAACTGGTGATGCTGCACACGGACCAGAATGTATTTATCCTCAACCCACATCCATTTATATTAAGATGATTCAGGCTAGAAAAAGGGTGGTGTGTTTGTCACATTCTTGCTCATAACATTTTCTGAAGAAATGCTAACCACTTACATAGCATGTAGTTAAGGATTTTGAAAAATAAGTTCTGCCACAAATCATCTCCTCCAATGGGTTGGTATCATGCCTTAAATTGCCCTGTATCAATCCCCTGGCCTTGTCAGTTTTTGTTTTTACTTTTGACATTTTTGTATAATTCTAATGTGAATCCATAAGTAGACATTCCTTAGAGTGTGAAGCACAGCGACTTTGTTTTCAATTTTACAAACTCTCTGTCTGGTTGTGAACCTTGGTGGCAAGTCATAAAGTACTGTGAATATCCGCATCTGTTGCTTGTTCATCTCATTAGGTAAAACATCAAGTTAAAGGCTAGGATTTTGTTGGGGATTTTTGTTGTTTTTTTATTAACACATAATGTATTATTTGCTTCAGGGGTACAGGTCTGTGAATCATCGGTCTTACACAGTTCATAGCACATACCCTCCCCAGTGTCCATCACCCAACCACTCTATCCCTCCCCTACTCCCCACCTCCAGCAACCCTTGGTTTGTTTCCTGAGATTAAGAATCTCTTATGGTTTGTCTTCCTCCTCAGTAAGGGCTAGGTTTTTATAGATAATGTTTCTTAAACTTGTAAACTGATCTCCTTTCTACTAAGATTTCATCAACCTGAGATTTCCCTAAAACATAATCTTTTTTTTTTTTTTTCTGATTGGGCAAAGAGACGAGCAGTGTTTATGGTGCTGTTGCAGAAGCAAATTAAAAAAAAAAATACACTCCATTCAGTTCTTGATGCTAAAGCAAAATATAAGACAATTAAGAGCAACTAACAGGTGGCTCCATAAAATAGTGTAATTTCCTACCACTTTCCTATCTCCCTACTTTGAGATCAATCTCTGATAATGGAGAGGCCTCATTTATGAAAAACACTTCAGAGATGAAGCCTCGGGGTGTTTATATGAAGTGAAATAATGAGTGAAAAGAGTCAGTGGTTTTACTCTTTGAACCAAAACAGGCAATTGGAGAGAGTTTGATGTTTCAAGATTTGTGAAAATGTACCAATTATTAAAGTTTGTTTTTAAAATATTCTTTATGAAGATGATTTTAGTATACAGGCACTGATTTAATTAAATTCAATAAAATCCCATTTCTACATGAAAACAGGCAAAAGCAGGTTAATCTTTGTATAAATATGATTGTAACAGAAATGTGGGTACTTTATACATGACACTGTGGACATAGGGAGCAGCTGTCACTAGCCTGTGTCCCTGTATTACGGACTTGAAGCCAAATGTCATGTGAAATAGCTGCCCCTGCTACCATGTGCTTCTACCCCCAGGATCATTTAATGAGCAGTTACTATATAGTGGCACTTCTACAAGTGTTTTTGCATTCATCATCTCATTCTCTTCTTAGAACAACCTATGGAGAGTACATTACTCTCCATAGGCTCTCCATAGTAGCTCAAAGGTTACTTTAAGGAGACTAGAATTCAGCCAAGTTAGTAAAAGTGGTCATTGCCAAGGGAAGTAACAGAGAATGGATGCAAACCCACATATGTACCCAAAGCCTGTGCTCTGAACCACTGTGCTGTTTCTTCTCATCCACTTTATTAGTGGCTGTAATTTTATAATTACTACTTCTGAGTCAAGCAGGAAGTCACAAGGAAGCAGGGAGAAGAGGAGGGGATAACTATATATGTTGAGCAATAAAGGACTAATGCAGAGAGGACTAATGCAGCAAATTCAGCCTTATGCAGTGTGAGGGTATTAGAAAAACCTCCATAACCAACGTGTACTCATCCCAGATCCTGCACTTCTCTCATTCACCCCACCGATCCTGTCTTTTCTTGTATACCACTCATCTCTCAAAATCAAAGCATCGTTTCAGTGGGATTTCCCATTTCCCGTCCCCTTTCATCCTAATTTAAAGCCAAAACTCCGTTTGTCAATAATTTCCACAAAATATTATGACATATGTGATAAAAGGACACATTCCTTGTGCAAAAATTAGACACATAAAGGAACAAATAAAAGAAAAAAATGAGCTGCTGTATTGGGAGAACACAAAAACGTTGTTGTAGAAGCACAAAGAAAGGAATAATTGCTCTCCAGCTTGCAACAGGTGACACCTGAGATTATTCTCATAGACAAAGTAAATTTTCTTTAAGAAGAAGAAAGGAGGCAGGAAATTTGAGTGAAGACAGAATGACTAAGGTGTGAAACTCTCATGGCTATGGTATATGGATAAAACAATAATTGAACAATTTACCAGGAAAACATATAGGAATTTGGGTAATCAAGTGAAAAATGTGAAACTGGGATACCACTGTATGTTGATGGCATCTTATCAGACAACCTGAATGATCTGTTTCTTGTTGTTGCCTCAGTAAATGGAAGCTAAAGAACATGCAAGCATCTCTCAGGTGAGAAAATATTTCATTATTATAGTACAGTAAATTTTCATCTAAAGTCAACAATTTATAAAGGAGTGAAAAAATTGTTCACTTATTATTTGTGATTGTCCACTTATTATAATTTCATAGAATTTGTGCACAGTATATGCTTTGTGATCATAACCCTAAAAATAGATAAAATTATTTGTTTCTCTAAGAATATCTTTTTTTTTTTTTAAAGATTTTTTATTTATTCATTTAACAGAGAGAGAACACAAGCAGGCAGAGAGGCAGGCAGAGGCAGAGAGAGGAGCAGGCTCCCTGCGGAGCAAGGAGCCCGATGCAGGACTCGATCCCAAGATGCTGGGATCATGCCCTGAGCCAAAGGCAGTTGCTTAACCAACTGAGCCACCCAGGCGTCCCGTCTCTAAGAATATCTTATACATAATAAGTAATTTCACTACAGTGATACAAATGTGCTAAATACTTTCTCCTATTATTTAGTCCATTAAGGCAAAGGAACAAATTGGAGAAATATTGTGAAAAGAGGCATGAGTGAGAGAAAAATGTGGGTTTAATGGAAGAGAAAGAATAAAATTAGAAACAATAACAAAATCAGTAATTAGTCATGACCTGGTCCACTGGAGCAGAACTAATATAAAATACTGGCATGTAACATAATGTGTGTTTTCCAGGTCTGGTGTAAATTATTAGTCCCTAAAAGAAAATGAACATGAACACTAATCTTCTCTGGACAGAAAAAGAGTGTCAATAAAATTATAAATTATAACATATGACATTTAAATGAACTTTTGCTTGAAAAAAATGTTTCTTGGGGCACCTGGTGTCTCATTCGGCAAAGTGTCTCCTTCAGCTCAGGTCATGATCCTAGGGACCTGGGATCCAGCCCCATATTGGGCTGCCTGCTCAGTGGGAAACCTGCTTCTCCCTCTCCCTCTGTCCCTTACCCTTCACCCTCCCTCCCTGTGAGTATACACACTTGCTCTCTCTCTCTCAAATAATTAATTAAAATCTTTAAAAAATGTTTCTCAAAGACATTAAAATAAAAAAGGCTTTCTTACAAGATATTAAATAGAATGCTTTTAAAATATAAATCCATCTACATTACTGCATCATTTTCTATTGCAGAGACGACCCATTACTAGAGAAGTGTGTGTGTGTGTGTGTGTGTGACACATACGTGCACACACGGGGTGCACATATGCAGTTTATTGTGGCTAGTTAATACTATTTAAATTCAGAAGTATCACACGCCACTTAATAATTTACAGTCAGTGTAGAAGACTGTAGCATATATTATTTATGATAGAAAATGCTCAGGGGCATAACAATACAGAATATATTTCTCAAGCTCCCATTATTGCCTTTTAGGTCACTTTAGAGTGAAAAGTTCTTGAGCTATCACTTAGGGAAGTCACAATTCACATCAGCCACTGTAAGCCACTGTAAGAAACATGACTGATTGATTGCAATCTCTAGAATGGGGTAAAGAACAAAAGTAATATGATTATGGCAGGGACAGCCAGTGATCCCACTAGCACTACTGAGTCAGTTGTTCAGATCTGGAAATTATCTTTAGGCAGGGCTGAGCCTAAGCCATTAAGGAAAAAAAGTATCTGCCTAGAGGCCAAGAAACCACCTTTCCCCTGCTAGGATATTTCCTCCTTCTAGTTCACTGAAGCTGTGAGGGAGAATCTACAATCACATCTTCATTCATTGGTTTAAGCAGCATAATGGATGCTTTGGGAGTACAATAGAGATGCCACTTCCCTCTTTAGGACTGATATACTCATTCCCTCAGTTTCTGGAGATGTTGGCATTATAAAATTTTACCTGAGAGCCTCTCTGGAAATTGTACTCTTCAAAGAGTACTGACTTGCCCAAAGTTAGGCCCCTTTGATGAGGAGCAGCCTATATCCAATGTTGGGTCTGTTGAGGGAAAGAAGTGCTTGGCCTCTTTGCTTTTAGTAAACAACTCTGTAGGATTATTCCAACACCATAATTCCCCATGGAACCAGCTACGGACTTTGTGGTAACTACATCACAATTCAGTGTCTCCCTTGCCCTGCCCTATATCCTTCACTCTCCTACTGTAGTTAATCCCAGAGGCACTCCTCAGTTAACCTTTTGCCCACAAATCTCAGCTTCAGAATCTTTCCTGGGGAACCTGACCTAAGATAATTAGTGCCAAAAATGCCTGAGGAAGATGACTTTGCATGAAAATTGGGAGCTGAATCAGCCACCAATCAGCTGGCAATGAGAACTGGTAAAATGTGGAACATTGTTAGTGCCTTGCATTTGCTTAGCAGTGCAATTGTTGAGAACCTCACTCTGGCAAACTTTGAAGGGCCATGTGCACTAGCGGGGGCCTGTGTAAGTAAAATTCTGTGTAAGTAATAGTGTAAATAATAGTCATAGGAGAATAGAATAGTCTTAATACTATTAGTCTATTAGGAGACTATTAAGAGACTATTAATAGTCTTCTAATAGTCATTAGGAGAATAGAATGGAATGGTTCTTACTGGTGCAGGCAGGCTGGGTCTGAGGCCCCAGAGGTTGTCCCACAGGACCAGCCAAGAGTGTCCTTGGCTGTACACAAGATAGAAATCAAACCCAAGCAGCAGGAAGTGAGAGCAGAGTTAACTGAAGATGTATAAAGCATGCAGGTATGGGGCGCCTGGGTGGCTCAGTTGGTTAAGCGACTGCCTTTGGCTCAGGTCATGATCCCAGAGTTGCGGGATCGAGTCCCACATCGGGCTCCCAGCTCCGCGAGGAGTCTGCCTCTTCCTCTGACCTTCTCCCCTCTCATGTCATCTCTCGCTGTCCCTCTCTCAAATAAGTAAATAAAATCTTAAAAAAAAAAAAAAAGAATGCAGGTATAAACAGAGTATCTGGGAGACTCAAAAGAAAAAGAGAATGAGTTTCATCTTTGCTTGGGGTCTGGAGTCGTTGTTGGTTTTTTTGTTTTGTTTTGTTTTGTTTTGTTTTTGAGGATGGTAATCTGGCGTCACGCATCCTCAGGCATCCAGGAACTGGTAGAACAAGGACAAGTGCTCAGGTGTCCTCCATAAGTCACTTATGCCCTGCAGCTAAGGGTCTTGGTATCAAGGTGTCTGGAGTCAGTGATCTTGGAAAACATGACGACAACCTCAGCTGGTCACTCCTTGGATGTTATCTATTGTGCTGAAAGGCTCCAAAGACATCATTAACTACCTCAACTTTACAAGAAGGACACACATTAAGGCATGTGTAAAAAGGGAGTACAGGTCCTAGCAAGAATAGAAGCAGGAAAAGGAACAAATAAAATAAAAACAACTTTCTTTTCATGGAGTCCCTTCAGTTTCCCTGTCTCACTACTAGGGGCTATTGATGCATTGGATAAAGAAATCAAAAGGCAGGGGATAATTAATCACCAACTAAAAGCTGAGAGTCAAAGCTAGAGGGCCTCCTTAGCAGCATTTTCTTAGTAGCATATACTAAAATTCACTTTCTCTGCAACTAGAGGACAGAAAAAAGCTTAGGATAATGCCCAGGACTTAAGCATAATAGTAGTAAAGCTATAGAGGAATTTAAATTCTCAAATTTGGAATATCTCCCTTGCTACAATCAAGATCTTAATTAGGAAGGACGTAGAAGTATGTGATGGGGTTATCTGGATAAATGCAGTCTAAAATATGAATTTCCCAAACACGTCTGAAGACTCAGGGCCTGTTTAAGAGGCCCACGAGTCTCTGTTAAATGCTAGAACTCCCCCCTTGCTTGAAATCAATGTAGGTGTCACTACCTTGCAAGAAAGCATGCCCCCCAATCAGGATGTTTACGAACTACCCCTGCAGCCTACAAGATCAATAATTAGGATTAGGTTACAATATAACCAAGCTGGGGAAGTGCAGAACTACATCCTGGGGGGGGGCGGGGACTACATCCTGATTGCTGGGCTCCGCCAATGTTCACTATTACAGGTCAGGGGAATCTTCATAGGATTGGCTTTGGAGGATGCTGGATTAAGGAGAGAACATAAAGTTGAAAGAAGAAGAATTTATGAATATGATAACAACCTCCCACAATACTGGATTAGACACCATGGCAGTGAGAGATGCTCATACAGCATGTGCTTGTAAGTGATAATAGAGATAATGAAGATTATGAAAAAGTAGGAAACAGGTAGTGGACAGGAGCATCATCATCATCATCATCATCATCATCATCATCATAAGTAAAGTTATCTGAGAGGTAGCCGGAGAATATGTGATACAGTCTAAGGAAGATCAGAATATCAAGATACTTAAAAATACTTGAAGTTCATAGGCAAGTTGTTTTCAACAAGGAGGAACCTTGCCCCTCACAGAACATTTGGTAATATCCAGGGATATTTTTGGTTGTCACAAATGGAAGAGTGATGTTACTGGCATCAAAGTGGCAGAGGCCAGGTATGCTGCTAAACATTCTACAATGCACAGGACAGCACCCAACAAGAAAAAAATTACCTATCCACATGCAATGCCCATAGTTCTGAGGTTGAAAAAGCCTGCTATAGGAATAATGCAGATTGAAACAGAATAAATCAAGGGCGGATCAAGAGGTTGAGGGCAGCCATTCCCAAACAAGTCATAATTCCTGGATTAATTTCCAGATTGAGGCCAGTTTTCCAGATCCAGAACCCAGTGACTGAGGGAGCATTTGATATCTCAGGGGAAAGATATTGCAATGCTGCTGACAGTGTATAATATAATGATTTCCACAGTCCTTCCCCATATAGACCTACAGTTATTTACTTAGGTAACTGCACACAGGGGAAAAGGAATACATGAACATTTTGAAGACTGCTAGGCACAGAAATTAAGATGATATTACTATCTATGGATCAAAACAGTCATTAGGATCCCTGGTAGAAGCATTTGGGAGGTAAGATAATACATGAATTTTGGGCTCATATTGGGGTCTCAGTGTATCTGCTGTCTCCACAGGCCCACCCACAATTATCTTCCATGTGTCCAAAGGTATATTTGAAATGAACATATATAAGTGTTGGCAGAACTCAAAAATTGGTTACTTGCCTACATAAGAGCTATTATAAAAGTGAAAGCTTCTGTAACTACCTACCTCCATTGCCAGTCAAATTGTAAATCAGAAACAATACCATATCCCACAGGGAATGGCAGAAATTATTTTCACCTTTAAAGGATAAGGGAGGCTTCCAACCAAGATGGTGTACCAGGGACTACTGCCTGAAACAAAGGAAAAACATGAAAATATTATTATGAGACAACAATCTTCAAAGCAAAAGATATCTAGAAACAAAGGGCAGTGTTTTCAGAGATACAGGAAACAAATAAGGAGAGCCCTAAGATTGTCCAAGGTTCACTCCCTTGAGAGATTTTTGAACATAGCACAGCACAAGAAAACAGAACTTAAGAAGACTCTGATAGACCCAAAGAATTGAGAATATAGAATTGAGAATCCAGGGAGACCAAGGAAGATGGATTTTGAAGGAAAGTTCAGCAGAAAAGAAAGAGAATCATAGATAATTCTGGAAATCTGAGAGGTAGAACTCCAGAGATGTGCAGAGAATTCAGAGTAATAATCATCACATGCATATTTGAAACTTCCTGAGACCAAGGAAAAAGCCATTTGAGTGGGAAAGATGGCTTATTTCTACCATGCTGAATGACAAACCTCATCATCCATGGGACACGTAGTAGACTAATCAGAACGCTTTTGCCTCAGTAGCGACCCAGCTCTGGTTGCACCTGACAGATCATAAGAGCAAGACTCAAAAAGATTACCATTTTCCAAATAACATCGTCCCAAAACAAACCTCAAGAATATTTGTAGGAATATAAAAATATCCAGCACCCCCCAAAAAATAATAATTTACATCAAATCAGACATTACTAGACATCAAAGAAGCAGGGAAGTATGATACCAATAAACAGTAGAAAACCAGTCAATTAACATTGACTTAAAACAGATACACAAGAGTTTGACTTAGCAGACACCTAGAGGAAGACCTTGTGAACTTCACTCCTCTTTGCCCCAAACTAAATTAAGAAAAAAGAAAAGGTCTGAGGAAGTCTAAATAGGGCTGTTCACCTCATCGTCAAGGCAGATCTTGGATGTTTTCATCAGGTCTTTTCGTTGGTTCACATCTCTCTCCTCCTAAAAAGAAGGAAGATCCAGGATTTCAGTTTTGGATTAAGGTAGAAACAAGCAGATGGGACTTTTTGATCCACTTTGGTTTTGGTACACTTTGGAATAACTAGTCTAGGAAAAAGTAATACTCTCTATATAATTCTCCCTAAATTATCTGCCACGGCTATCCATATATTAGCCTGGGATATCTCATTGAGGATTCCTTGTTTGTAATAGTCTTTTAGATTTTTTTAAAGTCTTCTATGCAAATGTACATTTATTTAACACAACTTTTAGTGTAATCATATATTATTTATCACATTAAAGTTAGAGTCTGCTTGTTCAAACCTTCTGTTATTTCTTGTGATAGACTGAAATTTGCCTCTTTGTCTCAACTAGAGCTCTCCATCGTTAACCAGGATAAGACTTGCAGTTGGTTCTCATCAGAGAGACTGAAATTGTGCCCGAAAGTTCCCATATTTGTTGTCTTGTTGTCTTTTCTAAGTTTGGACAGGTAGCCAAATAAGAACACAATTCTCAAAAAAAGGAAAATAACTGTAGGAAAAAAACCTCTGTCAAATAATCATCTGTGTTTGGAATCAGCTAGATGACCTGTTTTGCATCTGTACATTTGGACTTTTTTGGATGCCCTCAGACTATGGCAGTCTAGATATGAGAAGCAACTTTCTAAGAAGTAATGTGAGGTTCTCTAGATATAAAATACAAAAAAAAAAAAAATGCCGAGAGAAAAAAAAAAAAGAACTTAACACTTTGCTTTTCAGAGACATGAAATAGAGAAATGAAATAACATGACTAATTGAAAGTATATTCCTAGACAGCAAAGGCTGGACGCAAGCAACTGTTTTCTTGATCTAGTTTACTTTAATCCTTCTGTGTCTGTTGCTCATTTCTCCAATGCTCCCAGCCTTCATTCATGCTAAGCAATCTTCCTGTAGTATCTTTTCTCTTTTCAATTAACTATTTGACATTTTTACCTTATTTAAATTTCACGTGAATGTTTCCCTCTTTCTGGGAAGTCAGTCAACATCATTCCATGCCAGTTGCACTCTTATTACTTGTTTCTGAGTTCTTTTAAGCAAAATTGAGCAATTTTCTGTTGTCCAGTTGTGACATCCAGCTACGTGTATTTCCACTTTTAAGGGGAGTTCTTTGGAGTCAGGCTCCATGTGTTGTGCACTGTTAACCTTAGTCTTCACCGTTGTCAGTTTCTTTCCTTATGCTGGCTCACTTTCCTATGTTCCTGAGTATATGGCACATTGCCATTTATTTTGAATTTTCTGTTTATACCTTTCATTTCATTGACAGCTAAACTTCTTAGAAAAGTGATTGAATCCCCTGACTACTTTTGCTTATCTTACATTCCCCTTTTCAACCTTCCATAGCTAAAATACCCTGAAAATGGAATTTTAAATGCCAAAAAAAGGTGTTCTCATTACTAAACTAGTGATATTTTTTTCTGGGTCTCTTTTTCATTACTGACTATTTGGATTGCTTATTTTACTGCTTCCTTTCACCTACCTGTAGCCATTTAAAATTCTTCTTCCTATTGTTATGCCTAAAATGAATGCATTCCTGAATATGAACAATATACACACATTTGGAATGCTATGTTACAGCATCATAACCTTCCTTTCCCAACTGACATAGCAGTTATGAACATTTCATTCAGCAACAAAGACTATAGGAGTTGACATCTATTAGAGAGCATAGGGGGTATCTCTAATAACTGTTATTGGAATAAAAGGAATCAACCAATAGAGTAAACAAACTCTATTTCATTAAAAAAGGCACTGGCATGTAGATGATGTAGGATTGGCTTAACAAATCTTTCTCAGTTATTGGAAAAACAGTTCCTGCCAATTATCTGCTGATCAGACAGCTTCATATCAAGAGCCAAAGCAAATTTGTGATCCACAAATAATAATGTGATAATATCTTTCATCTCCTATTTGGTGACTGAGAAATCTTAAGTGTCAATATTTAATGGTATCTTCTCAGATTTACTAATCATTATTGACATAGTGAAATGAGTATGAAATTGCTTCCATAGTTTTTGAGGCAAATGTATGGATAACTCTACCATGAGATTAGAAGTATTAGAGAAACTAAGGAAGAAGTTATTATACTTTGAAATCTTCAAAGCACAGGGCAAACCTATTTTTACTTCACTTTTATCTCTAGGATTGCATATATTCTGAGCAAATCATCAAAGGGATGGTATGTTGTATACAATAGATTTATTGTAACCATCTCTGAGGAAGTTATAAATCATATCTGTAAGAACTAGGTAAGAATTTTAAAAGCGTAATTATTTATTGATGCATTATAATGTGGAAGGTCAGATTTGGGGCTCTGAAATCAGACATCCTAGGACTGAATGTCTTTCCCACTACTTTGTGTGTAGCTTAGAGCAAGTTACTTGCCACTCAGTTTTCTCAATTGCAAAATTAGAATTTAAAAAGGGCACCACAGAGCTGTAGTGAAGATTGCGTGAGCATGAAGAATATGTGGCACACAAAAGTGTGCAATAATTGTTTCTCATTACCTTTGATTAGATAATTTACAGCCCACTCCCTTGGCTTTCCCTAAGGGGCTTAGATTTAAAGTCTTTAAAATAGAGACTGCCCATGTGTTTGTCCTTAGGAATTAAGAAAAGGGATAACTGGGGTGCCTAGGTAGCTCAGTTGTTAATTGT
The DNA here is from genome assembly GCA_028533885.1 of Nasua narica. Classification (NCBI taxonomy): domain Eukaryota; kingdom Metazoa; phylum Chordata; class Mammalia; order Carnivora; family Procyonidae; genus Nasua; species Nasua narica. The sequence goes on from CM052811.1 coordinate 37,879,939, forward strand.
CTGCCTTCTCCTCAGGTCATGATCTCAAGGCCCTGGGATTGAGCCCCAAATGGGGCTCCCTGCTCAGCGGGAAGCCTGCTTCGCTCTCTCCCACACCCCCTGCTTGTATTCCCTCTCTCTCAGTCTTTCTCTCTCTCTCTCTGTGTCAAATAAATAAATAAAATCTTAAAAAAAAAAAAAAGAAAAGAAAAGTGATAGCTAAGATTACCTTTAACTCTACTACTAGAATTTGTTTTTTTCAGAGACAGAAAGGGGGCTGAAGATGTGATGGTGTCTACCTTAAGAGAGTAAAGCATGTGATCAAATGTGCAGTGAAGTGAAACAGAACAAGAAAATAGGAGCTATGTAAAACTGAGAGAGACCTGTGGCATCTTAGGAAGGGCCAGGTGGTACCTGTTTCTAGTCCTAGAGATACAGTACTATGGGGAATAGTAAAAGCTTAAAAAATACTAAAACCAATGCATGCAATGATCACGGAAATAAATTGGTCAAGCTGTAGCTCGATTTCTATGCCAATTTATCTCGTCTAAATCTTGGGCTTCATTTTTTTAGTGATCACATATTTTAAACCACAGTTAGATATTCAGGATTAAATCTGGGTCTTCAAATTTTAAAAATGTAAATAACTATCAAATCACATGAACTGTACCTATCTCTAAAGCATTTTTGTCATTTTTTTTTCCTATTATCAAACCAGATTTTCAGCCTTGGCATGCAATATTTGTGAAAATGATGCTAGCATTTTTATGTTAATATACAGCTGGAAGAGAGTACATAGCAATTATGTGATGACTAAAAGGCCCAAAAGCATAATAGCGATGTTTTGAACAATTTAATCCATTAAAAGCTCAGTTAAGCGAATAAAGAAAATACTTTTAACATATGGTTGTAGTAAAGGAAGGACTGGTAAACATTTTAGTAAATGTGATATTTTTGAGTAATTTTACCTCTTAAACCAATATTTTCAGAAAATGGAATGAAAGACTTTTTAATCATCAGAACTCTGATTTTTCCCCAGAACTCTAATTTTTTACAGCATGTCAACTAATCTCGATCATATAGTTTTTAAAGTTCCTACAGTCTTGCTTCCTCTGACATCTAAGTAGGTATTGTCTCCTACTCTCTGAAAGCAGTCTATAAGGCAGAATTGTCACTGTCTTCCAAACCCAAGTCTCATCTCTGCTTCCCTATCTTTCTCTCAGGATTGCCCTCTGGAAGCCCCTCCTCCACCGAAGATCAGTTGACTCTTACTGTCCAATGCTGCAGTCACCCTCTCTTGCTGCCAGTGTTTATTTATTAATTACTCTCTTGCACATATGACCTTATCTAGCTTACGACTCATCTCCTTTATCATGACTCATGATTTTGTCACACAATCTCAAAGTGATAGCACTTTTTACCCTTCCTTTCCCTCATCAACTTGATTCCCACTCTTAAATAGATTGCTACTATTAAGTTTGCCTTTACTTTTTAAATATCCCAATCTCTTGGGCATCTTCAATACACATTTCTGAAAACCACTAATGTGGTTTGAAGGCTGGAGTTAGGAACTAATGGTCAAGAAAGAATTCTTGAGACGTCTTCAGTGCAATAAATGTGGTTTTATTAAAGTATGGGGACAGGACCCGTGGGCGGAGAGAGCAGCAGTGGGGTTGTGAGGAATGGCTGATTATCTAAGTTGGAGTTGGGGAAATAAAGACAAAGGGAGGTTTCCAAAAAGACTTTCATATGCTAAAGAAGACTCACAGGACCCTGGAGGCCAACCTATTGTCTAGTTTAGGTTGTTTTTCCTTTTAGCAAAGTATTAACATTAAAATAGTTGAGAGTTCCCAGGTGCACTGGGAAACACAGTCTCTTAAGCTTTTTTTTTTTTTTTAACGTAATGTATTATTTGTTTCAGGAGTAAAGGTCTGTGATTCATCAGTCTTACACAATACACAGCGTTCACCCAACACATACCCTCCCCACTGTCCATCACCCAGCTACCCTGAAGGAGCAGAGCAGGGCTGGTTCCTTTTGCTTACACCCGCCTTCTTGTGTGTGGCCCCCCCGCAGGACCTGCCTCTGGGAGGGTCTGAGTGTGGCTCAGCCCTCCCTTGAGCTAATTAGCCCAGAGGGCCTATGGGTTGGGTTTGGGTTAGTCAATAGGAACGCGGAACCCCTGCCCGGGAAAGAATATAAACCCCGCCTTTTGCCCGCCAAACTTGTGCGCCAATTCTGGCC
>CM052811.1:37882661-37970180 GCA_028533885.1 Nasua narica
ATTTAAATTTCCCAGGTTTAATAAATGTACTATATGGTAATAGGAGGGGAAGCTAGGTGAAGGATACGGGGCAGTAAACTCTTCTATAACTTAAAATCTTCTATAAACTTCTATAAACTTAAAATCACCTAAAAATGAAAAGTGTTTAATAATTACAATGTTGGCAAGTGCTATTTTAAGAAAAGAGAAGGGGCGCCTGGGTGGCGCAGTTGGTTGAGCGACTGCCTTCGGCTCAGGTCATGATCCCGGAGACCGGGGATCGAGTCCCGCGTCGGGCTCCCAGCTCCTTGCGGAGTCCGCTTCTCACTCTAACCTTCTCCCTTCTCATGCTCTCTCTCACTCTCTCTCTTTCCTAATAAATAAATAAATAAATAAAATCTTAAAAAAAAAAAAAAGAAAAGAGAAGGGTGGGGCACCTGGGTGGCTCAGTGGGTTAACTATCTGCCTTTGGCTCAAGTCGTGATCCCAGGGTCCTGGGATCTAGCCCCATGTTGGGCTCCCTGCTCACCGAGGAGCCTCCTTCTTCCTCTCCCTCTGCTCATGCTCTCTCTCTCTTGCTATCTCTGTCTCTCTCTCTCTCAAATAAATAAAATCTTTAAAAAAAAGAAGAAAAGAGAAGGGTGCTGTTAAGGACAGATATGAAGTCATATCTCAAGTAGAGATGGCATATTATAGTCTAATAGCCGAAATGCTGCCCTGGTCTATTTTGGGATGGCCTGAGAGCTAAGAATACTTTTAACATTTTAAAGGGTTATACACAAACAACAACAACAACAACAAAGAGTATGTGACAGAGACCTTATATGGTCTGCAAAACTAAAATATTTACTATTGACCCTTTGCAGGAAAATATCTGTTCCTAGGTTGAAATAATCCAGAAATAGAACTTGGAAGAACAATCTTCTAAACTAAAAACTCAAAAGTGAGAAGGCATGAGCCTAAGGAAACAGAACATGAGTAGAATGGAAGGGTAAGGTGCTAAAATGCAAGGAAATGTTCCAGATCAAAGAGAGGCATGTGGAAAGGCAGAAGAAATGTGAGATTATGGCCCAATTAGAAACTGGGAGTGGAGGTGGGTATTGAGGAGGGCACGTATTGCATGGAGCATTGGGTGTGATGCATGAACAATTAATCTTGTAACACTGAAAAAATAAAATAAAAGTATTTGGGGGAAAAAAAAAGAAAAGAAACTGGGAGTGGAAATAATGTCCACATGACTAAAGTGCTAGAGGGCACGGCACAGGAGTTGATGCTAGTGAGTTAAGCAAGGGCTGGAACCTGCGTGTATGCCACATATGTTCAGAATCCATGAAAGTGATTGGATATCTTATAAGCTGGTGAGTGCAATGGTATGTTGTGTAATTCTAAAACAGGTCACTTTGGAGAAAGGAGTGGAGGAGGAACAAGACTGGTGACTGATAGACTCATTTAGGCATTTGTCATACTTCATTTTAAAAAATAATGTTGGCTTGTTCTGAAGTAATGACCAGAGATGAAGAGAACTCAAGAGATTTGAGTTTATGAGGTAGAATCAGCAGCATTGGATATAGACAAAGAGGAAGACAGATGACAAAAATGATAGCACATGTTGGTGTTACTCACCAATACTGCAAAAGTATGTTTAAGCAACTTTTGGAGGAAGAGATGGGACATGATTCTGGAGTATTGAGTATTGAACACAGCCTGTATCCCAAGGTTTAGGTTTTCTGTCATGTGAGCTTTGATGTGATGCTTTGACTGGAAAACTGGCTAATGGTACCCAAATTCACCATATTATAAAACCTAAGGATGCCTTGTAACTCCAAAGACTACCTAGCCAAATACTCTAATCCTTGCTTGAGTGTGTTCTACAAACTTTTCTGCCAGAAAGCCATCCTCCTGATCTGAAACAACTTCCCACCCTTGCCGCAAGTAAACATAACTTCCTGAAGACAGTGACTTGAAAAGGAAAGTGCAACCTGGTGGACGATCTAATAAGCACAGGCTTTCTAATTGCTCTATTGTCATAAAATGGCTGTAGGGAAGAATGGTTGGAAGTGGGCTGCCTGCTGGCTGTGCCTCTGATCCTAACCCTGAAATCTGGCTACTTCAAGTAAGGAATGCTGGCAGCTGCCTCAGGAAGCATACTACTGGGTTTATTGTCCAGCTTTTCTCCCTCAAAGTGCTCATCTGAGATATAGGTAATGGCTCTTTCCCAGGGTGGCTATTCCATGGCCCTTCATCCATTAGTCAGGGCAACTATTTTTTTTTTTTTTAAGATTTTATTTATTTATTTGACAGAGAGAGAAAGAGAGATCATGAGTAGTCAGAGAGGCAGGCAGAGAGAGAGGGGGAAGCAGGCTCCCTGCTGAGCAGAGAGCCTGATAGGGGTCTTGATCCCAGGACCCTGAGATCATGACCCGAGCCGAAGGCAGAGGCTTTAACCCACTGAGCCACCCAGGCGCCTCAGTCAGGGCAACTGTTCACCTGTACGCTGTCAAGAATTTATTGGGAAGTGGAAGAGAGGTGTCAATTTAATTCAACTTTGTCCTTTATTTAAGTTATGTTATTTGTATCTTTTTTGTGAAATAAATATGTTATACCTAAGAAACATTAGGATATATATTGCTTTGTAAGGGATGTTCAGAATTATTATTTCAAGTAAGAGTTTGCTATCACTCCAAGTAAATTAAAATATTCTTGCACATATACAGTTTTTAAAATTTGTTTTAGACCTCTTTTCTAAACTATTGAGTGAAAAATAGTTTATTTTTATTATTCACAGCAAATCAACCGTGAAAAGCCTCAGTCTTTAACATTAAAAATCATGAACAAGTTGCTATCACTTGCAGGGTGACTTTTATCCGGAGCAACAAAATCTAATGGCATAAGGGCTCAGTAAGTAGGGAAAAAACTAAGAGACTGGTGAGAACTAGCCTTTCAAACTCAAATTTAAAAAGAAAAGCCAACACCACAATTCTTTGCATATAAAGATTTGCATATGAAGTGATATTTTTAAAACAGCTTTTGCTAAGGGAATAAATAGAAAATGTGAAAGGTTAAATAATTTACCTTGATAATTTAATTTATAAAGGCAGCTCTGTAGTTGATTCAATTTCTTTGAACTTTCATGCCTCAAAACAGATTATATGTATGTGTATGTGTGTGTGTATATATATATATGTATATATATCTCAACACAACTAAAGCTAGCATGTATGTAATTAGCATACATAATAATGATGATGAACTGATGCTTTTTTCAAAATGCCTAGGGCACACACACACACACACACACACACACACACACACACACATAAAGCCTAAGAAGTCAAGTAGCTGGAGAAATAATAAATTCACTGAGGTGCCAAGAGGTGACTGCAAAAAGAAAAAACAAAACAAAAAAAACCCCCAAAACAAACAAACACACAACAACAACAAAGAAAACCAAAACCCAAAGCAAAAATCACACAAAAAAGAAAACAAACCAGCAAACAAAAACAAATACAAGTTTTCTTATAGGAAGTGTTCCTAAAACATCTAAAGTCATGGGGGCAAATTAGTGGCTTCTCTGTACTGAGATCACTTATCAAACTCAGGCCTTGCAGTTCTCAGTGTCATCATTCTGAAGACTAATGACTTTTACCACACAGTTGGAGATGTAGCAAGAAGGGTTGTAAGATATTGTTCTTAGTGGGTTAGAATATCCCTGACCAAATCCCCCAATTTGCATTAGTTTCAATTCAATGTTAATGACATTTATCAGACTTCTATTTTCTAAATGTTCCGTCATGGAGAAAATATAAGGTAGTTTGGAGAAGTTTGTTGATCATCTTCACTATTAAACAAAAGGTTGTCAATTGGAAAGTGTAAAAATATATCCTTTCATACCCATTAAACATAGATATTTTTAAGCTGTAAAAATAACAAGAATTGCCAAAAATGTACAACAATACAACTGCTATACTATACTAGAAGAAATGTAAATTGGTACCATCAATCTAGTCTACAAGTGGGAAGAAACTAGAAAATGTGAAGATTTGTATATTGTAAGACCCAATAATCAAAACAGATAGCCTAGGCAAAATCTCACATATGTGAACAAGCTGACATTTACAAAAAAACTTTTATATATTAAAAAATAATAAAAATATGAATCAACAAAAGAATTGATAAAAACTGTGGTATATTTATACAGTAGCAATTAACATTAATAAAATAGAACCACACTTGTTAATTTTGGTTCATTTATATATATCTGACTAGAATATATCTGAATGGAAGAAAATTCCCAAGAATATATACAATATGTTCACTTTGTACACAATTTAAAAGCATGCATAAAAGACTTTCTTTTTTTAAATTGTATGTGTCACAAAATAGAAATCAAAGCACAGGAGCTGTTTAGAAGTCATAAATTATACTAAGTATGCAGGGTAGAGGAAAATGCAAACAATGAAGGATATTGAGGAGTTCTGTTAAATTTTAATGTTATTAAATTCGGTTTACTATACCTCAAACTCTTAAGTGCTGGTCTGTGAATTTGCTTCTAAAATTTTTTTGCCTTGTTTTTAGATCTGGATACTTCTTTAGGGTTCTTTTAATAATTTCCATTTCTTTTTATAGTATGTTCATGTTTTCATTTAAATCCTTGAATATATTTGTAATGGATTTTTAAAAAGTATTTTTCTTTTAATTCCATCTACTAAGGCATGGCTCTTTTGAAGATACTACTAAATGCCACAGATGGTTAATGGGATCTTTCCACTCTGGCTGACAACACGATATCTCTGTATCATACTCATCAGACAGGCATCTATTTTTTAAGGTGCTTAAATAACAAAGATTGTCAAAAATATGCAGCAACACAAATGTTCTATCTTCTCAGTGGAAATGTAAATCAGTGTGCTCTAAAAATTGGTCAGTTTACAGCCCCCTGATAGTTGTTCTTTTCCTGGTAATTGTTATTTGCTTAGCCCTGTGTAGTTGACTTCAACCATGTACTCTTTAGTAGTCAACCAAAAACTTATGAGGAACTGTAAGCAGACTTCTGAAGCCCTGAAGATAATGTGCCATGTAACTTTGCTCAACTCTGTCATCTATCTGTCTCTTCAATTTGGCAAGACCTCCATACTTGCTTCTTCATAGTCTTGAAGGAAAGGGCAAGCCAGAAACCAGTGGGAAAACAGGGCTCACTTAATTTGTTTGCCATGATGCGGGGATCAGAAACTGTGCTGCCTGGTATATATATATTATCTGAAAACAATCATTTCATATATTTTGAGTGGTCATTTAGAGTAGGAGGACAGGTCCAGTACCATTTACTCCATCATAGCTGCTCATTGCTTTGAAAATAAATATCCTGACATCATCCAAACACATATTAAATAAAAAGAAAGCAGTCTAAAGAATACAGACATTTTAGAATTGACTTAGTATTTAATGCAAGATATATATCTATCCCCAATTGCATGGAGAACATAAAGTAAGACAGCAAAAACTCCACAAAGGAATTTGTAGGTAATTAGAAAGGATTAGATAATAATAAAGTATATTAAGTACACTAGATAATCCCCAAATAGATAAAGTTACACTAAATCATATGTGTAAATATGTTTGTTGACCTAGATTTTCTTAATTAAAAAAAGACTGCACTTGTCTCCTGCTTCCGAAGCAAATAAATTTGTAAACCTCTTGAGCAAGAGTTTCACTTGATTTTTAACTATGTCAGCTTCACATTTGCCAAAAAATCATAATAAATTTCTCCTGTCAATGGAATTCAACTGAAAGAGTTCTGATACTTTTGAGAAACTCCATATGATTTTAATAATACACATATGAAGCCTATATTTGAATTTTCTTTAAAAGTTTCAAGAATATTTACTTTTTTAAAAGATCATTTCCAAAATTTCATTAGGAACTCTGGCTTTCAATCCTAATTCTTTGAAATTAGTTTTACTGGATAAGACTAGGAGACTGGAGATCAGCAAAAAAGAGTATGGACCCAAAGCTTGAATCAGGGTACAAATATACTTTACCACAGTGATGACACAATCACAACTAATATTTATTAAGTGCTTAGATATATCAGGGACTCTTCTGACTTTTTTATACATTTTCTTCAATCCTTGCAATCTACCTTTGAGGTAACTTCTATTTCTATCCCTATTTTATTGGTGAAGTTACAGACTCAGAAAGGTGAATATTTTTGTCCAAAGACACAAGACTACGCAAAATTAGGATTCAAGCCCTGACAGGCTAATTTCAGATGCTATCTTTTGTATAAACTATATGTCACCACTCAGTTCACCACAAAGAAATGTCTAGTAATATTTGCCATGGTAAATGTATCTATAGAATTCTGAAAGAACATTGAGATTGGAGTGAACAGGTCATTTAGTGTTTTGGAAATGAATGTTCAACCTAGTTATAATTTTCTTGCTTCTTCCCCTTGATTTCAAAGATAAAATCTTACTCTCCAGTATGGATGCCTATTTAGGAATTTATAGGAACTCTCCAGTGTACTTGGGATTTTTTCCATCTATCTTAGAGGAAAGGGAGCCATTAAAACATCTTCAACTAAGATTGCAGTAGAGCATAGTTATTTGAATATGTGTCTTCATCCATACAAATAATAATTTGATTAATGTAGATTAAATTGATAACAAATATACTTTTTCCATTTGTAAGCATGTTTTAAAGAGATCCTTTGGAAAGAAAATACAATTATTAAGCCAAATAAATGAATTTCAACAGTGAAGTGCACATTTAGATTTGTGAGATAATCTCAATTAATTACATTTTTATCTATTTGATAAATATTTGAAATCTTTAAATATGTTAAAGCTTTCCATACTTATTCTCCCTATTAGTGGAGAAGCTGTGCAGCATCAAAAACATCTATTTTTTTTTAAAGTTTAGTACTTTTATATGTGAATTTTAGTAGATTAGTGTTGGAGGTGGTCATTCAGGGAACAGTGACCACTGGTTGACCTGGGAGCTGGACCTGCACAATCAGAGGCTCTTTAACTGCTGCCCTGTCCTTGGAATATATATTCAGCCCAGCAGTCTCATAGCCAGAGTCATTTTTAACATTGCAACTTGGGAAAGTAATGTGTTACTGAGATCATATGGATGCATACATGCTGGAACCCTGTTAAGGGCCCTATATAAACTTTTTGGATTCTGTCCAGAGGGTATGCAAATCTGTTCATCTTGCAGTCATCCAAGACAAGCCTCACAGGGGCAAGCTCCCCTGCTTATTAAATCATCCACCTCCCAGTCTAGAGTGGTCTGCTTTTTCTTTGGTCTCCCCCTGCTCTCTGGGTGGGGGCTAGGTTCACATTTCACCCAGAAAGCCCCCAAATTGGCTAACCAATAATTACTATTTTAGCATTTAGGTTTTTTAATATTATTCTTCTTTAATTTTTTTATAGAAAAAAATGAAGTTATCTGGGTCTAGAATTTTCTTTCTGAGAGATTGTTTAACTACTAATTATTTAATACATATAAAGTTCTCTGGTTATTAACTTCTCATTGAGTGTGCTTTGGTATCATCGCTCACATTTGTCATATAGGTATTTTCTCACTATCATTCTCTGGTAAGTCTTGCTAAAGTTACACCGATCTTTTGAAAAAAATGTTTGGCTATTTTCATTTTCTTTATTTCCTGTTTTTTGTTTTATTCATAATCCTCATTTTTAATTTATTCTGCTCATTTTGTGTTTAATTTGCCCTTTTAATCTAATTTTTAATTTGGAAATTTAGGTAATTAACTTAAAATCGTTCTTATATGTGTTCTAATGTCTATTCATACATAGCTTATATGAATGGTGGCAAATTTCACACAAAGTACTCATAAATTTTGATGTTTTTGTGTTATTTATCCAGTTCATAATAGATTTCAATTTCTCTTTGGTTCCTTATTTTGTCCAACTGTTATTTAGATGTTTAATTTCTAAATATTTGGAGATTTTCTAGAAATCTTTTTGTTATTTCCTTCTAATTTAGCTCCATTGTGATCAGAAGAGATTCTGTGTATAGATTTAATCCTTTTGATTAAGGATTGTTGTACAGTTGAGTGTTGTTCATGCCTTCTATACTTTTTTCTTATGTGTATTAATTATTGAGAGTATGATATAAAATGCTCAGATACAACTGGATTTGTATGATTTATGTATTTTTTTTAATTTCTTTGCTCAATTAAACTTTGCTTTAGGTATTTAAAAGTGCTATTTTTAGGAACATAAACATGTAAGATTGCTATCTTTCTGATGAATTAATTCCACTACTGATAAAAATTATTCCTCTTGATTCTGGTAATAATTTTAGCTATAAAAATACATTTGGTATGTACATAAGTAATCAACCTATGTTTTTATTAGTGTTAACATGGTATATCTTTTCCAATCTTTTCACTTACATCTAATTATAATGTTATATTTAAAGTAGATTTTTCTTTAGTGTATTCCTCACATTTCACTGGAGTATTTTAACTATTTTCATTTAAGGTGGCTATTAATTTACGTGGGTTTCAATATAATATATTGCTATTTCTTTCTATTAGTTTCATATGTTCACTTCCCCCCATTTCTTCTTTTCTGCCATGTGTTGTATGTACATATTTTAATAATTTTGTTACCTCTTTAGTTGATTTATTAGCTATAATAACTTTTTTTCTTTAATGGTTGCTTTAGAGTTTATAGTGTATATCTATAATTTATCATAGCAACCTTAAAGTAATAGTGTACTACTTCATGAAAATATAACCACCTCATATCAGTGCAATTCCAGTATTTCCTCCTGGAGACTGGTATAATATGGTAATGCACTTTAATAAATTTTACATTGCATCATTACTGTATTTGTTTGAAAGAGCATCTTTAAAGAAATTTTAAAATCAAGATAAAAACATTGCTTTTTATTTACCCATCTTTGGGTCGATGGCTCTTTGTTTGGTGCTCATAATTCCTTTTCCTAGATGTGGATTTCCTTCTGATATTATTTTCATTCTATCTGCAGGAATTGATTTAACATTTCCATAGTACAGTTGCTGGTGATAAATTCTTCAGCTTTACTATATCTGGAAAACTTTTTATTTGCTTTTGAAAGATATTTTTGCTACATTGACTTTTTCCAGTACTTTAAAGAAACTGCTTCATTGTCTCCAGACTCATATATTTTCCTATTGAACTCTATTGTCATTCTTTTGTTTGTTTTGCTGTGTGTCGAATATCTTTTTTTTTCCCTCTAGCTGATTCTAAAATATTTACTTTTTCTCTGGTTTGAAGGAATTCAACATCATGTGTTTTTTCTGTAATTTCTTCTTCAGAATGTGCTTAGGATTCTTTGAACTTCTTAGATCTGGGAGTTTATAGTTTTGATAAGATTTCAGAAATATTTTGATTCACCATTACTTTAAATGTTTTATCTGACCACGCTTACTCTTCTCCCCTTCAGTGACTCCTATTATACACATATTAGGCTTCTTGAGATTGTTCAGCATTTCACTAATATTCCCTTTTTTCCTTCAATGTCTTTTTTTCTCAGTGTGTTTGGTTAGTTCCACTGTTGTGTTTTCATGTTCACTAGCCTTTTCTTCTGCATTGTCTCATCTGACACTCACATGATCAAGTGTATTTTTCTATCTGATATTGTGGTTTTTATATCTAGCAGTTCAATTCAAGCCTTGTTTTAAATTTCTTTTATCTCGTACTTTATATGCTTACTTTTATTCCCTCTATCCTCTTGAAAACAGAATAGAATTATAACTATTTTAATGTCCTTGTGTTCTAATTATAAAATCTGTGTCATTACTATGTCATTTTGTAATGATTTATTTATCTTGTTAGAGATCACATTTTCCTGCCTCTTTTCATGCTTTTTTTTAATTTTATTTTTATTTTTTACTTTTAAAAATTTTATTTAAGTAATCTCATTAAGTAATCTCAAATTATCATGCTTGATAATATTTGATCAGGTTCCAAATACTGTGAATTTGTCTTTTTGGGTCTTGGATAATTTCACATCCCTATAAAAATTATGGAGTTTTGTTTTGGGATGCAGTTCAGTTACTTGGAAACAACTTGATTTTTTTTTTTTCAAGATTTTCTTTTTAAGCTTTATTAGGCAAGAGCAGAACTACTTTAATCTAGGACTGCCTTTGTTCTACTACTAGTGCAGTTCCCTTTTAATTATTACTCAACCCAATGCCCAGTGAATTTTAAGACCTTTTCCTTTACCTGGTGGGAACATGAAAAAATTCCAGCACTATAGGATCCCTGGGAATTATTTTATCTGCTCCTTTTGGATAGGTCTTTTCAGGCATTGGGTAGTTTTCTAATGTGCATGTGCAGATCAATGTTCAGCTTTGACATCAAGAGGGGACCTTATGCAGATCTCCAAAGCCTACATTCTCTCTTTACTACACCCTCTTCTTCAGTACTCTGCCCTGTGAGCTCTGACTACTTTGATCTAGTGAGACTCTCAAATCTGTCTTTTTAACTTAGGGAGACTGCCAGACTTCAAGTGTTTTCTCATTCCTGCACTGCAGTCTAGAAACTTCTAGTCAGTGAACCAGAGCAATCAGATGGCTCACCTCATTTGTTTCCTCTCTTCCAGTATTCACTATCATTTGCTGCTTGATGTTTTTTGTCTAAAGTCTATTCTTTCATATATTTTACTTTTTTTTGTTTTTATAGCTGTTAAGGGCAGGAGAGAAAATTAAGTTCTGTTATTCCATCTTGGTCACAAGCAGAAGTTTGTAACTGTAGCTTTGATTTCTCATAGAAAATACTTTTTCTGAGTTATGTCATGTAAGAGTATCTTTTATACTTTCTTGGCAACAAGAAGGGTAATTTTTTTCTTATCTCCTTTTAATGCAAGGAGAGTAATTTTATCATATGATGGTTATCTCAGTTCTACTTTCCTTTTATCCCTGGGACAGAAACCGATATCCTTATTCATGTGGGCTATATAGCCATAGCCCCAAATACCCTCTAAGTTTATTGGTCTTGTAAGTTAGCACACCATAAAGCAGTCTATTTACCTCTCTGGCTCTGATGTACTTCTTTATTTTAAGACTTGAAGATTTTCTTGTCTTTGTTTAGAGTTCATTGATTTAAAAATGTTGACTTATTTTGGGGCACCTGGGTGGCTCAGTGGTTAAGCCTCTGCCTTTGGCTCAGGTCATGATCTCAGGGTCCTGGGACCAAGCCCCACATTGGGCTCTCTGCTCGGCGGGGAGCCTGCTTCCCTCTCTCTCTCTCCTCCTACTTGTGATGTCTCTCTCTGCCAAGTGAACACAATCTTTAAAAAAAAAAAAATTGACTTATTTACCCAGCATTATATGGGATTGGGTGGGGGAAGAGGAATACAAATTGTTATAGAGCTAAAATTTATGACTTCATTTTATTTCATTGCATTACTTTTTATATATGTTAGTTATTTTTAAATAACTTTTTATTTGAAGATTAATAATCTTAGGCTTCAACCTCAGGCTACATGAAAAATATGTCAATTAGACAACTCACCATTTAGAAATTTGTTAATATGCCTGAGAATTTTTTATATATGGATTAAAAGAGCACACAGGAAGAGGCAGTTTTGCACAGTTACTTTTGGAAATATGATTGTATTGGAGAACATACAGTAGAAGAGAGAAAGTAGACAGTAATCCAGGCACAGTGAAATCAACAAAAGAAAGGGGTGAGAATAGAAATGGTAATAAATGTGTGACTCTAACAAAACTAAAGTTGTTGCAGTAGAGTAACCACATTAGGTAAAAATAGTAGATGGTGCTTGACATGATTTGCTCTATTTTATGCAGATGTGGGCTAAAAGGCAGAAAACCAAAGACCATTAAATCAGATTATTCAGATTCAAACTCCTTAAGGATCTGAAACTGGCTTAATTAGTACATTTTAAAGCAATAATAATGCCTCTATCCCAAATGGGAAACAAAGCTTAATGATCTTATTATCTGCCTCTTCTTAGCAAGTTGGGTTTCAAATATTTCAAAATGTCTATGAATCTAAGACAATTTTTTTTTAAGTCAGAGTAATTATAAAATAATTGGGCAAAGATAAATCTTCCAGAAAAAAACACATAATTTGATGAAAGAATCTGTTAAAAACAGAAAAGAATAGGAAAAAAATTAATTGGAGCTTAACGAGAGCAAATAAAACCTGAAATTGTGACACATTTCACCTCTAGGTAGACACTGACTTGATAGTTGATTTACCGTGCAAGAACTTCAACATAATTATTTGCATTCCTTCATAAATAGACTTGGAATTTTTACATAGTTAATGTTTTATATGCACAAATACAAATGCATTCATGTATAATTACCTATCACATAAAAAGAATTAAATGTGTTTGTGATTATAAAAAAGACTGCCTTCTTCTGTTTATCCTTTTATAAGTTGAATAATTCATGTGTTTGTTTCTTCAGTATGGTAGGTTGTGAAATATAAAAGATAAGCTTTTTAACTCAAACACAAGTAGGATTGAGTCAGGTCTCCAGTAAGTTCATCCTTTCAGTGATCCCCTAATAAAAGAGGAATACCTAAACTTTATCTTCAATATATTCTGACCACACTTTACCCACATAGCATAATCCTCCCAGCCCCCAAACTAAATATCCCTCTAATTTAAGTCATCTATATCTTTATCCTGAAGTTCTTTCCTTACTCACTGTTTGTCTCCCACTCTGCTCAACATGAAATAGAGTTCATCCTTGAAAGACCAGTTTGAATTATATCTCCCTGCTGAAAGACTAAAACCTTCCCTCTTTGCTCCATTTCTCCTACAATGTTAGACCACACAGCAAAACATTTAATATTATTTATATTTATTTTATATATAAAAATGTTTAAATCTTCAAATGCTTTGTAAGTTATTGATAATTTATAATAATTTATAATTTCTTTGAAACTAATCATCAAGGCCATTCTTCTTCCCTACTTGCAAAAGTGCATATAGGAATAAACAAAAAGTACCCATTCCAAACATAATAGCTTTTTGATTGATTGATTGTCAATTGTTGGTTAAGATATCATGTATAGTGTCAGCCCAGGAATATGACACTCTTAGACAGGTCTTTCCTAGATAATCCCATTTCCATTTTTATCTTCTATGCAGATGACTGAGGGGATCCATGAGTCACATGCCTCACATCTTCAAAGTGTCCCATGAGTCACATGCCTCACATCTTCAAAGTGTCCTCTGTGTGACTAAGTTTTCGATCTTTCCAAGGTCTGGCAAAATTTGTATTTGGCCATTGGTTTACTTTGCAGACTTTGCTTTCCTGACAGTGTATTTCTTAATTTTAGCATCTTCTGCAATCTTACTAGACTAGTAATTTCCCAAATCATCAAGTCATGATTCCTTTTTGCTTAAGTTATTCCTTCAGTTTATCCCATTTTACTATAAGTAGAACATAGAAAAAAGGCTACACTCTCAACACTGCTTCGAAGTCTCTTCAGCTAAATATTGCTTTCACTTGTGCTTTCCACATAACTATAGGACACAATTTAACTAAGTTTCTGCATTTAAATAACAAGTATCTCTTTTCCTCTATTTTTCAATAACATATTCTTCACTTCCATCTAAATCCTCACAGACAGTGCCTTTAATGATATTTCTACCAAGATTTAATTATTCTCTAGAACCATATAGATTTTCTCTATTTTGCTCCTCATTTTTTTGAATCCACACTGGCAGAGTCATTAACATCCATATTTCTCCTGTGGAAGGCTGTTAAAGGCAAACAAAGCAGTTTCAGTCATGCTCCTCAAGATTCTTCCAGCCTTTACACATTACCCAATTCCAGTGCCATTTTCACATTTTTATTTATGTGTTACAGAAGGATCCTATTTCTCGGTACTAAAATCCACATTAATTTCCTAATGTGCCTGTAACAAATTACCATGAAATTAGTAGCTTAAACAATCCAGATTTATTATTATAAAGTCATGGAGGTCAGAAGTCCAAAAGGGTAAAAGCCTTTGGAAAGCCTGTGTTCTATCTGGAAGCACTAGGAAGAGTCCATTTCCTTGCCTTTCCCACCTTCTAGAGACTATTGGAATTCCTTGGCTCATGGTCCATGTTACTTTAACTTCTGCTTCTAGCTTTGTATTGTCTTCTCTGCCTCTGACCCTGCTGCCTCCTCCTCTTCCCTTTTTTTTTTTTAAAAGATATTATTTATTTATTTGAGAGAGAGAGAGAGCACACAGGAGGTCTGGGGAGGGGCAGAGAGAGAGGGAGAACCAGACTCCCCGCTGAGCAAGGAGACCAATGCAGGACTTGATCATAGAACCTGGGATCATGACCTGAACAAAAGGCAGACACAACTGACTGAGCCACCCAGGCACCCTGTGCTGCCTCCTTCTTGTAAGGACCCTTTTGGTTACTTTGAACTCACTCAGAAAATTGAGGATCATATCCCAATACTAAGATCCTCAACTAAATCACATAAGCATAGTCTTTTTTTTCCATATAAGGTAACACATTTATAGGTTTTAGGAAGAGGACATATATATCAATGGAGAGCCATTATTCAACCTAGTACAAACTTCTAAAAATATTTAGTTTATTATATATAAAATTATTTCAAGAATTAAAATGAATTAATGTATCTTAAAAAATATATCTTAAAAAATTGCTGACCTGGGGCACCTGGGTGGCTCAGTGGGTTAAGGCCTCTGCCTTCGGCTCAGGTCATGATCCCAGGGTCCTGGGATCGAGCCCCTCATCGGGCTCTCTGCTCAACAGGGAGCCTGCTTCCCCCTCTTTCTCTAACTGCCTCTCTGCCTACTTGTGATCTCTCTCTCTGTCAAATAAATAAATAAAATCTTAAAAAAAAAATTGCTGACCTTTCTTATGGGCGAAAGAAAACACGTTTGTATAAGCAAGCTATTTGTAGAAAAACTTAAATAACCAATAAATAAGTGATAGCATGTATTTTATATATATTTATATATCCACACTATTGACTGGAGTGTTGAGAAATGAACATGCTAACATGCTGCCTAGGAGCTGTGAGATGATTAAAATTTTCTGGTGGTGGGGTGGTGAAATTAATGTCTCTAATTATCTCTTCATATAGCCATTTTTAATTTAGGTATTATCTTAAGAAAAATGACTGGTTTCCACTAAAAATATAATTAATGCTGGACTTTTGGTAAATAAGAAAAAATGGAAACCTTCCTCAATTTCTAACTATATAGGTTAAATGAATTATCTTAGGTTCATATGGGTAATTGCCTTGTACTCATTAAATATGTCCTTGAAAAGTATTTAATTATATGAGGAAATGTTCATGATATACTTATAGCTGAAAAAAGCTAATCATCAAAGAAAACATGCAAAATTATTTCAAGTCTACAGGATCTCAAATATTTTTTCTTTGCATTTTTCTAAAATTTTCTAGAATATACACCTAATATTTGCAAAATAGAAATCATTAAAAAATCCATGAATGATCCAAAAACCTTTTTCTAATTTTTTAAAGTATAAATAGAAAAATGAATAAACATGAGTTCAGAATACATTCCAATCAAGACAAGTAAGACACAGGATCTACATTAATGATTAATAGTGTGGGCTTAGATTCAAAACACAGATTAAATCTCAGCTCTGATAATTGAGCTGAGTGAATTATTAGAGTTGGGTGAATTATTTTGCCTCTCTTAACCATATTTTCCTAATTTTTAAAGTTGATGGAGTAGCATTAGGGATCTCACAGAGTTTTTGTGACTATTATATGAAATAATTTATGTAAAGTAATTTAGTAGTGTTTGTCACATAAGAGAGTGTTTGTCACATAATAAGAGCTCAAGAAAGTTTAATTATTAACATCATCATCTCTGAACAAAACTTGTATTTTCCAAATTCCAATTTCAGTAAATACAAATAGTCTATATACAGTATCCACCCAATAAACATAAGGATCTCTGAGATAAATGAAGTAGGCCAAGTTGCTTCTTGTTACCTCCCATATTTCCTGTCCTCTCCTTTTGAATTCCAGGTTTCCTTTTCCCTGCTTGGATTTTTTTCTTTTTCCCGATGCACTTACTGCCTTTTAAAATATTAGATAATTTAGTTATTTTGTAGGTCTAATGTTTATTACCTGTCATAAGATTCCCTAGGGCACTGTCTTTAGTTTGTTTTATTCATTACCATACCCTCAATTGGTATTTGCTGAATGAATGGATAAATGAATGGGTCTTAACCTGGCTTATCCCTGCAAAATTTGGATATCTTAAGTTCCTATACAACAGTGAATCTCCAAATTGAGACTTCACAAAGGACTGCTTCATGTATTAAGGATCAGATTTGTATAGTGTAAAATTCACATCATATTTTGTATTTTGAACCTGTTTCAGATCTTAGTTATCTGTAAAATAATCCCAAAGTCCCTAGGAATTAATGTATTTTAATTGTAAATGGAGAGATAATCATTGTCTGTCAGCTTTTTCATTCTCTGGATTGAGACTCAGATTACCTGGACAGAGGTACTCTCAGTGCATTCTCTGGCTAGATATGGCAAGCTGTGTAAGCGATTAAATACAGGAAGTGTGAGGGAATGGGTAGGCTAATGATCTAAATATGCCAGAAAAGATGGAATATAAGATCTTATGTTTTCTTTTTTACCTTCATCATACACCTAGCGTGATGGCATTCCACTCTCACCCTTCATCCATTTCAATCAAGAAAATAATATTTCTTCAGATTTGGGCTAAGCGTGTTAGGAGTCCCACTAGTGCTGAAAGAATCTTTCCTTTTGGTTATTGACAATATTTTTATAATTACTATCACCCTCATCACCATCCTTGTATTTTTTTTCTTCATTTGTAAATGTGTTTTTGTTGTTGTTGTTGTTATTGGAAGAATATTTCAAATTTAAAGAGTACTGAAGAGAGTGAAGGGCCCTAAAAACAACTGAGGTTTTATGTCGAAAGCATTTTCTCTGAACACCTGTGAACTGTTGAATTTAATTGGGCTCCAGCTGGAACAGGCTGTGGAGAGGAGGGAGCAGCCTTGCATTTCTAAGCAAGCATACATTAACATCACCCTGACTTTCCTCTAACAGGCAAGAGGGCAGAGTGGTCACGAGTGACGCAGACTAGATTAGGACGTTCATCCTCTCTTCTTGACCCTTTTATCCACATCTGTTTTCAAGATAGGGCCAGGGAAATGTTTAAATGACTGATACTGTTTAATAGATTAACTCTACCGGTGGTATTACCATTTTATTAAAGCCATTGCCCTAAACTGAAGTAATGAGAAGGAAATTGTGGAATTCCAGCAAGCAGTGTAGAGGAGTCAGGAAGGGATGATAGGTAGTTATAAAATATGGCTGGCACATGTTAAGTGCTTAGTAATTAGGGAGTAGTGTTTTGCATGAGGATGTACTTTCTTTAGAAGAGGTGAATTTTTTC
This sequence comes from Nasua narica, assembly GCA_028533885.1. Classification (NCBI taxonomy): domain Eukaryota; kingdom Metazoa; phylum Chordata; class Mammalia; order Carnivora; family Procyonidae; genus Nasua; species Nasua narica. Next base: position 37,900,085 of record CM052811.1, read on the forward strand.
CAGTATTGGAAGGTAGAGAAAGAAGAGGAGCCATTATTTAAGAATTCCCATGAAGAGGGTTGGCCAGCCTGGTAAAAAGGGTCATTTCTTGAGGATTCAATTGTCACAAGCTAGTCTCTGTATCTTATATGCTTCATCTGCAAATGGAGAATGAAGTTTTCTTCTATTCCTATTTTCTAACAGACTTTTAATCATCAAATCAGATTAAGAAACTGAAAACACTTCATAAAAAGTAAAGGCATAATATGCAGGTTCCAGAATCTTTGAAGAGGGTGGTGTTGAAATTAAGCAAAGGATCCATAGCAGTGTCAGGATTAGTTCTGTTCCACAAAAACCAAAATTGTACTGACATTTTTGCCCATAAAAGATGTTCATATTTCTTAAAAAGAAATAAAACTTTTCTAAGTCACTTTTTTCTTATATGGATTCTTTGCTCCAGTCAAGCTAGTCTTCCTGTCTTTTAAAAATGCTTTATTTCTTCCTTCTTTCATATTTAGCCTATTTTTTTCTTTTCCTAAACTGTACATATCCTTTATCTTATGTAAGCAAAATAGATCATAAAATGAAGGATTTACGCTGGTTTTCTAAGTAAAGATCAATGCTTAATTGTCTAAATGACATTTGGATGTTTGGATATTATTACACCCCATGTGTGTGCATATATTTGTGTGTGTGTGTGTGTGTGTGTGTGTGTGTGTGTATACACGAATAAGTAATTGATGGTGCTAATTTTCTGGCAACTTATCAAAATGTTCCTTAACCAAATAAGTTAAGTGTGCCTGTGTAGACGGTAGTATGCAAACAGGAAAATATGCTTGAAATGTTTAAAAGATGACAGTCTCTTAATAGTTGACCTTTTGATGCAGAATTCTCAGATACTGTGCTGAGGTAAGATCTCCACAGAAGTCATTTCAGGTGAGCTACTTACTGCTTAGAATATTACCCCAGCTGCATTTAATGATATAGCAATGATCTTAACTATAGCATTAATAGTTTAGAGGACTAAGCAAGGATAAGCAGTCTGTGGTAGAACAATGAGTCACATATGGGGTTAGGCCAGATGGACAATGAATGTCCAGAAAGGTGAAACATAAAGGCATTGACCTCATCCCCAGAGCTTGCAAGCTTTCTGTTTTATCTAGCTGAAGTATGGAGCTTTGAGCCTTCTAACATATGACTCATTTTATCAAAGATATGCAAATATGCAAATTCAGGAGCCAATATTGCTCAAATCATCACTAAGTCATTGCTGAATGAAAAGGACAGACATTTCCATAGACATATTTAGTAGGTAATTATGCCAAAAGGTTAACACTTAGGTACAGAGAGCAGCTAAAAACCAACATAAATATGTATGACGATCATGAAAAGTAGAATATAATCATGAAAAGAAGGGCAATAGAGATGTAAAATTAATAAAATAATAATGATTAAAGGATGTTTTTAAGTGAAACATGGTAAATATTTCAGTACTGACTTGAGATTAGTAACTAAGGTTTACCAGATACTTTATGGTAAATAAGGCATGAAGAATGTGTTACACAGTAATAATAAAATTGAAATTCCCTGAAATAATAAAGGAAAGAGTCTGAATTTTGGAGGCATATAAAGTAAAACTGATACATAAATGACCAGTAAGACATATTGTGGTTAAGATATTTATCCAAAGAAATGAGAAGTATGTGCTAGGGGATTGCATGAAAAAAGAAAGCAAGACAAGTGATAGGAGTTCAGCTGACCTCAGATACTCCATGTCAATATTCAAACTGTAGGATAAAGATAGGAAATAATTTCACTGAGAGAAGATAGGGGAAAGATGCTAACTGAAGCAATGTTATAAGTGCGTTTAGACTCTGAGACTAAAGGCCAAACATACTATATACAAGTACTATATACATCCTTTAATTAAGGATGTTGCCCAGTAGGGTATAGGTTAATAAATATGAAATCACTATACATTTATACTGTAACTATTTGCATTAAGCAAATGAATTATGGATGGTGAGATCCAGATTTCTCATTCTTAGAGTGAGAGGTTACAATTAACCAACGTGGGAAAGCTAGAATGACCTGTGTGGTACTGGATTACAGTTAGAGACCTCAGTCTGAATTAAAGTTTTATATATATCTAGAAATATTTATAGATATGTTAACATACAAAGTTTGGTTTATCTCTATCACTTGGAAGGATCAATAATAATGACACCTCAGAAGTAATGAGCACATACAGTATTGAGATCTTGTTTGTTTGTTTTTTGTTTTTTTTAAGAGAGACTCGGTGTGGAGCGACAGAGGGAGAGGGAGAAAGGGAACCTGAAGCAGATTCCACACCCAGCGTGGAGCCCAATGCAGGGCTCAATATCACAACCTTGAGATCATGACCTGAGTCAAAATCAATAATTGAACACTCAACTGACTGAGCTACCTAGGCACCCCTAGATCTTGATTTTTAACAGTATTCTCCAATAAAAGGACCATGGCTTCTTGGAGAAATGGCTGGTTCTAAGACTGGGTCAGAAAATATACAAGATGAACCTATGATATCTTTTAGTGCCAGAAAGTAAGGGAGAGAAAGTTAAAAAAAAAAAAAAAAAGGAGTGATAAAAGCAAAGCAGACACATGTTGACAGGGGTATATCAAGAAGTCAACTGAAAGAGCTCCCAAGCTAGAACAATTTGAGCAATAAAATAAAATAATATTGTATTAAAACTCAAAATTAGAAAACAATTATGCATGTATAATGTATACAGACATAAGAAATGATTGAATAAAGATGAAAATGTCAAACGAAACTTCCATGTAGTATTCCAAATAATTGATGTAGATATTTCACTTTTAAGGAGGCAGACTAACTTCCAACTCCTCAGTTGAGGGCTGTATATGGTGACTTCCTACCAAAGGGACCAGTATGGAAATGGAGGGAAAAAACTGTAAATTTACAGTGGAGAAACCTGACAAACACTATCTCAGCTATGAAGGTTAAAGTAGAAAATAAGTCATATTGATAATATCTATCCTTGGTATGATGTAATGAAAATGGCACTTTACCTCTGTAGCTTCCCTTCCAGAAATACATTACCCATTCTAATGATGAGAAAAATAGACAAATCCCCATCTGCAAAGCCAACAATATTGGGATAAGTTCTTCTCATGCTTCTGTCTCTCTTTCTCTTCTACCTCCTTTTTCTACTTTCATCCATCCCATCATTAGATTGGGCTCCTTTAGATAAGTCCAAATCCTATTTTAAGGTCAACTGATTAGCAAACTTTATTTCATCTACTACTTAATACCTTCTTGCCATGTAAGTTAACATAGTCACAGGATTTAGGATATGATTGTCTGTGGGAGACCATTCTACTACCATGCAAGGAGTCAGTCAAATCTATTCAAAACTAAGATACATATTTTAGCTATGTTCTGCAATATTTTTCTTAAACTTAGGTAGGAATAGGCTTTAGAATACAATATGCCTTGAGAAGAAATATTTATCTGAGGTCTAGTAACTACTTCAGTTTTTCTTTTATTTCTTCTATAAAACAGAAGTAAAATTAATTTAACATTTTAAACATTCAGTGTTTGGTATATTTTCAATTGTTTTTATGGGTAATTACATCTATCTTTTATGTATCTGTATCTATCTTCTATCTACCTACCTATCTTTTTTTTAAAAGATTTTATTTATTCATTTGTCAGAGAGAGAGCACAAGCAGGCAGAGCGGCAGGCAGAGGCAGAGGGAGAAGCAGGCTCCCTGCCAAGCAAGGAGCCCGATGCGGGACTCAATCCCAGGACCCCGGGATCACTACCTGAGCCAAAGGCAGCTGCTTAGCCAACTGAGCCACCCAGGCGTCCCTACCTACCTATCTTTATATAATGAGACATGACTGGAGTGTTATATATTATATGCATGATAAAAAATGCATAATTTGATTCATGTGATACTAGGTTTATTTTTTTTTCAAGATTTTATTTATTTATTTGACACAGAGAGAGAAAGCCTGAACAAGTAAGCAGAGCAGCAGGCAGAGGGAGAGCGACAAGCAGACTCCCCACTGAGCGAGGACCTGATGCTGGGCTCAATCCCAGGACCCTGAGGTCATGACCTGAGCTGAAAGCAGCTGCTTAACTGACTGAGCCACCCAGGAGCCCCTGATACTAGGTTTATTTTACTTTTTATTAAGTTTTGAGTTTAGGTACTATTACTATAATTAACAAAATTCTATTTTATCAATTTATTTATATTCCTTTTTTATTACGTTGTTTATTTTAATTTCTGTATTGTTAACATACAGTGTTATGTTAGTTTCAGGTGTACAATATAGTGATTCAACAATTCTTTTTTTAAATATATTTTTTTAAGATTTTATTTATTTATTTAACAGAGAGAGAACATAAGCAGGCAGAGAGGCAGGCAGAGGCAGAGAGAGGAGCAGGCTCCCTGCGGAGCAAGGAGCCCGATGCGGGACTCGATCCCAAGACGCTGGGATCATGACCTGAGCCAAAGGCAGCTGCTTAACCAACTGAGCCACCCAGGCGTCCCAGTGATTCAACAATTCTAAACATTACTCACTGCTCATCATGATAAATGTACTCAACCTCCATCACATATTTCACCCATCGCCCCACCCACCTGCCCTCCAGTAACCATCAGTTTGTTCTCTGCAGTTATGAATCTGTTCCTTGGTTTGTCTCCGTCTCTCTTTTTTTTCCCGCTTTGCTCATTTTTTTTGTTTCTTAAATTCCACATGAGTTCTATTGTATGGTATTTGTCTTTCTCTAACATTTTTTGTTTAGCAGTATACTCTCTGTTTCCATTTACATTGTTGCAAATGGCAAGATTTCATTCTTTTTTATGGCTGAATAATATTCGTGTGTGTGTGTATGTGTGTGTGTGTGTGTGTGTGCATGTGTGTATAATCACCACATCTTTATCCATTTATCTGTTTTTGGACACTTGGGCTGCTTCCATAATTTGGCTATTATAAATAATGCTGCAATCAATATAAGGGTGCATGTATCCCTTTGAATTAATGTTAGCTCTTTAAAAAATAATATCCATATATAATATTTAGTTTTTTACCCTAAAAAGTCATCCTTTAAAAAATATAATCCAGAGCTGTAATTTATTAGAGGCCAAGAAAGATGTAGTCCCATGGCTGGTAGCCAGGATATACCTATTAACTTGAATTTGTAGAAGATATGCCAAAGGATGTTTGACCAAGGTTCTTATTACTCAATTCAACTAAACTATAAAAATAATCAGAATGTAAAGTTGAGATGCCTAACTATACATGATCTGTATACAAAATTATTCACTTTTGATTTCCAGACTGTAGTATTATTCAGTTTTATGACTTAGGGGTAGGTTGTGAGAAAGGGTGACATATATATAGGGATTCCAACTATGAGCTGACTTAATGGAAGGAAGAGATTTTACAGAATATGCAGATGTAGAGAAGAGGTAAAGACAGGGACCAAAAACCCATGTTCTAATATCCTCACATTTTCTTACATCTGGACAGGACAATAATTTGATGGCTTGGCTAAGCAAGGCATAAGAAATGGGGGGCAATGTGGAATGATATCCATTTAAAAAATATGTTACCTCTCTATTATTTCTTCTCTAATGTTTCCTTTCCATTATTTCCTTCTTGAAGATCAGGAAATTGACTCAGAGAGGAAGTGGTTGGTTGAAATTACCTAGACTTGTGGTCAATCTGGGAATAAAGTTGAGTCTCTTAACTTTGTATTGTGCATATTTTCCTTGAACAGTTCTTCTTGAGGTGCATTTAAGGTTATGTGTGATTCTCTGCCATTAAGGTTTTTTGCTCCAAACTAGGCTTGAGACAGCTAAAAAAAAAAAAAAAGGCAGAAATAAGGCAAATAATGGAAGATTAAAGGAAAAAATAAATAGAAAAGTGCTTGCAAAGAGAAGGCTTAATGCATTTTTGCTTCGAAATGCATTTGAGAGCAAGAAGCCTGTAAATAGAGTTCAGGAACTCTTAGAATTTTATTGAAAAGTGATATTATATGTAAGATATTCACTAGTTGGGAGTGGGGAACCTCTTGAACCAAAATGAAATCACATTTGTGTTTGTCAGTAAAGAAATATGAGAAATTACATGGTCCTTTTGCAGTTTCCCCATGAAAGGCATATGAAAAAAGAAAACAGAGGGACAGAAACAGGGAGGGAGAAAGGGAAAGAACATCCTATTCATTTCGAGAAAAGAGGCTCCAAGAGACCCAAGAGATACAGCCAACATACTGCCTGGCATGTCAAAGACACTGATTCTGATTTGGGAGACAGGACTGAGGAGAAGCAATTTAGATTTAGAAATGAGTCTGGAAAGTAATTGCTGCACAAATATCACCAGATCAAACCCATCATAGAGACCAATACAAGTTTAGTATGCAGACCACTATGAGAGAAGCCTGAGGCTAACTAATGAAGAGACAGATGCCAAGGTCCTATAACAACTCAGCATAAGCTCTAAAATGGGAACTCGTAACACTTATGCCAATAGTATGCCTCTTCTCATCAGCACTGCTTCATGGTGCTGTGCAGTATTTCAAGCTAGTCCTGTGCTTGGTAAGGTCATTTCTATGATGAATTATTTCAGAGACCGGCTTGCTTTTTAGGTGATTATTGCTAGAATTGAGCATTTTCTTTGTGAATTTAAAAAAAAAAATTAACAAAATATTTCACATGTTAGACTTTTTAAAATTCCAAATATAAGTGAAATCATTAAGTATTTGTGTCTTTGTCTGGCTTATTTCACTTGGCATAATGTCTTTTCTTTTTTTCACTCGGTATAATGTCTTTTACATTAATCTATGTTGTTTCAAATGACAGGATCTTCTTTCTTAAGGCTGAATAATAGTCCATTGTATGTGTATATACCACATTTTCTTTATCCATTCATCTATCAGTGGATACTTATGTTGTTTCTGTCTTGGCTACCATAATTAATGCTTTAGCAAACATGGGAGTATAGATATTTCTTTAAGGTACTGATTTTGGGCCGCCTAGGTGACTCAGTCAGTTAAACATCCCAGGGTCATTGGCTGCCTTCAGCTCAGGTCATCATCCCAGGGTCTTGGGATCAAGCCCCACATTGGGCTATTTGCTCAGCAGGGCGTCTGCTTCTCCCTTTCCCTCTGACCCTCCCACAGCCCCCCCACTCCGCCAGCTTATGCTCACTTTCTCTTTCTCTCAAATAAATAAAAAAAATCTTTTTAATTAAAAAAAGATACTGATTTCAATTCTTTGGATATACATCTAGAAGTGGGATTGCTGTTCACATGGTAATTCTATTTTTTAAATTTTTTTGAGGAAATTACATGCTGTTTTCCATAATGGCTATACCAGTTTAGAGTCCCACCAACAGTGGATAAGGGTTCCCTAAAAAAGTCAAACTCATAGAAGCAGAAAGTAGAATGGTAGTTGTCAGGGTCTGAGGGGTAGGAGAAATGGGGAGACGTTGCTCTAAGGGTACAAAGTTTTGTCTATGCAGGATGAAGTTCTGGAGATCTAATGTACAATGTGTTGACTATAGTTAATAATACTGCATTGGAAAAAAAATAATACTGCATTGGATAATTGAAATTCGCTAAAAGAAGAGATCTTATGTGTTCTCACCACATAAAACAATAAAGTGAGCTGATGGATATGTTAATTAGCTTGATTATGGTAATTAGTTCACAATGCATAAATATGTCAAACCTTAACATTTTACACAATGTATACAATTTTTTTATTATATTCAACTAGCCAACATATAGTACATGATTAGTTTTTGATGTAGTGTTCAATGATTCATTAGTTGTATATAATACCCAGTGCTCATCACCACACATGCCCTCCTTAATACCCATCACTCGGTTATCCCATCCTCACATCCCCCCCTCTTCTGCAACCCTAAGTCTGGTTCCTAGAGTTCAGAGTCCCTCATGGTTTGTCACCCTCTCTAATTTCTTCCTGAAATGTATACACTTTTATTTGTCAATTATAACTCAAGAAATCATCAGGATTAATCAATTAATTAACTCAAGCATATCACAGCTCCAACAAAAACAAAAAAATAATTTACATGTATTGACTTCCTGAAAACTTGCAAAAACTAAACTAAATGAAAATATTATCTCAGTTTTATACAAGGGTAAATTGAAGAAGAAATATTAAATATATTGGACATGTTTCCACCTTAGTTAAGGCAGAGCTGAGAGTTGAAGAAGTTATTTGACTGCAGAACCCACGTTACTAGAATGACCTAGAACTTGAAACTTCTGCAGTACTGATTCCTTTGAGTTATGTCAAAGAAGACCGATGTTGATAAAGCTGTTATTCTTACTGGAGAAGTTTTAGTTCTGCTATGCCATGGATTCTGTACGAATTCAGTTCACACCTACTCTGAGCCAGTCTGTACGTGAGCAACTTTCACATATACTGTTATAGCAATGACAATGCCTTCAGTGTAAAGGAGTGTACAATCATTAGAGCACATTTCTTAGTGATGCCTGAGAGGGTGTGACACCGGTTAGGGCATTTAAAGAGTCAGGAAAAGAAATGCTATTATTTAACAAAAGATGTGCAAAAATCACAGGTAATTAGTTGCAGTGTTAGTATAGAATTGTAGGTTTTCAGTCTCTCAAACTTTAATATAGTTTTACCCCCCTAAAATCTTCATTCACTAGAAGATTGCATTGTTGTATATTTTGTGTTACCTACTCTCTTGAAATCTGATTATAAAACAAATCAAGTTTATTTCCCTCAAAAATAGACAAATGCAAAGTTTTGTATATACTATAAGCATGTTTCCTGACCCCAAGTTATAAACAAAAAATTTAGAACCAAGTATGGCAAAATGAGCCATTGATAATAAGGATATATTTGATAATAAAGAAACACCTCTAACATCTTAGAAACTTGGATAATCATTAATATAATCACTGCCTATTACATATAGTTGGTCAACTTTTGCTGAGCACTTATTTAGTCCCTAGAGTGAGGTTAAGACTGATGGAACACACACAAAAAAAGACAGTTCTTCCTTCAAGAACTTAACAATATTTTTGGATATAAAATTTATAGATATATCTATCTAAATCTATGAAAAAGGCATAAAATATTTATTGTAAGAGTAAGAATCTGCATCAGAGAAATTATGCAATTATAAACTTTTTGTGCTAGGTAAAATTCTCTTAAAAAATAGTTTGGACTAGAATATCTCTAAGGGCACTCAAACTTACCATCATATGATTGTATCAAGAGCAAAGGGATCAGGGCTCTCAGACATGGCAGGCCATATGGAATACAGCAAAAAAGAACTAGCTTCTGTCCAAAGCTCTAAATTCGTACACCTCTTTTTTTTTTTCCTCTGCCTTCCACCCTTGAATTTATCAGGCTGTAGATCTCTCTTTCTTACGTGGCATCTTATAGAACATTCTTTTTTCCTGATGCCTACCTGAATAACAAGGATGATGTTCCCTGTATTTTGAATGCAGAAAATCATCAGCAAGGGTGGGGTATCTTTTTCAGTGTTTACTGAATGGTCCCAATTTAGAAAAATGTGTTCCATCATCCATGCCATCCTCATGATCCCTTAATTCATATAAGGACAGCACTCAGAAATCAAATATTTGTGGGGCATGTGTGCAGATTTCTAGAAGAAGGCTATTCACTTTATTGTACTCCCTTTTACAGAGCTTTTCTTCCCCCAATAACAGGGTGGAATCACTCTCAGTGTATGGTAATAAAGAAGGATTTTTCAGTGTCCCTCTCTGAAAATCATTGTACTTCTGGGTGTTCAGAATCCCTTAGGTTCCTGAGGTAGAGAGAGACGGAGGAATTAAGAGACAGAACACACACAATTGCTCTTTGATTTGGCTTATGTGTGGATTTTCCCCAGAGCCAGTTGGACAGCATTAGAAATAACTGAACTTGAGCCATCTTACTTTAATATACTAAGAAAGCTACTCATTGAAAGAAGGACATAAGCAAAAGGGTTGAGATGTGCATTTTGTTTACCTCTCCAGATACATTTTTTTATTCCTCTCTGCTCTAAGAGATGACATAGTGCATTACCCATGCTCTCTTGTCTTCTGATGTCCAAGTGGGTTCCTCACATGGGAAGCACCTGCAGGACATAAGAATGTAGGGACAGAGAAAATAAGGACAATTTATTCCCTAGCATCATGCCGACCATAACTGGTTTGACAGTGACTGTATTCCTCTACCTCAACTGTAGCTCCTGTTAAGGGATCTCTTCCCAGGGACTAAAGTCATAACCCCTGCCAGACAATTCTATCTGCACAAACTGTAGCTCTCACTGACATTCAGTAACATTGTTTCTTTATTTTGCTCTTTAGGACTAGGGTGGTAACAGTTTTCAGATACTACTAATCCCTGGGTGTATCACCACCTTCCTTGGTTCCGGGAATCCAATGCACAGGTATATAAATAGTTTATTCATTATACTTTTTCACTACTCCTTTTGAAACTACCAATTCTATGCTGGGAATCTGACTGATACAGATTATGATGTTGTTGATTGGATTTGTCTTTAGAGCACTGACAAAGAAAATAGAAATGGGATGGTAACTAACCTGACCTTGAGATCAGAAACCTGGAACTTCAGGGACCTTAAAACAACTCACAAGCATTTTGCTAAACATACAATATGTTCAGCCACTTCTTTTTACAAAGGAAGAAATGTGCCCATCATTTGTACTGTTTCACTCTCCCCTCTCCTTGCCCAGTAACAGAGACGATGTATAGGAGAGAGAATAATGGATCAGGAAAGTAAAGAAATTATCCTACCCCCTGTGAAATCTGATGCTGTCTCCCATAGACAGTGTCAGAACTGGACTAAATTGAAGGGCACCCTGGATTGCTTAATGGGGGAAAACCTCCACACACATGGTATCAGCAGTGTCGTAAGTGTGACAGTCATGTGAGAGTAAAAGAGACAGACAGGAAGATGACTACATGTTTCCTAGGCAGGAGCTATACCTTTTCTGTTTATTCTTAGGAAATAAAAGTTTCATGGTCACTTTAAGTACAAATCAGTCTCAACTCATTATAAAATGTCTTCTCAGAATAATCCAAAATCATTCCTTGATTTAAAGTTGAGGGGTGCCTGGGTGACTCAGTCGTTAAGTGTCTGCCTTCAGCTGAAGTCATAATCCCAGGGTCCTGGAATCGAGCCCTCATCGAGCTCTGCATTGAACCTGCTCGGCAGGCAGCCTGCTTCTCTCTCTCCCACTCCTCCTGCTTGTGTTCCCTCTCTTGCTGTCTCTCTCTCTGTCAAATAAATAAATAAAATCTTTTAAAAAATTAAAAAAAAATAAAGTTGAGACTTTTCCATTGCTCCAATTAAAGTCTAATTCTAAAGGGAAGTGTCAAGTCACCAAAGGGTCAGGTGATTAGCTCCTTTTCTTACCTAGTACTTCTGCTCCTCCTTCCACATCTTACTAACTATGGCTGTGACCTCTTCAAAGAAGCAAGGAAAAGCTTTTAATAAATTGATTTTAGTAATCGAGGTTTGATTTTGTAGACATTTAAACCAGCTCTCCCCTGCTCACTCACCACCAACTGGTGCTTTTGCACATTCTTCAGAAAATATCCTTTTATAATGCCACAGTTTCCTTGAAATGGTCAAATGCATCTTTATACACCACAGTTGTTAAAAATCTCTTCCTAAGTTTTATATGAAGGGGTAGGATAAGTCCCCTCCAAATTTTCAACTTTCAACCATATAGTACCCTCAATTTTAGTATGAAAGGGGGTTGAGAGGATAAATTCTTAAATTTTCTTTGCATTGTCATTTCAATTGCCTTTGTATCTCAGCAGAAGCATATTTTCCATATGTAACTGTGGTGTGGTACCTTAAGGATTGCCTTACATTGTAGGTAGACCCTTTTGTTATGAATTGAATATTTTTGTCACTCCAAAATAATACACTGAAGCCCTAGTTCTCAATGCAGGAGTATGTGGATGTGGGGCCTTTTAGAAGTTCTAGGTTTAGATGAGGTCTTGAAAGTAAAGCCCCCATGATGGGATTTGTGTCCTCATAAAAAGAGAAAGAGACCAAAATATCCTCTCTGTCACTCCTCTACTCCCTCCCATGTAAGGAAACTGTGAGAAGTTGACCTTCTGCCCACCTAGAAGAGGGTCTTCATCAAGACCTGAACTCATCAGCACCTTGATTTCAGACTTCCCAGCTTCCACCTTGTGAGAAATGAATGTCTGTTTTTTAAGTCACTCAGTTTATGGTATTTCTTTTTAGCAGCTGGAGAAGACCAAGATACAATGAGAACTGATACGCCTTCATACCTCCATTCTAACTAATTGTGTCAGAGACTGGTTTCTCTGCCTCTCCACACAGGTGAGTTTCTATTCTGTGTGGGCCACGCAGAACACAGAATTTAATTGTGTCTCTGTGGGGAGTCAGAATATGTATTTTTCCATTCTCCAAGGTGTTAGAGAGTATGTCTAATATTTTGCATATTTGGGCCACAGACTAGGCTGTAAATTTTGAGAGAAGGCGCTGAATTTTTTTATTTTTTGTAGCCTTGGTTCCTATTACAATATCTGATCTCTGTTATGAATTTAATATAGACTTTACAAGTGGAAAGAAATTTTGAATGGAATTCATTCATGTTAAATGTGTTCCTAGTTTTAGAGGCCATCTGGTTTTATAGTGATTACAGAGTAAATTACTTACTTTTAAGCTAACAGAATGTCAACTCACAAAGTTCTCACCTCCTTTTGTGATCAGAGTTTTTTTGAAGTGTAGTATGGATAAAGCTATTGTCTCGTCTCTAGTAGAGATGAAAGTTGAAGAAAACAGAATTCTTTAGTTGCTAAGGAATGAGGTAGCAAGGTTATAGCAAACTGGCCATGGCTGTTTTATATTTACCAAGGATTTAAACATAAGATAAGGTGCTTTGAAGATAAAACTGGTCATAGGAAAGGGAAAATAGCAGATGATGACAGTCAGTGAGGCATAAATCAGAATACTTAGGGAAGAGTGGGGAGTAGAAACAACCTTTCAACAAAATTTACTGGAGAAAAAATAAAGTGATATGTTTTTCTCAATTAGTTGCAGTTTGAAATTTTAGAAAGATCTTTAAAAATACTGATCCTGGTGGCTAGAGATGAAATTGGCAACCATGTCCATAAACTAAAATTCCCACTTTGGACAGTCTTTTTAAGACTTAAGGTGGCAAAAAACCAGAGTAGCCTAAGAAAACAAAATATGCTGGGCATGTTGTAGGGCAAATATATGAGGTGGTGCAAACCATTTCCTCACTCACCCTTACTTTCCCTCTGCAAAATGGAGAAGATTGTGTTTCATGATCTATAACCTCCTTTCAGTCCCCAAATTGTATCTATTTATTCCCACTCCTAGTATACAGCAGAACTTCATCCATTTTAGAATTTTCTTGCTCTATAGCAAACAAACTCCCATAAATTGATAAAGGATATTTTTTTTCTGTTCAAAATTAGAGTCTGTAGAAGGTAATATTTAACACAAAGTGTAGAAATCACTATCTGGGGCACCTGGGTGGCTCAGTCCATTAAGCGTCTGACTCTTGATTTTGGCTCAGGTCATGATCTCAGGGTTGTGAGGTCCAGCTTTGCATAGGGCTTAATGCTCAATGGAGATTCTGCTTGGGATTTTATCCCTCTCCCTCTGCCCCTCCCCATGCTTGCACCATTCCTCTCTTTCTCTAAGATAAATAAATAAATCTTTTTTTTTTAAGATTTTATTTATTTATCTGACAGAGAGACAGGCAGAGAGAGAAGGGGAAAGCAGGCTCCCCGCTGAGCAGAGAGCCTGATGCAGGGCTCGATCCCAGGACCCTGAGATCATGGCCGGGGCCAAAAGCAGAGGCTTTAACGCACTGAACGACCCAGGTGCCCCGATAAATAAATAAATGTTAAAAAAAGAAATCATTTATAGTGTAAGTCATCAGATTATGGCATAAAAGTGGCACTTTTTATTTTTGGTGAGAAATTCTTTCCTCGTATTTCTCAAACCACACAATATGGACAACCATCACTGCCAGATAAATAAACTCCTTTTGTAAACTGCATTAAGAGTCAAACTGGGGGCATCTGGGTGGCTCAGTTGGTTGAGCCTCCAATTCTTAATTTCAGCTCAGGTCATGATATTGGGGTTGTGAGATGGAGTCCCAGATTTCAAGCTCCACAGAGTCTGCCTGAGTTTCTCTTTCTCTTCCTCTCCCACTACCCTTCCCCTGACTGGCACTGTCTCTCTCTCAAAATAGATAAACAAACAAACAAACAAACAAACAAATAAATAAATAAATAAAATCTTTTTTTTTTAAAGTCAAACTGTAGCCAAATATAGTTTAGTTCCTTGAGAAGTGAGATTAGTTTTTCTACAGCAGAACTCTCTAGAAATATAGTTTCTGAGAACACTGAAGTTTAGGTGGTCATATATAAATAAATAAATCTGTAACATCAGAAATAAATTAAAATGTCATTAGCAGTGAGGATTGACGAAAATACATATCAATAAGGAATAGAGCCATCTCTACATTTTCAGACACATAATGGATCTGAGTAATTAATTTTGTATAACCTATTGGGATTAGGGACTTAGTAGGCCTTACTATCTGTTTTATTTTTTAATATTTCAGGTCTAACCTAAGGAACAATTATATAGGATAAAGGAAACTGGAATAAGAATAACAAGAGATTTTAAAGAGGGCAAAATGTTCAAAGAATATGAGATCTATTGAAAAAAAGTTGAGAAAAAAGATAGAATAGATGGCAAAATGTAAAAAAGAAGAGAAAAGAGAATCAACCAAAATAGGACTTTTTTTTCTTGTGGGAGGGAGGTTAATATTTTCTAGACATTTTAGAGTGTTTGTGCATGAATTTTGAGCCTGACTCCCAGCTCCAGCCATAGTAACTTTATCAACACCAAACCATACCATATTTAAGTGTTCCAAGCATAAAATCCCTGAACTTTCATAGTTCTGTGACATTTACTCATACTGCAGTGATATCCCACCAATTCTCTAAATGTTCTGGAGGAAGGGTCTGATCCTGCTGAATATGTCTACTCTGCAGTGTTAGCCTTGGCTACTTCCTGGAAAACAGTGGGCATTCATGTCTATATGACCTTTATGAAGACCCAACTAGGAGTTAATAAACATACTGTGGCCTTTCTCCCTTACCTCAAATTAGTGTGTTAGTTAGAGGAAGCTTATTTGAGAGAGATACATTTTATATTGGACAATTTTTTTTGTAGTTAATAAATCTGCAGTAAATAAGCAATTTGGAAAAAAAAAAACAAACCTCTAGTTAATTTCCATATAGTTACCACAAAGTGAGTGAGTGGATGTGATATAATTTATTGTAGGGTTTAAGCCACTATTATCTAAAAAGTATTGAATCATAAGATCCACTGGACATGTCCACCAACTCGTAATAAGTGCAAGACAAGAACAAGAAGAAGGATATCCAAACTGAACTACTGCCTCTGTGTGTGTGTGTGTGGTGGGGGGAGGGAGAAGTGAGAAGAGAAATTTGGATATCTGTCACTCTAAGAGAAGACAGAATGTTAGGCTATTCTGTTAGCTGAACCCCCATCCATTACCTTTTGTCAATTTTCACTCAAATGTGCTAACATTAATATAATTTGGTGATCCTGAAAGCTCACCTATATGCAAATGAAGTTAAATAATTAATGCTTATAAATTTTAACTTACTTATGAAGGGATTATGATCAGTGAGATATGCTTTAAGAGGAAAAGTTAGAGGTAAGTTTTAGGGGGAAAAGGTTAAAATAAAAAAGTTTTAATTCTTTATGCTATGGCATAAATTATATGTTATATTTAACCCTCAACAAGGGTTACAAAGGCCCACACTCATTCAGAATCGTTAGTGATTGCCTTAGTCAGTTTGAGCTGCTCCAACAAGGTACCACATAGACTGAGTGGCTTATTATAAACAGAAATTTATTTCTCACAGTTCATTGAAAAGAAGTGATTTATATGACATCCTAAAGTCCTTTGCAAACCAGATACCACATGATGGGAATCATGATTTACTTGAGATGTGCCATTTTGAAATGCTTGATTAAGAATTCCCTAGAGTCAGTTATAATATTGAATGCATTTACACATTTTATGAGCCTAAGACAGGGAGACTAGCAAAACATTTAGGACAGACTACCAGGATTTAGATCACATGTTCACTGCTTGTTAGACTGCCAACTTTGGTACTCACTTAAGCACACTAAGCCTGTTTCCTCATTTATCAATGAGACTGTAGTATATACTTTGTGGGACATCATAAGTGCTTAGCAAGTGTTAACTATCTTTTTTTAATATGCTATACTCAGATCTTCTTCGCACACCAAAAATTAACAAAGTATTTATGTTATTGTATGGGATCCATGTAAAAAAAATGAAAGGTCATTAATTTTAGATGTGTTTGACATGCAGTAAGACCACCATTTGAGTTGATTTTCTAGACCAGTCCTGCCCAATAGAGATATAATGTGAGCCATATATGTAGTTTTAAATTTTCTGATAGTCACATTTTCAAAAATACTTAACCTGTAATTAGTATAAAAATTGTTAAAGAGATATTTTACATGGTGTGAATACTAAGTCTGAAATCCAGTGGTATTTTACTCATACAACTTGTCTCAGTTTGGATTACCATATGTCAAGTACCCAAATAACCACATGTGGTTTGTAACTACTCTTTTGTAAAGTAAAGTGCTAGAATAGACCAATTACCTGGAATATATGATACAATTCCCTTTCTTACGCTCATGGAAGACTTGTCACTCATTTCTGCTGTGCCTGTCCTTGACCTCACTCTTTCCCTCTCAACTCAACACTCAGGCAGCTCCCACCTATTATTGAGAGTTAGAATATACTATGAAACTTACTTGTAAACTTGAGTATATATAATTGTCTATATAAGTTTCTAGGCTGATGCCAAAAATTTTTCTTTGGCCACAAAGTTGTCTTCTAACTATGGCAATAGTGAATCATTAATCTGTAAACTGATTCTCAGATAGCATTAGTCTTGGCAAAAAGAATAGAAAGGCTAAATAGTTGCTTTATAGAAAAGCTGTCTTTAAGAAGTAATTTCTTACAATTAATTGAGTGTTGGAATAGTATACTTATAAACATTTATGGAAAGATATTATTGGACAGTTGTCAGAGGGGATGGACAAAACGGGTGAAGGGGAACGGGAGGTGCAGGTTCCAGTTTTGGAATGAATAAGTCATGGGAATGACAGGTACAGCATAGGAAATATAGTCAATTATATTGTAATAGTGTTGTATGGGGGACAGATGATTGCAGTGAACATAGCATAACATATAAACTTATCAAAGCATGATATTGTATACCTGATACTAATATCCCATTGTATATCAACTGTACTTCATTTTTTTAAAGATTTTATTTATTTATTTATTTATTAGGAAAGAGAGAGAGAGAGAGAGCATGAGAAGGGAGAAGGTCAGAGTGAGAAGCGGACTCCCCATGGAGCTGGGAGCCCGATGTGGGACTCGATCCCGGGACTCCGGGATCATGACCTGAGCTGAAGGCAGTCGCTCAACCAACTGCGCCACCCAGGGGCCCTTCATTTTTTTAAAAAAAAGATATTCTTACTTAAGGTTAAATATAAGATGAATGTTATCTGAACAAATATATTAAAATCTCTAGGTTAAGAAAAGTTTAAATTAGTAATTTGATAAAGGGGCAATTCTTTTATCCTGGTCTTTTCCCTATATCTTCTACTTTCTCTTTTTATTTCTATCCTCTCTTCTTTCTCCTTCTTTATTTTTTCTTTTCTCTCTCTCTCTCTTTCTTTCTCTCTCTCTCACCATTTCTCCCACTGATACATCAATAACTCTTTGCAGGACGCTCATACACACAAAACCTGAAAAACAATTTCTCCATCATAGACCTGTTTCCTGTGCATCATAAGCTAATTTATATCAGTAAGTAGACCCTGACCACTTTTGAAAATGCCTTTGCATGACCCATTTTTCATGACTGTCAGAGAAGGCAGCTTCTACACTGAAATGGAGAATCCTGTCTCAGGACTGTTGATTTCTTTCTTAAATTGGTAAATTTAGAAATGCCACAAAGAGGACACCCACTTGCTGAACCGAACAAATCTACTTTTCTCACACTTGTTTTGACACTGACCCTTTTACAGTATAAAAAGTACACATATTTTTACACTTCTCTCTATTCTTAACAGTTTCTTTCAGGCTTTTTAACTGCATAAGGCATTGTCCTTGAGGAAGAAATCTTACTGAAACCACTGAGCAACTCATTAGCTCAGAAGTTTGTAGGTAGGTGTGCTCCAGGGCACCAACAGATGGTTTAATTGGGTACAAAATTCCAGAAGGCTATGTGCAGATTGGCAACATTTTTATCCAAAAACTAGAGTTACTTTAGCCTTACTGAAAGAAAAGTGCTACCTGAATAAAATATGGGATTTCAAGGAAAGTGGTCAGACCTTCTGTAGCCACAATTCCTCCTTGACTTTCTCATTGACACCTCAACTTGTAACATAATAGATTCACTTCTGTGATTGAAGTCTTATCCCTTGTTGAAATGCAACTTCCCCTGGAGGTTTTAACAAGGTAAATATGAATAACTATTTAAGTCCTTTCCAAATACCCAAAGTTGTAGCCAGTCCTCCACTGATCCCAGACTCCAATAGATCTTTTACTATAAGCACACTGATAAAGATGGGTATGGGAAAGTAACTAGGGGTAAACACATATTCTAAAAGGAAATAATAGCTTTTTCTCAACCACTAGGTCAGGGCAACCTTCCATGTTGCTTATACACTTGTGGTAATGATGGCTTAGGTCTTCTGAATCGATATTTTCTCATTTAGGACTATAAACAGGAGGTGGGATGGAGGGAGACCACATTGGCAGACAGGACAGTGCTCTTGCTGCAGGCTTAGAGAAGTTTATAGACAGGAACACTTATGTGCAAACTGACCAATACACTTAGTCCTATAGAGAAGTTTTGATCTTGTAAAAATGATTCATATATTTTGCCAAAGCTTAAGTTATACAGTGAATATCTGAGTGGTTTCCAATTCTGACACCTTCAATTCAAGGTCTCAGGGCCAAACCATTGCTGACATGTTATTTATCTCTTTATAATTTATTATTCTTAAGTACCTTCTAATGGGTTTCATTGATTTGTTCATTGTACTTATCACAAGGCAGGTTGGCCATTTGTCTAAGTGTGTTGACATTCACATTGATTTTGAATAGCCTTCAATGTCTCTCTTCTTTGGGCAGGGTTGATGAGCCCATGCACAAATAAATAAGTAATTAAGAGAGGATCTTTTCTATTTGTATCTAGTAGTTTTAACACACATACATGGACACACACACATACACACACACACTGTATAGAGACAGGTGGCTGCAACTGGGGAAGAGAACATTTTGGGAAGTATGCTAAGGTGGGTCATGGTAATAATTAGGTACACTTTCATAGTGCTTACTAGATTCTAGACATTATTTTAAATGTTCTAAGTGTAAACTCATTTATTACTTAGAAACAACCCTAAGCACAGCAGATGGTATTATTATTTCTATTTTATATAGGAAGAAATTGAAACACAGACAAGTGAAATAACTTTCTCAAGGTCATACAGTATTTCTGACTTTTCAATCATAAACTGAAGGGTTTAGGAAACAAAAAATCAGTAAATAATTGAAGACCAAAAAATACTTCACCTATCCCATGCAGCTAATCTTTTTGGAGAAAGAGGATGGAAGAAACCTAGTAGAACTTGATTTGACTTTATAACATTCATTCAGATAAAAGAAGGGAGCCTATGAGCTCTTGATTGGCTGGAGCTGATGGAGTTGGCATCAAAAAGGAGAGAAGTACGTATTGATCTAAGAAGATGGCATGTGTACTTAAGAGAATGACTGAAGTGATTTAGCTATCATTAATGGCAGTTAGGCTCTGACTCCTGAAAATGGAAAGTAAGAACAATGTTGATCTGAAGAATAATATACAAACAAAGAATTGTGGCAGTAGATTGAGGCATCTCTGAGGGAGTCCATCAAGAACAAGGGGTACATAAATAACAAGACACAGTTCTTGCTCTACTGATCGCTGCACAAATTCCAAAACATTTATCTTGAAAATCAACCATGTGTGCATGGTATAAAGGTATAAAAATCACCTAAAGTCACAAATATCAGCACATGTGCTCAAGTTTTGTTTATGTCTTATATTCTTCTGAAAAAAATGAAATCTATTGATGATATTGCCTTTTCAGACTCCTACTCACAAATTATTACATTATTGATTCATTCATTAAACTACATGAATATGGTAGGCACTGAAAAGTGAGAGCTGCCATTTATGAATTTGTTAAAACCTTGTGACATGCTTTCATGTAGATTTTGTCATCTTTACCATCACAACAGTTAAAGGAGCTATTATTTTCCTGATCTTGTAGATAGAGGTAGAGATTCAGAAGAGAACTGAATCTCATGCTTGCTCTGTGTCAGTAACTAAGCAAGTCTTTTATAACACTTATCCCTCACAGCAAATCTGTTAAGAGGGGTGTTATCTCCAAGGACATTGAAGCCTAGTGTTTCAGTAATTGCCTAATACACAATAGCTGATCACACAATAGCTGGTGAAATCAGAAAGTATTATAAAACAGATCAATTCCAGCCTGCACTCTTAATGACCTTATTCTTAGAAAACACACTCCAAGATCAAAAATAAAGTTAGGCTTCTGCTTAATTTATGAGTGCTCCTGGGAATCAAACACATCAAAAGCATTAATAGCATAAATTTCACAGATGTTCCAAATCACTGAGGCAGACATCAGCCAATATTAACCTTTCCAATCACTGCATATGGTTCAGCTATTTTTCCATTTTTATACTGAGCCTCAAGTTTGCCATGTGACAGGTGAAAATCCACTTGAGATTTACATAGTCTATTGATAAAGTGGGTAAGATTGTGTCAACCCAATTACAACTACCAGCTGCAGTTTCTTTTCTCACTTGTACTTTTGGATCATATTTAAAATACGTTGCTAAATCTAAAATCATGAAGATTACCCCTAAATTTTGTTCTAGAGTTTTATGGTTTTAGCTCACCTATTCAGGTTATTGATCCATTTTGACTTAACTTTTGTATATGGCGTGAAGTAAGGGTTAACCTTCATTCTTTTGCATGTGAAAATCAACTTGCCCCAACACATTTGTTGGAGAGATTATTCTTTTTCCTTTAAATAGACTATCACCCTTATTTAAATTTAATTATGCCTAGAAGCTCACTTTTGTATCAGTAATAATTTGCATTTGTGGGGCACTTTGTAAACTATCATCATATATTGATCTTATATACGCTAAGAGTTAGGCATAAAAATGATCCTAATTTCACAATGAAGAAACTGAAAATCATATCTATTGTATGATTTGTACAAATACAAACTATAAAATAGCAATTTAGTAGTCAAAACCTTCCAAAGTTTAGTTTAAATTTTTCTGACAAATATTTGTTTCTTATGGCACACAAGTTCTAGATGCCTCAAGCATGGAGAGGATGCAAATGGAGAACTGGCTCAGAAAGGATGACACATTTAGCAACCTCAATGTCATGGAACTAAAACATGTGAAGTGATGGTTATATTTTAGACAAGGTAGTCACTAATTACAAAGTACTGAGGTTTCCAGATACTTGCATTAAAAAAGAATTAAATAGATACAAAGCTTTCCCTGTAGTTACATATCACTTATGAATTCAAAATATTTTTTTTAAATTGGTGGGAAAAAGAAGTAAATACTTTCATTTACATCCACGTGGAACACCTCATTTATGTTCCACGTGGATTTACTAAAACTTAAATGTGTCACCATGGGATGGTGAGGAAATAATGGGTTTGGCAAACACTGCTTTAGGATCACAGCCAATTACAATGCTCAGTCACTGTCTGGAATACTCTTATTATTTAAGAGAATTTCGTTTTTACTGAGAAGTACAATATAAACGTGGTTAAGATGACTAATGTCCCCACAAAATGTCCAACTCTTAATCCCTGCAAACCTACGAATAGGTTACTGTATGTGGTAAAAGAAACTTAGAAGATGGAATTAAGTTAATAATATTGAGGTGGGTTACTCTGGATCATCTGAGTATGTTCAATTCAATCATAGGGGGCGTTATCAAAGGGAGGGAGGATGATCTCATTCAGAGCATGAGAGAGATGATGTAAAGAAGAAAGTACAGGTCAGAAAGAGAGATGATGCTATATTGCTGTCTTTGAAGATGGAAGAAAAGGCCTTAAACCAAGGAATGCAGGCAGCTTCCAGAACCTAGGAATGGTAAGGAAATGGATTCTTCACAAGGAATGCAGCCCACTAAGCCCTTTATTTTAGTCCAGTTAAACTCAGTTTTGGCTTCAACATCTAGAACTACAAGTTAATAAACTCATGTTGTTTTAGATCAATAAGATTGTGATGATTTTTATATCAACAGTAGAAAACTAAAACATGTTTTAATACAAATAAGCATCACATTTTTCCAAATTCAAGAAGATTGTTGAATAAGATTTACTTAGATAACTCATTTTATTACAAAAGCAAATAGACAATATAGAAAAAATTGGGTATTTTTCAAATAATTACAAATTAATAGCGTATCTAGGGAAAATCTCGATGCAGCATATAAAAGACCTCTATGGGAGAAAATAAAATTGAATCTGAACTAAACAAAACACATACACCTTAACAAAACATATAAAACCTAAATGGATCCAAAATCTGAATGAGAAAAGGAACACTATAAAGTGGAAAAAAAATTTTTTTGTTTGTTTTTGTTTTTTAAGATTTTACTTATTTATTTGACAGAGAGACACAGCAAGAGAGAGAACACAGGCAGGGGAAGTGGGAGAAGGAAAAGCAGACTCACCGCCGAGCAGGGAGACTGATGTGGGTCTCGATCCTAGGACCCTGGGATTGTGACCAGAGCTGAAGGCCCACCCAGGTTCCCCAAAAATGTTATCTTTTAAATACAAACTTTTTTTGAGATAAAATATACATAAAACATACTCTTTACATTGGTGAGTTTTAGCAAATGTATACACCTGTGTGACTACCAATGTTACTAAAGTTGTGTTGATTATTTCTGTTACTCCAATAATATCTCCCTTATGCCCCTTCTAGTCAATACTCTACTCATGGCCCAAAACAACATTTTTATGGCAACGAGATTTTACTTCAAATAAGTGATGTTTCATTTTATGATAGAGTGTGAAAGTATTTTCCAAAGTGACTATACCTTCCTTAACATACTTGGAAAAATAGATCTTTCATTTTAGCCATTCTGGTGAATTGTAGCAGTAACACATTATGGACTAATTTCTATTCCTGGAATAAACTACATTTCGTCATGGTGTATTACTATTTCTTATGCTGCTAGATTATATTTCTTAACTTTAAAAATTATTTTAAAATATACGTTCATGAAGGATACTGTAATGAAGTTTGTTGCTTTGTAATCTTTGTAATCATGTGTCTGCCTGATTTTTTTCTTTTCTTTGATTTTGGATTCAGAGAGATGCTGACCTCATAAAATGAGCGGAATTTTTCTTTGTCTTCCATTTTAGAATAAAATTATTTTTAAATTATTTTTTTAAACACTGGTAGAATTACAACTCAAATTGCCTCAAATCTGAATTTTTCTTTGGGTTGTTTAAAAAAACAAGAACAACTTGAAATACAATTGCTTCAATGTATGTAAGTCTATTCAGGTGATCTATTTCTACTGGAGAAAGCTTTGAAGTTAGATTTTTTTACAGAAATTCTCCATTTGAGGGACACCTGGGTGGCTCAGATGGTTAAGCGTCTGCCTTCAGCTCAGGTCATGATCCCAGGGTCCAGGGATCTAGCCCCAAATCCGGGTCCCTGCTCAGAGGGAAATCTGCTTTCCCTCTGCCTCTGACTGTCTCCCCAGCTCATGTGCATGCTTTCTCTCTCAAATGAATAAATAAAAAATTAAAAAAAAAAAAACCCAAATGATTTCTCCATTTGATATAGGTTTGTTAAATTTTTCAACATAAAGTTATTAATATGTCTTTATTATCATTGTAATATTTGTAAGACTGATATTGATGTCTCATCTTTCTTTCCTAGTATTGATGATCTGTCTTCTCCTTTTTTCCTTGGTCAGTTTGGCTAGGGTTTATAAATTGCACTGATTTTTTTTTTTTAAGATTTTATTTATTTATTTGACAGAGAGAGAGAGAGATTACAAATAAGCAGAGAGGCAGGCAGAGAGAGGGGGGAGCAGGCTCCCCACCGAGCAGAGAGCCCGATGCGGGGCTCGATCCCAGGACCCTGAGATCATGACCTGAGCCAAAGGCAGAGGCTCCAACCCACTGAGCCATCCAGGCGCCCCAATTGCACTGATATTTTTGAAGAACCAACTTTTGAGCCATTGATTCTCTTTATTATTTCTACTTTACTTGATTTCTATGTTTATCCTTATAATCCCCTTAGATATAGTTCCTTTGGTTTTAATTTCACTTCATTTTTTCTATTTCTTTAGGTAGAAATATAGATCACTGTTTATATTCCGTACCTTTTTCCTAAAAAAAAAAAAACACACAAAAAACTTTAAAGATATAAATTTCCCTCTAATCACTACTTTAGGTTATTACATAAAATATTATATTTTAATTTGTTTTAGTTACATATACTCTTAATTTATTTCTAATGTTGCCAAGCATAAAATTTCTTAATGAATTTCCTACCTGATCTTGATTTTTGGAAGGGGGGTGTTCGTGTTCTATAAATATTAATTAGGTTGAGTTGGTGGATATTGTCTTTTAAGTCTACTTTTCCTAATTAATTTTCATTGTAATTAAAGCTAAGGAAATTTTAAATGATTATAAATATAAATTAACCATATCTTAAATTACCTTATTAATTTAAATTTGTTTAACTGTAATACCAATTACTTAGAGGTAAATATTGAAATCCCCAAATATAATTGGTAATTTGCTTCTTTCCAATTTTTGTTTGGTTAGCACATATTCCATGTGTTTGGAAATGGTTATAATTGGGTGCATATACATTTGAACTACATGTTTTTCATAAATTTGCTTGTTCTATCATTTAAATTTTTTTTCTCCCTGGTAATATTTATTCTCCTGAAGTCTCATTCATAGTATTAAAATATTGACTTAAGCTTTCTTATGATTAGATATTTTATAGTATAACTTTTTGCAATCTTTTAATTTAAATGTATGGTAGGCTGTATAATGATCCTGAGAAGATGTCCATGTCCTATTATCTGGAACCTGTGAATATACCTTACATTGCAATAATGTAGATTTGATTAATTAAGGATTCCGAATTTCAGAGATTATCCTGGGTTATTCACATTGATCCAATGTAATCAAAAGACTTCTTATAAGAGGGACATGGAGCATCAATTTCAGAAAAAGACAGTTGAAGATGAAACCAGATATTGGAGTAATGTGCTTTGTACAAAGAATGAGCAACGAACAAGAAATTCAGGTAGACTCTAGAAGCAGGGGAAAGTATGGGTAGAAAAACATTTCTTAAGTAAAAAGTCAAAATTTGTAAAGCAAAATAAATGGAAGAGTTTGGTAGTATTACTATTAAGTATTTTTATTCAATAGTTTGGTGTTGGTAAAATTAAGCACTTTCATTCAGTGAAATTAACATGTTAAAAACAATTTTAGAGAATAATTAACATTTCTAAATCTGACAAGGAAATAGCATCTGAAAATATAAAGATCTCCTACAAATTAAAAAAAAAAAAAGGGCCGTACCATAGTGAAAAACAAAATCAACAGAGGTTGAAACCTGCAGCTAGAGAAAAAACAAAAGGTTAAAACAGTAATGGTTAATTTTATATATCAACCTCATTGGCATTGAGGTGCCTAGATTACAGATTTTTTTCTGAGTGTGTCTGTGAGGTGTTTCTCAATGAGATTAGCATTTTAATTGGTGAACTCAGTAGACTGCCTTTCTGAATAGAACAAAAGGTGGAAGAAGGAGAAATTCATCATTTTTTGCATCCTACCCGCTTGCTTGTGTTGGGACATCTCATCTTTTTTGGTCCTCAGACTAGGATTTACACCATTGGCTCCCCTGGTTCTCAGGACTGCAGATTTGGACTGAATTACATTATTGGCTTTCTTCATAATCATGTGAGCCAATTTTTCATAATAAATATATATCAAACAAATTATTCATTCTCCTTTTCTGGAGAACCCTGACTAATACAAACAGATTATGAAGAGGAAAGCATAATTAATTATCAGAGTTGTTAAACTTAAAATATCAAAAAGTATGATGCCTATTAAACTCGTAAAATTTAGAAACTCAGTATAATCAACAAGTGATGTGGATGATAGGGAAACATCTGCAGTTTAGTATTATATATTGGTCCTGCCATTCTGGAGAGCAGTCTGGTATGAATTAGTCAAATTAAGTATTCTATGTCTGCATATGTATGCCAAAGAATTTCTCATAAAAGTCCATAAACATGTATGCACAACAATATGTATACAGTTTGGTTCTTCTGTGTGGAGAGGGGATTTTGAATCCAACATATGTTGGACACACATCATTAAATCTTGGTCAATGATTAGAATACTGGACAAGATGCACATACTGAAGAATAGATAGATCTCACAAGCATAAGCTGGGGTGATAAAGACACAGAATAAGGTGCAATACTTATTTAAATTAAAATACACTCATACTTAATATGTATTTAGTGTGATGTATACAAAAATGAAAATATACTAAATACTTAGAATAAAATTATCTTTGAAATGTATGGAAGTTGGGAATGTGAATCAAATAGTATTAGAAAAACATTTCACCATCTTCCTTGTATTCAAATATGACTATGTGAAATAGTTCTAACCAATGGTGAAAGGTACTGAGAAACCTTATTAAAAGAGAGCATACTAAACTATTACGTATTTTCTATTGTTTCGACATTCTTGTCACTGTTTGGAGTGCAGATGAAATGCCTGGAGTTTTAGAGTGATTTTAAAGAAATTTTTGTTCATGAGAGAATGGTAAAAAGAATTGCAGAGACGTTTGATAACTTTGTGAAACTGGATTAAAATAAACATTTGTCAACCTCCAGAAATCTTATAGCTTGTTAACTGTAGCAAACATAATCCTTTCTGAAACTACAGCAAACTTGGGCAGATTGAGATACTTCTCTTAAAGGCTCTCCCAGGATCAGCATTCAGGAAGAATTGGAATTACTGAGCTCTGCTATTTCATTACACTAAAATTAAAGTTCAGCAGTGGAAAGATCATGAGTTTTAAAGACATAAACTATGAGTTCAAATCTCATTCTTCTCAGTTGCTGTCTGTGTAACCCTAAGAAAATTACATAAACTGCTTCTGCTTCAGTGTCTTCATCTATGATATAAGAAAAATATTACATCCTTACAGTTTTGAGATTTAATAGAGATAATGCACTTGAGATGCTTGGCATTTATTCATTAAAATTTACTTTCTTTCCTGTTGAACAAATATCTTTCATTTTATCAAGGGAACAATTCAAAAAGAGCAAGAAAATTGCCTTTGCACCAGGAAAGGGGCCTCGGGTTAGTTATCTAAGGTTGGATTCAGGCTGACAGTGATGCAATGACCCTTTTCAAATCATGCTGTAGAAGTTAAACCACCATATGTCATCGCAGATGGTGTATTGGCAGGAGGGAGCTGTGATATTTCAAATGACAAAATAGAGTCAAAGGCACTTTAAAAGGTTAACAAGAGGGTCTAAAATTCTTGAAATGAAATCGAACAGGATTATATATAAAACATTTTCATTTGGATTTTAAAAAACAATCACATAGGATTGAAAAAGGAGGGATTCATTTGAAAAGTTTTGGTTCAAAGGCCAACA
This sequence comes from Nasua narica, assembly GCA_028533885.1. Lineage (NCBI taxonomy): Eukaryota > Metazoa > Chordata > Mammalia > Carnivora > Procyonidae > Nasua > Nasua narica. The sequence goes on from CM052811.1 coordinate 37,928,069, forward strand.
TTTGGTATTGACCATGATATCAGTTTAAACCAACAAAATGATGTATATGAAGGTGGTGAATTTAAAGTGGCTAGTCAAAGGTGTCTACATGTTAGTTTCTCTTTGCTCTTATGATCTTAAAGATGACAGTAAAAACAAACACATAAAAACAAAAGATACAGGATATAGACTCTCTGTAAATGAGAAGTTTGTGCCTATACATGGATAAAGTCAATCCAGAAAGTTAGAGACCAGTACTCATAGGTGACAACTTCAGTGGATGAAAGAGTTTCTCTGGATAACCAACAGAATCACAAAAACGTAGCACAAAGGGAAGAAGTGAGAATGGTAGCTGAAACAGGGGTTTGGTTGAAATGCTGAATATTGAATTACTCTGTCAGTCTAATGTCTACATTTTATCTCATCACTGCCATTTCCTCACGCATTATCCAAGTGGAATAAAAAAAAGCCACAACATTTTCCCACCATTATCAAATACTGGCTAGTACTTTAAAAAAGTAACATCTTAAAGAGGAACTAGGACAGCTAAAGTAGACTTTGGACCTCTACAGAAAGGTACACCTATGTGAGCATTCCACCCAGTCTACAGATAAAGTCTCTGTTTTTGACTCTGAAATAAATGTTTCCAGCTTTGAACCTGACAAAAATTCCAAGAAAATTCAATAAAATTTCCCACTCATGGGAGTGTCAAGAGAAAAAAACATAATTCTGTGGATAGAATAGTACAGGTACAGATAAACAGTTATTATTAAAAATAAAATCAGTGCCATTTCAAAAGTCTCTTTGTGATCAGAAAATATCATTGTGGTCAAAAAGTCTAATTATGTTTGTGAAATACAGAAAACATTTATGTTAGTAATTATAATAATACATGGAGGGGCACATGGGTGGCCAGTCAGTTTAAATGTCCCTCTCTTGGTTTCAGCTCAGGTCATGATCTCAGGGTCATGAGATGGAGTCCCACATTGAACTTCATGCTCAGTGCAGAGCCTGCTTGAGATTCTCTCTCTCCCTCTTCCTATACCCCTCCCACTCATGCTCTCTTGCTCTCTCTCTATGATAAATAAATCTTAAAAATAATAATAAATAGAAAACATATGAAAACAATACCCATATTTAAAGAAAAATTAACCTACCAGAGTTCTGCCTCAGATAATGGCTAGCTCATATCAGACTAATCCTCTTACAAATAAAAGTTATATATCTGAACAAAATGTTAGAGTAAACCACATGAAGGCACTGGAAATTTTCCAAAACCAGGCAGAAACTGGAAGGCAGTTGATGACTCAATGAGAACATAATGTCTAGGAGCTGTGTTTTGTGACTTTTATCCAGAAGGAACTCCCTAAATGGTTTGGTTGAAGTTGGCATGAAGTCATATAGAAGTTTGCTGCCTACCTGCTCATGAACTGAACAGAATTGGAGCTTCCAGAAGAGATGAAAAGTAAAGAAGAGGATCTCAGAAGGGAGGAAAATGCAGGAGTGAAGCCCAAAATCTTTGTATAAACTTCATAGAAAAACTTTGACTGAGTTCTGAACTATAAACGTATGGGGAAGTTTCCAGAACTTCTGGAGGAATGCAAAGTCTAAAAGGCTAGAACTGCTATAAGGTAAGGGAGAAATATGTCTGAGTTAATTCCAGCCAAATTCATTGTTTAGTAGAACAAAATCAACACTCTTTAAAATGTCTACAGTTTATCAATTCACAATGTCATGTACACAATAAAAATTATTAGACATGAATAGAAACAAAAACATTGACATATTCAATAGACAAGGCAAACAATTGAAACTGACAAAGAAATGATACAGATGTTAGAATTAGTAGCAAAGACTATAATGTCGCTTTCACAAATATGTTGAAGAACTTAAAAAAAATTGTGTAATAATGAATAAACAAATAGGAGATTTCTGTGAAAAAGAGGCAAATATACTTTAAAAGGAATTATTAGATTAAAATTTATAAAATATGAAATTAAAATTTTACTGGATGATTTAACTACAGATTAAATGTCAGAAGAAAGGTCACTTAAATTGAACATAGACCAATAGAAATTATTGAAAAATAGAGAAATAAATATTTTTTAAAATTAAAAGATTCTCAGTGAGTTGTGTGATTATATAAACCACCTAATATATATTGAAATGAAGTCAGAGAAAGAAGAAAAAAAGAAAGGAGAAAAAAATACTTGAAAAAATAATGTCCCCAAACTTGCCAAATTTGTTGATTGACTAGATGTTTATATCCAAGAAGTTCAATAAACGCCAACTAGTATAAATATAAAGAAAATAACACCTAGGCAGACAGAGTCAAATTTTCAAAATCCCGAAATAAAGAAAATGTCATTAAAGTATTCAAAAGGAAGTAATATATTACATATAGGGGAGCTATAATAAGAAAGACTGCTACATTTTTTTTTTTTTTTCAGAAACAATGTAAAGATGAAAATAAAACAAATCTTTAGGGGCACCTGGGTGGCTCAATTGGTGAAGTGTCTGCTTTCAGCTCAGGCCATGATCCCAGCATCCTGGGATGGAGTCCCTCATTGGGCTCTCTGTTCAGTGGGGGGTCTACTTGTCCCTCTGTCTGCCACTCCCTTTGCTTGTATGTTCTCTCTCTCTGTGAAATAAATAAATATTTAAAATCTCTCTTGGATTCACTCAGGGAAGGTTACTCACATGTTTACTGAGGAATCTTTTATTTTTTAATTTTTTTAAAGATTTTATTTATTTGACAGAGAGAAACACAGTGAGAGAGGGAACACAAGCAGAGGGAATGGTAGCGGCAGAAGCAGGCTTCCTGCCGAGCAGGGAGCCTGATGTGGGGCTCAATGTGGGGCTCGATCCCAGGACCCTGGGATCATGACCTGAGCCAAAGGCAGACGCTTAACAACTGAGCCACCCAGGCGCCCCCTGAGGAATCTTTTATACCTCATTGGTCCCAGAACCAAAATCAAGCTGTGTTACCTGATAAATCAGCCATAGATCATCAATCTATACACTTTCAATTATCACTATGGATAAACTGTCACAGAGCCCTTCCAGGTGAGTGTTACTATTTGTTCATCTATTTAGCTAGTGAGGGCATTTCAACCAGCTAGGGCATTTCCTTCCTAGCTTGACCGATAGTCATTATTATGGCCCTAGACATCCTTAGAGATAAGCTACTGCAAAAAGACATAAAAGCCAATTGCAATGTAAAGAATCTATTTGGATCCTAAATCAAACAAGCTATAAACATAGTAAACATTTGAGATATTTTGAACAGTAGTTGGTTATATATTGGTTTTAAGATTTATTATTATTTTGTTGTGCTATTGTTATGGTTTATATTTTCAAATGTCCTTACAAAATAGTTACAGATAAAGTTACATGACATTTAAGATTTAAAAAATAGTAATCCAGTAGCAATCTCAAAGCATATGGTAAGTTTGCAGTGCTAGGGAGACCATATAACTTATCATACAACACAGTGAAAGTGAAAGGAGAAGTTTTTAGGAATTTTCCTGGGACACCATGCATAAACCTAGTATGTCTTTAGCAAAACAGAAGGTATGGTGACTATCCATTGTATATCCATGTGGATGGACTTAAATAGAACACCTTGTATATAAATGAATAAATTCATATTGATTGGTCTAGATTTAATTTGAACATTTATGACAGGGACCATTTAAGAGAAAGTAAAAGATTCTGGTGACTGCTCTACAGAAACCAAAAAATTAAGAGAGAAAAAAATGAAATATTATTTTATACTGATTATTTGATCACTCAATATATTCAGTACTGTTTAGAAATTAAAATGTACTCTATGACTACCAAATTAAGTATTGTTTTATTCTCTTGGAAAACTATTATTGTTGTGAAATCTTATTAGTTTATTTAACATGTTGGCTCCTGTGGTAGCTTCCTCATATTTTTAACATTGTTATTTAATTGTCCTGGAATAAGAAATCCTGAAGGATTTCTTCTGGAGAGTTCTTTATAAAACAAATAATATAGCTCAGGAGATACACTCTAGCAAACATTATACTGGGGGTTACTAGTTCAACTCTTTAGAGAGAAGGATGGTTAGTTATGATAAGAAAGTCAAGATACGTGGGGATGCTTTGTGTAAAAAACCATCCATTGCTGTTATCCATGTTATTACATGGAATTATATCTAAAAGTCACATTGAACTTATTACATTGAATTACATTTAAAAATCACATATAGCACTGTATATCACTGTATGTTGAATAAGAATCCTTAAATTTACAATTCAAAAAATTAAAAAAAATAACTAACATATTTAGACTACTTTATACTTGGCAAGATACTTTCACATGCTGCTGAGTGTTCCTGATTATTATTGTTCAGTTGAATGCTTAAATTTAACTTGTTTTAGAAGTGCAAATATTTAGTGCAAATATGTATAAATATTACAGTGACTTTATCATAACTTAATATCTATTACATTTTTAGGAAATGGTTTGCCATTTTTTCTTAATATTTTTTTAACAGTGTAGTTTACTTATTTTCTCTGTTTTTGAAGTTGCTGATCAGATGATGGGGTCTTCCTACCACAAAAAGAGTACAGGATGCAGGCTATTTGGCCAATTATAGTTCTCCATCCCCCAAGGTAAAGTCATTGGTGTAGAAGGGTATATTTAATCTATGAAGGATAAATCACAGTGATTTTTTTTTTTTCAGGGAAGACTGGTCTCTGGGAGAGTGAGATTCTTTTTTTGATTTTGATGTGATGAGAGCTGAGGAATATACAAATCATCTTTGTATTTTTCTATGTATATTTCTATGTATATATACATATACATATATTTTCTTTTTTGTATACATATATTTTCTATGTATATGTATGTATAATTCTATGTATATTTCTATGTAAAGAAATTATCAAAGAATGAAATCTAAAAAGGAAGGCCAATTATTAAATAGTAGACACGACATCGCTAAATACTGTCAGTTTAGGGGCACCTGGGTGGCTCAGTCATTTAAGTGTCCAGCTCTTGATTTCGGCTCAGGTTATGATCTCAGGGTCCTGAAGTCAGCTCCACACTGGGTATGGACCCTGCTTAAGGTTCTCTTTCTCCCTCTCCCTTCCCCTCCGTCTCTCTCCACTCTTTCTCTCAAAAAAAAAAAAAAAAAAAAAAAAGTTTGGGTTTAATTTTTATAATCTCAGAGACCTGCTTGATTTATTGAACAAGAAGAGGAAGTTTAGTTCATTTGTGAGACAGACTTCAATGCACCTGCCCATGAACATAACTATTCCAATCTTGACTTTTTACAGTTTTCTCTATCAGCACTATCATTCACCTGTTGTTGCTGCCTTAGTACCATTTTCTACAGCAAAAACCATTGGTGTTGCTTGGTATATCAGGGCTCAAAATAATATTCATCCTTCCATCTTCCAAATCTATCTTTCTAAATCATTACCTTCTTTCATTCTCAACCATCTTCATCTGAGAGTGACTTCTCCAGCTTTGTTTTACAGTGATGGACAGACTTTAAAATGCCCCCACCATGATTCCCACATCCTGCTGTTAATTCCTTTATATAACCTATAGCCCTTAACTGGGTGGGACCTGTGACTTACTTCTAACTAATAGAATATATCAAAGATGATGAGGTATCATTCTTGTACTTATATTACTTTACATAAGGTTCTGTTTTGCCATTAGACTCATGTACAGACTCCTTGCTGCCTAATTGAAATAAAACAGTCATGTTGAAAAAGTCCATGTGATAAGGAATTTGAGCAGCCTCTAAGAGCTGAGGACAGCCTCTAGCCAACAGCCAGAAAGAAGGTGAGGCCTTCAGTCATACAGCTGGAAAGAAATGAATCCTGACAACAGCAAGTGAGCTCAGAAGTAGATTCCTCCCAAATTGAGCCTCCAGTTGAGAATGTAGCCCTGCATTATTCTGAAAATCTAAGCAGAGGACCTACGTCCTGACCTGCAGAAACTGTGTGATAAAAGTGCATTATTTTAAGCTTATAAGTTTGTTTTAATGTTGTTACCCAGTAATATATAATGTACTTCCCATAAAAAGTCATTTCAACCAAATTTTCAATTAATGATACACTTAATGACATTTATTGATGCACTAACCTTTCTTATGCCAGTTTTAAATTCTTATCTATTCATCTGTCTTCTCCTAGAAAACAATATAAATTTTCAAGAACAAGGGTTATATCCTCTACCTATTAATTGGTGACAAACTCCAGAATGCTAGAGTTTTATATTATAATAAGGTTTTGCATGTTTCTGCTGTGAATCAAGGTTTCTTGTATAACGGATCCTTTTGGCTACTAAAGAAATGAAACAGCGTGATCATAAAAAACAATCCTACTGGGGCGCCTGGGTGGCTCAGTTGGTTAAGCGACTGCCTTCGGCTCGGGTCATGATCCCGGAGTCCCGGGATCGAGTCCCATATCGGACTCCCGGCTCTGCGGGAAGTCTGCTTCTCCCTCTGACCTTCTCCCCTCTCATTCTCAATCTCTCTCTCTAATAAATAAATAAATAAAATCTTTAAAAAAAAACACAAAAAACAATCCTACTTTTTTTGATTCTTAGTCTAAAAGTAAAATTCTAGGTATTTCATGAGCAACATTGTAATGCAGAGTTAACAGCGTCGTTACACAGGTGTGGTAGCAGAATTCTAAAATGAAACTGAATGACCTACACAGTTGTCTAATTCTTCCCAGGTGTCGTGGGGGGTGATACGTGAATCCAAAGGGTATCAGATCTGTGATTAGGTTACTTTATTTGCCAAAATTGACTTTTTAAAAGGGAGATTATCCTCGGTGGCCTAATCAAACAATCCCTGTGATAGGCAGAATTCTAGGCCGGAGGGCAGCAAGGCGTTGAAGGTGGGGTTTATGTGAAGGGCCCCAGGCGTCTCAGGGCCGGAAGGAAACAGGCCTATAACTCAGCTTTGACCGCGTCCCAGCGCGTTAGCCCAGTCTCGCGGGAACTCCCAGAACTTGCGGGAAGGGGACGAAGAAACCTCAGATAAGCTACACCTGGACGTCCTGCCTGCGGAAGGCCCACGTCCCCTGCACCCAGACAGGGCGTGGGGGTTCTGGCTCAACCTACCTTTCAAGAAGGTGCAGTCAAGAGTTAGGCAAAATAGGGCGGTGTGCGCGGTGGAGCACTGGCAAGCTGAGGGCAGGGTGCCCTGCGGCACCGGCTGTGTTCGCAAGGGCGGGGACCGGAATGAACTGGCCCTGGTCGGTTTGGGGGAGCTGTCGCGCGCGCGTGCCCTGCAATTGAGACTCTCAGGAGTGTACCTCTCATGACAGCCAGGAAGGAATTGGGGACTTCAGCCTTACAAGCAGCAGAGAACTAAATTCTGCCAACAACTTGAACGATCTTAGGAGCAGATTCTTCCTCAGAGCCTCCAGATGAGAACCAACCCAGCTAACGACACATTTCAGCTTTCGAGGACAGCGGTCCCGCACCCCAGCTATGCTGTGCCCAGACTTGTGCCTTACCGAGCTGTGAAATAGTGAGTTTTGTTTTAAGCTACTAATTTTGTGGTAATCTGTTACACAGCAGTAAGGGGGGGGCGGGGGGGGAATTGAAGAGATGCATATTTCCATACACATTAACAAGAGTTAAATCAATGGAGGATAAAATAGAAAAAAAAGGGGGGAGGGGGAGATGGAATGTGAAAATGCATACTAGAAAAAAATAAGAAAAAATAGCAGTATTGGTTTGATACTGGAAAATCATTGACAGAAAATTTGAGTGAAAATCAGAGGAAGTTCGATCAGAAAAAAAATTGATGTACCTCCATAATGAAGAGAACAAAAGGTTATTACTCTGCACAATCTTATGTACAAGTAGAAATTTATACAGATTGAAGTGAAAATGTTAAGAGTATGACTTAAATTGTCTGGAACTCTAATTTTTAAATCGTGGCTTTCCTCCCATTCCCACAAAGACTGTTTATCCTTGCTTTTTACTGGGCTCTTACCTACCTAGTAGGGATGTTGATAGATTCTCCTCCACATCAAAACCATCCCTTACTCTGTTTTAGCTTTGGAATGTATCCAATAAATGTTTGTACATCAAAGTGTTAATGACCAATGATGGTAAATGCATTAAATTCATTGGGGAAATTTTACATTTGCTAGAGCAATATGCCTTAAAATTCAAATTATTAATCATGTCTTTTAAACCCTTGTAACACTCTATCTGGTAAGAAATTTTGTACTGTATGGTGTTAAGAGAAAATATTCTCTGAATATCTCATTTCTATACATCTTGTTAGCAGAGACATTGGCAACTTTGGCTCCAGGCTGTCTTCTAGGAATGCTTATTTAGTGAGCAGCTTGGAAAGATAGAGATAGTATATCCTTCCAGAATAGAGAGTGAGGATTTTTGCTATGTAATATAATAAATATAATGTGTTCCTCTGGGGAAAAATTTATGAAAGTTTGCTTAAAGCCAAATATAAAAGATCAGGGCCTTCTAATCTTTGGATTCTTCAACTGTGAGTCAAAGCCACTGCTTTTGAAATTTCTGCCTGCAGCAGTTGGTCACCCTCATGAGACTTGGGAGCAGAAGGGATCTTTGGAAGGCAGCTATGCTCACCACTATACCACCAACACCAGAAGGTATCTTTGTAAACATGAAACCCAGTTTGAGTGGTGTGCTGGGTGTAATAAAGCCTCCTTTTCTCTCTCACAAGTCTCGTGTCTTTTGCCAGCACCTATGGAATTGTGGAAGGTTAACTGGTTAGCAGCAAACAAGGTAGATTTTAAACCATTTATAATGCTTCACAGAATTATTGACCTGCTTAACTGTGAAATTACACAAGGTGAGAAACTTTGAGACAGAATATAGCAAGAACTTAGAAAACAAAAGGACGTAATTTAGGCCAAGAAAGGAGACTAATTTGCCAACAACCAGGACTAAGATGCTATATTATGTAACAGTGAGACAATGAGTCTGTTTGAGGAAATGAAACCAAAGAAGCTCAACATAATAAAAAATGTAATTACAATTATAAATTTGCATGAGTACATCAATTTTTCTCAGGGCCTTTGCTGAACCTTATTTGCTTATTTTTTTAAAAAATTTTTTAGGTAGTGTCTCTTTAATCACAGAAGAGAGTAGAAAATCTTACAGTCCCATTAAGTGAGAAAATTAGTTCAAGTCTATGGATTGCTTCAAGTGTCTTCAACCAAAAGCTGTCACTCAAATAGATAGGGGCTGGTATGTAATTTGTTTGTCTTTAATAGATGAGAGAGAATTAATAAAAACAAAACAGATACCACCATAACTCCACTTAAGTATTTGAAAGCAATTAGATCAGTTTTGTAAATGACAAAGCAAAAGGGAAAATACACATTAGAAAATAGTATGTTGAAATGGCAAGTTGAAAAAAAAAATGATTCAACTGTTCAACCTATTAAATATTCAGGAAGGCTAAGTAAATCAAACTGGAAGGACTGCAGAAAGTCTAAACTTTCTAAATTACTGTTCTAAACTCTCTTCCTCAAGACTATATGTATACACCATTAGCATATCTTACAAGTCTCATAGCAAGGTCCTAAGTATTGTTCTGCCCATCGCTGGCAATGTAATTTCTCTGTCCCTGTTGTACTTTCTTCAAGTCTGTATGATCTTTAAGTTCCATCTAAACTATGGAAATCTGGGATAGTTGGCAGTTCCAGCTAGTGATGTGCTGGAGCTGGCATGCAGCAGCTTATAAAAGCTGATTATGCAACTCTTCCCAGCATTGTTTTATGATTTCATGTTGGTAGCTTAAAACTGGCCATAGTGGGAGCATTTACACTATGGATATTGGTAGATATTACAAATATGAGCTTTTTTTTTTCACCACAGAGAACTGATTGTTAAATATTATATCTAGCATATTATTGATTATAGTCTATAGCAATCTTTACTTTTAGACAAAGTGTTGCAAACTCTTCTGCCTTTAGGTGTAAATGAGTAAAATAAGTTAGGTGTAGTTAAAACTAACACCAAGTTTATAGTTCAGAAAACATGATGGATGATGGTGTTAGAATTTCTGTTCATATGACGAGACTTGCTATTACTAAAATCCAGATAATTACTGCCTTATGGAAATGCTGGCCATGTATATCCACATTTTGGGTTATATGTTTGCTTATTTTAAAATTTATAACATTATGTATTGGTATAGTTTCAAATATAAAAAAAATGCAAATGTAGGGCAGAGAAATCCCATTACTTTTTTTTTTTTTGAAATCCCGTTACTTTTTAACCAAATTTATCAGTTATTTATATTTGGCTGACTTCCTTTATAAATCTATTATATATGTTTGTATATGTATTCTGCGTATTTCAGTATATTGGTAGAATGACAATTTTTTTTCTGATTCATTTAAAAGTAAGTGGAGACACTCCTTCCCTTTATCCCTAAATTTTTCACTTCCCTTCACTCCTAAATTTTCACTGTTACTTCCCAAGAACACTATTGTTATGTTGTACAAACATAGAACAGCTATCAAAATGAAGATATTTAAGATTAATTCAATATTATTATCAAATCCCAAATCCACATTCCAGTTTCATCAGTCATAACAGTGTGTCCTTTATAATTATTTTGTTAATTTTTTTTCTGAGGTCTGAGGTCCAATTCATTGTCAGGCATAACATTTAGTTACATTAATCTAGAAATTAACTTATTAATCTAGGAATATTCAGTAGCATTTCTTGTCTTTTTCTGGACCTTGTCTGTCTTTAATAATGTATGCTTTTTGTTTTCAAGAATGAAGCTCAACTTGTGTTTGTTTGATAGTTTCTGGCAGGAAGATTACTGAGTGATATCGTGTGTACTTAAGCCACTAGATTTGTTGTTTATTGATTTTGTTGCCGTATATCATTAGTTAGGTCTTCCAATACTATACTCTTAGGGGGGAAAGTATCCAATATTTTACTATTAAAAATGTTAGTTATAAAATGTTGTTTTCTTGTTAAATCACATCAGTAGGTTGAAATTGGTTGAAATATTTACATCATAGACATTGGAAATGCTACAATATAGGTTTCTATACTCAACAGACTGACAGTTAACTGTTTACTATTGTGCTATGGAGTCTATCCATTAGTTTTTTTTTTCTTTAACTTTTTTCTTTAAAAATTTTAAAGAATTTTTAAACATTTTATCAAACTTTTTTGGGGGTCCAAGTTCTTTCTCTTTTTTTCTTGTTGGGAGTAATAACATGTATGATGGAAAATTTTGTATTTCCCTTGGTTCACTGAGATTCTGTTCATTTTTCCCAAATTTGTTTTTTTATTATTTTTCTTCATCATCTTATTCCTAAACTTCTGTTAAACTTATCTAGTATATTTAATTATAGATATTTACTTTTTACTTCTAGAATTTCTATTTCAATTTCCTTTATAGTTTCCATTTCTCTACTTAAATTCTTCATCTGTTCATTTGTTAATATCATATTTTTTCTGAGTCCTTGATAGTGTGATAATAGCTATAATAGAGTTACTTTATGGTATTTCCAAGATCCTATTATCTCAGTGTCAGTTTCTGTGGACTGCTTATTTTCCCGCTAATGAGTTATTTTCCTAGTTTCATTATCTAGTATATTTTAATTCATACAGGCATTGTTTTTTACAGCCTGTTATAATTATTTATGGTAAGAGGGCAAATCTAGTACTTTACATTTTCATGGTTAAATGACCTATATTCAGAATAGAGGTCACATATTAGAGCTCACAAGATTTGGCTCAGAGGCACATTTCATTCAGCTGCACAAGGTTGTTATGTATATGTATAGTGTTTAATATTTAAAAATTGGCTGTCAGCAGTTAACTAGCAAAAGAATTTACTTAAAAATCCAAGTATCTAGAACTTCCTTATTTAAACATGAAAATATAAAGTACAGTGCAATACTGACACCTCATCACAGATTTTTAAATCATTTGTGTATAAAAAAATAACAAAATGCATTAATAATTCCTTTTAGATGGTACTTGAATTAATTATGATACTCAAACATCGAATACTATTCCAATGGGGAAATGGTTAATATTTTCTAATAATAATGTTGATAAATTGTTTTTGTTCAATTGTCTATTTTGATTAGGCGGTTCTTAAAATATACTGGGGTTAGAACATTCTTTAAATGTTGGAGTTTTTTTACACTATCTTTGCAACTCATTCTGCCATTATAATTTGGAACAGACAACGGATACTATTTTGGTGCTCTTCAATTTAAAGTCTTACAAACATACCCTTCCTCCACACACCCATCAGAAAATACTCATTCTCTTATATTATTCTAATACTTCAGCTCTTAGGGTAGGGATAGGTTTCTTCTTAAATAATATAAGGGGTTACCTCAACTACTTGCTTGTAGCAAGCTTTATAAGAATCCGTATTGAGATTTTACCCCTTTTCCCTGGTTTCCATATAGTTAGCACATTGTTAATCCACAGGAAATATGCCATTGTGGAAATATAGACAGAGTGAAGGCTCAGGAAAACTCTAGAACCTTTTTCAAAGCAGGGCTTGCTTTAGAAATAGCTGTATTATAAATTAAAACTATGAACTTAAGTTTTATTGATTTGTATGCCCTTTGTTGGCTAAATTAATTTGAGCATATCGACTATCTTCTTTGAGTATTATTTTCCTACTTATAAATATGACGATACATTCTCTACCCTCACAGGCTTAAAGTGAGAATGACACATTAAGGTATTTAAATACTATGAAAAATAAAACATGAGTACAAATAAAAGAATCTGTACTTTTTGCCCGGAGGGGAAAAAAAAAGAAAGCATATGCCTGGGAAGTGTGCTTTTAAGACTGCCAATAATGTCCTCCTCCATATGTGTGTGTGTGTGTGTGTGTGTGTGTGTGTGTGTGTGTATCAGATCTGTTAAATATGTTAATCACTTCTCCAGAAAATAAAGTTATATTATTTCATAGAGAAATTAGATATTTGCATAAATGTAAAACTCACCTGGGAATTAGATTTAGTGACTGATGTTGACACTTTGCATTTGAATGACAGTAAACTTTCCTGTGAGTTGCTTTTGTTAGTGGGAAGGTAAAGACAGATCAGCAGAGTGAGCTGAATTACCTGTGATTTGCCTCTATATTTAGGTTTTAAGCTGACTGATGGACAGTGGCTGACTGGTCTGGCCATATGGTCAGGCAGAAGGGCAGTAGAAAACAGGCCTATCAAAGGGCTGCTAATATGGGGGACATCCTTATGAAAATCACTATGAAAATTTATGGATTGCATTAAAATAGAACTTTAAAGTAGGACATGGCATGAAGAATCCCTTCCAGGACTGGAAGATGAATTAGAACTGATGAGTGAATATCCTGATGTGCTCACTTGAGGTGGGCAGTTGGTGCGTGAGCGTACAACAGTGAAGGGATTGCCTGAATTTAGATATATTCCTCTTGCACCTTCTGAGGAACAAAATGCCAATAAAATCTGTAGTGTCAATCAGCAAGAGAGACAGAGACTACAGATAGCTATGGGACAGATAATGCTGAGGGAAGGGGAAGATTCCACACATAGCCAGCTAGTTGAACTCATGCTGGTAGCCCTGGGAGACTATAAATGAGATCCGACAGGAATAGGCACTCAGGATGGGGCTTTTAGTAACCCAGGGTTGGAAGCTCAGTTTGTTATCAAAGGACTGGAACAAAAGATAGTTCTGGACCAATTTGAACAGCTGAATCACATTTTCTCAGAGCAAGAACACCTTTTTATTCTTAAGAGTAATGAGTAGAGAGAACTGGAATGAGCAATTAAAATATTCATTGTCCAAAACCTGGGGAGATGAATGTATGAAGGCCTGGTTTACATACTTTACAAATTCTAACACTGACATTCTTGGTAAAATTACAGTACTGATATTGATAATCAAATGTATAGGGAAATCAAATAAAGACTCCTGATGATGCAGTACTGATGGAAAATGGCCTAAAGAATAGGATTTAGCTAATAATTTTCATGCTCAATGGTACTGTAAGAGTTAAACATAAGGTATGCATAATGGTGGATCAAAAACAAAAATATGAAAATGTATATAGTGGCTTATAGTACAGATTTATTGTTTCTTTAAATCTGTTCCAGGGTACCTAGGTGGCTCAGATGGTTGGCTTCTGCCTTTGGTCAGGCCATGATCTCAGGGTCCTGGGATCGAGCCCCATATCGGGCTCCCTGCTCAGTGGGGATCCTGTTTCCCTCCCTCTGTGCCTGCATCTCTGCCTACTTGTCATCTCTCTCTCTGTCAAATAAATAAATAGAATCTTTAAAAAAAAAAAAATCTATACCTGCCCAGCACTGGTTCATCCAAATGATTGGCATATTCATCATACTATGGCTGTGTCTGTTATATTCATTACAAACTAAATGGAGATGCCCACGCAAACATATTTGTTTTGTTATAAAACAGACTTGGTCTAAGTCCAGAGGGTAGACTGTATAGTAAAGAATTTAACCTTGCAGAAAAAAATCTAGCCTTTATTCTCATCTCCTGGGAGGTAATCTTCATTTGTCTTGGGTCTTTATTTTTTTTTATTTTTTATTTTTTAAAGATTTTTATTTATTTATTAGAGAGAGAGAGACTGAGAATGAGAGGGGAGAAGGTCAGAGAGAGAAGCAGACTTCCCGCAGAGCTGGGAGTCCGATATGGGACTCGATCCCGGGACTCCGGGATCATGACCTGAGCCGAAGGCAGTTGCTCAACCAACTGAGCCACCCAGGCGCCCCCGTCTTGGGTCTTTAGCCTAGCCAGAGAGTAACGTTGTGATTTTGGGTGAGAGCTGTCTATGCCAGGAAGATTAAGACTGAGATTTAGGGTCCAGGCTTTGAATCAACCTAGAGTTAGTCAACCTGGAGACTGAGATCAACCATATGAACAGTCAGTCAATCATGCCTACATAATAGGGCACCATAAAAACTCTGAATACCAAGGGTCAGGTAAGCTCCACAAGTTGGTGATATTCCATGCATATTGTCATACATAAATGGACAATAGAAATTCTGCATTTGGTAATTGTCCTGGACACTCTCTAGGCTCTTCTTCTTTTGGCTGATTTTAATTTATATCCTCTTCTTATAATAAATCATAACTATGAATATAATAGTCTTTAGTGACTTGCATGAGTCATTCTAGCAAATTATCATACCTGAAGGTGTTTCGGTCCAGTTCCAGTTCTTCTCCCTAACCTAAAACTTGGAGTGGGTGTCCAAAGTGAGTGTGGTTTTGGTCACTGTGCCCTCTAACTTTGTAGTTTGCCTAACTTCATCTGAATGTGCCATCAAAGACTATTTTGGAGTTAGTTGAGAAATTTCTAAAAGAGGAAGAACAATCTATGATTCCAAAAAAGTGCAAATATAGTCCCTCTATGAAGCATGGTAAAAGAGCACCTAAAAAATTGCTGTAGTGTACCCACAAAAGCATTGCCACTATTACTGAAAAGGACATTAGTGCAGATCAGTAGATCCATGGAAATAATACCCAGATAGGATCTGACAGTAAATATAGAAGATGATGGCTATCAAATAATGACATGTGATATTCTGTGAAATAACAGTTAACAGTATCAAATTCAGAAAAAGTAATGGGCCATAGCTAAGGATCTGTTTGAAAAATTAGATATAATAAAAATTAAAATAGATAAAGGTAATGTACTCAAATACAAAATAGTTAAAATCTTAAAAACAATAAAAAATTAAGGCATGTGTACTATACTGAAGATATGATCAGTTTTATTGTCTTGGCTAGGAGTTGTGTCAGTATATTATATAAAGATGTAAATTTATCTCTGCATGTTTTAAAGTTATCATTTTCTAGGATTTCTAAGTGAAATATAGATAAATATTGCTGTAGGTAAATAATATTGAATCAAAAGGAAAAAAAAAGAATTAGGTGTGTACAAAGAATAAACTTTGTATTTAAATAAAATTTAAATAAAATTTACATGGTAGGTTCAGCCAAATTTTGCATATATAAGAAAAGTTAGAAAAATATAAGAAAATTGACAGAGACTGATTTATAAAAATATAATTTGAGATTTTAAAGTGAGAGAAACATTGTATACAGATTAAGTATATAACAGTGTTGGGTCTTTCACCCTTACCATCATTTAGTTCACCAGCTCTCCAGATAAAGAACTGGATATCATAACCTCAAATTTTCTCATATACTTAGAATGTAATTAGCATTTTATTTGGTTTGTTTATTATGTAGAAGAAAAGATACATATTTTAATTCACTTTTATATTTGAAGGCCCATTTCCCTAATCTTTCTAAAGACTATTAAAAGGAAGATCAAACTGACTACCAACTTAATTTTGCATACAGGTTAGCTGAGATCTTTTGAGACATCAGGCAGATTTTTGCCCTTGACTCTTAATTACTAGTTTTTAAATACTTCTTTTTCTTTATTATTTTTTTAGTAAGCGCTACACACAACATAGGGCTCAAACTCACAACCATCTTGAGATCGAGTCACATGCTCTACTGACTGAGCCAGCTGAGCGCCCCTTAATTACTAATTTTTAAATTTTATTATTTTTTCTAAACATACCAAAACCTATATCCTTTTTCACTGTTTTTAACATAATAATCTTTTCTGTTAGATGATTTTGTCCAAGAAGTTTTCCAGTTTTTCAGATATAATAGAACTAGAATTTTGAAACACAGTCTGTCAACTGATATTATCCAATTAAAATAATAAAGACACTGCTAGGTTTGATTCTTTTTGACTTCAGGGAAATAGAGTTGAAAGAGGGAAAAGAAATAAAGCTTGAAAATGAATTCGATTCTTGAAAGCACAATTTTCCAGCCAAATTGAGAGACTCTTGCTTGACATCAAGGTCAGATAAAAGTCTAAACTTGATTTCGTTCAAATTGATTTGATTTGAATCTAAAAGTTCAACTAAGTTCCACCTGAAACAGATTTAATATTAATGACATTTAGCTCAATATGCTACTTGGAATTGAATGTGGAAACTATCATGTATTCATTTAAATAATATAGTAAAATAGCAGAGATTCCATTGTGCAAGATAAAATGCAGTGACCTGATTGAGAGTCCTTCCGTGAGTATTATTGTCAGGTCTGACACTAGCTTAAAAAGTATAAAATCCACTTTATCTCTTTGAACCACAGGATACACACACACACACACACACACACACACAGAAGAGAGAGATGAGCGGTAGGGAAAATAAAGGAGAAAAAATATTTGAAGGAGATCAATGTTTATTAAATAATTTTTATAAGTGTATGACACTTTTATAAACAGATGACCTTCAAGTTCAAAGACCAAAAACTCAAAGTGGCTTAGAGGCAGCATTGTATCATCCATGTTAGTAAGTCAGTACTTCTTATCTGGTGAGACATAAGTTACACATGAGTTATGAGGTGTTCTGATGTCTCCAAAGAAGCAGAAATGGTTATATCCCTCCCTGATAGTGAAGGATGAGCTCTTAAATAGGCTTTGGTTAGATTTCAAGGGAGACAGTTAACAGGTATTAAAAACTCATCTCATCCCAAGGCAAATAGCAGTGGTCCACAATAGCTTGTATGTTGGGACTTTGCTTGTTGGTGAGGAGTTAAATCCTAAAAAGGAGCTAGCCCAGAATACCCGGGTCATGGCAGTGTTTACTTACCTGAAGATACAAATCACCTGGAAACATTTGATAAAGCACAGCATACATGCCCTTCCTCTGAAGGTTCTATTTCAGTAATCCTTAAAGACAGGAGTTTGAATTGATATTTTTTCCAGGTGATGTTTATCATCAGGGAGTTTGGAAAACTAAGGAGTAAGGGACTCTATCAGGTTGGGAAACAGGCTCACAAAGGACAGATGTTTTATAGTTGTTAAAGGGGTGGGCTCTGGAATCAGACTGGTTTTGAATCCCGACATTGCTCATTTACCAGTTATTTGAATTTGGGGGTAATTTAAAAAGATTATTTTACCTAAAGCTGAAAGTAATGCCTGGGATAGAGAAAGCCCTCAATAAGTGTTTATAACATATTTTGTGGAACCTAAACCAGATACACAATTTTCCTAACTTATTACCAAGGCACTGCCTATTAAATTATGATGCAATGGTAAGATTGCATCAATTGTAAAACTCATCTCAATCTAAGGAAAGTTAAGATATGAAAAAAAAAGTATATCCTAGAATAAATGAAATATACTACTAGAGAAGCCCAGAAAGTAATATAAATGAGTAAAATAGCCTGAGTAAGAAACATTAGAGGACAGAATTTCTTTTGAGGTTCAATCTTTTTCCTATAAGAACTGCAGTAAATATTTCAGGTAAAGAATACTAAATGACGGTGAGTAAGAGGTGAGCACAGGGACTAGGAAACCATATGGTTAGACAATAAGTGCCTTCACAGTATTTTTTGAAATACATACATACATACATACATAATCACAAGTAAATAGTGTTTTAGAAATAGTTGATGTAATATTCAGAGAGCAATTACAGGGATGAAGGGCTGAAAGTATTGTACAATTGATAACTAAAACCTACTAAGAACTTTTCACTACATTAGAAAGTTATAGTTATGTATGTTTTCAAATCAATTCAATATAGTAAAAAGCATATAAAATAATTTATAGCTTTCAGACAAAAAAAGGATAAAAAAAGAAATGGTGACACAAATAGCAGGATTCCCTTCTTTTTTATGGTTGAATAATATTTTGTCACATAGTGTACCTTAAACTTACACAGTGTTACATGTCAATTATATTTCAATAAAGCTGAAAAAAAAAGTTTTGAAAAATATTTGTTAAACTTTACAGAGTATATGAAACAATAGGAGAAAAGGCACTTGTTTAATGTAAAACAAAGTAGGATCACCTAAAAATATATTAATAATGATACATTAAATTTACTAATCCCACAGTAAAAACTAAAATTGGATTTAAATTAAATATAGTTTTGTCATTTTAAAACTGCTGTGCCACACTTTCTGTCAAATAAAATTGAGAGAAAATTTGAAGTAAGTGAATGAAAAAGTTACAGTAAAAAATAATAAGGCAGTAGTATGTAATTTAATTCAGAAAGGACACATCATGGGGCACCTCGGTGGCTCAGTTGTTTAAGCATCTCCTTCAGCTCAGGTGAGGGTCCTGGGATGGAGCCCGGTGTCAGGCTCCCTGCTCAGTGGGAAGCCTGTTTCTCCCTCTCCCTGCTTGTGTACTCTGTCTCTCTCTCCCTCTCAAATAAATAAATATTACAAAATATATAAACTTTAACAAAATTGAAAGTATTACCCTAGGATGATGCTCAAATGGTACTTAGATGAAAGTGAATCATCTTAAATGTTTTATTAAAAGGCTAATATATGCATACATTTTATATACACATATACATATGTTATATATAAATATATATAAATAAACTATATAACTAGGTTATTGATATTAGGATTTCTTATCAATGAATATATGTATTTCTCTATTGATTTATGTACTTTTGATATATTTTTACAACATTCTATAAGTAATAATGAAGACTAACACCATTTCTTTAGAAAACTTAACCTTCATTATTTTATAGGTATTATAAAATCACCTTTTAAAATTTTTTTTGATGGTTAGAAATGAATGCATCAATATATTGACTTTGTGTTCATAAAATGCTAAAATGCTTCTTTAATTCTTACATTTATTCTTATATAGTATGTCATTCCTACTTTTTTAACTTCCCAAAATATAAATTAATTGCTGGAATATTATATAATTGGTTTTTGTTTAGACAAACCTTCAAATTTAGCAGTGCCTTTGCTCACATTTCTTCATATATCCTAGAATTCTTTCATAAGGTTTTTGTCTTGCAGTAATATATCTTCTAAAATTTCCTTAGCAAAGGTGTATTGTTGGTAAGGTCATTCATTGCAGTTTTTTCTGAAAAGAAAACATTTCAACTTCATGTTTCAATAGAAGTTTAGCTAAGTATGCAATTCTAGATTGAGTATTATTTTATTTCATCAATTTGAAACTATCAATCCATAATCTTTCTGATTCCTTTTTTTGTTGTCGAGAAGGCTTTTTTTCTCTTAATTATCCTTACTTGATCTAAGCCTGTGTCTTACTAGACACTGTGAGGATATTCTTTTTGCCTCTAATGATCTCTGTCCTTTTGTAGAATGGTAATTCTCTATGGTTATTAGCAGTGAAGACAATGAAGATTTATATCTTTATTATTATGTATTCTAAATCTTTTTGTTTTCTTCTCCATCTCTTTGCTCCATCTGATGCCTTTCTGTTAATTTCTTTAAATTTTTCTTCCACTACACTAGTTTTTTCTTCTGCTGTATATAAAGCCTTTTAAAAATGTCTGATTTGGTGTTTTCAGTGATTGTGAATTTCATTTCTTAAGGTTCTGTTTCAAATCCTCCTTATCCTTCCTTATCAAACCTTCCTTATCCGTGAGGAAGATACTTTCTTATTACGCATTCTGATTACTCATTAATATTTATTTCTTGATATATCTTAAACCATTTTATATTTCTGCATCCTTAAGACTACCAGCAAGTTTGATAATTTTCTAAGAATATGCACAGGGCTCAGCATATAGTCATATATATGGCTATGAATTATCACAGTGAAAGGGTACAAATCAAAATCGGCAAAAGCAAACCACTGCATGGGGTGAAGACTGAAGAAAACCAGGAGAATGTTTCACAGTTTAGTCACAAAATCCGTGCTTACTTTCTCTAGCAACGTGTTGTGACCATACTGGTGAAAAATAAAAAATTAAAACCGGGACTCCTGGGTGGCTCAGTGGGTTAAAGCTTCTGCCTTCGGCTTGGGTCATGATCTCAGGGTCCTGGGATCAAGCCAGGCATAGGCTGTCTGCTCAGCAGGGAGCCTGCTTCCCTCTCTCTCTCTGCTTGCCTCTCTACTTGTGATCTCTCTCTCTCTGTCAAATAAATAAATAAAATCTTAAAAAAAAAAAACCCAAAAAACAAAAACAAAAAACCCACAAACATGTAGATGCCTAAATGTCCATCAATAGAAAATGAAAAAATTAACACAAATAATTGAATCTGTGGAGCAATTATTGTGAAAAAGCTAGACCTTCATTTACAACGTTTGAACTTTGAAACATTAGGATTACTAAGTTAGAAAAGACACAAGTGTTATAAGTTTTTAGTGAAATGTGTATCTACTAGAGAAGCTCACTAGAGGCTCACTGCCTAAAATTTGGTTAGAGGCTGGTCATATAGGCACTCTTTGTGTCACACATACCAAGTTCCCAAAGTCCAGGAAGACAGTAGGTTTTAGGTATCAACCATATTGTTTGCATAAACAATTTAAGCAAATTAATCATATACCTGTAGCGAAGAGTGAGAGAAAGACCCTGAAAGCCCATATAATATATAATGTGAGCATCAGGTAACAGAACACACCAATTTCTTATGCAGGTAACAGTCATGGTGTTCAAGGGATTCATTGCAGCTGAAAGGCAGGCCTAATAATAGAGGAAGAAAGGAGTTTGAAGGGCATGATCTTATATTGAATATAGGGGTTACTAATTAATGGCATCTTTTAGGGGCTAATGTATACCGAAGACAAAGTATTGAAGTACATGAATATAAATACTCTTTTTTTTTTTTTTTAAAGATTTTATTTATTTATTTGACAGAGCGAGAGATCACAAGTAGGCAGAGAGGCAGGCAGAGAGAGAGAGGGGGATGCAGGCTCCCTGCTGAGCAGAGAGCCCGATGCGGGGCTCGATCCCAGGACCCTGAGATCATGACCCGAGCCGAAGGCAGAGGCTTTAACCCGCTGAGCCACCCAGGCGCCCCGAATATAAATACTCTTAAAAAATTGCGATCAGTTTTCACTTTTATAAAACTTGTGAATCTATAAAAAAGTAGTTTTCAGTCATTATCACAGTAAACAACATGAAATCAAGGTATAGATCATGTATGTCTATAACGGCCTGAATCTTACCTTTTCCCTGTGTTTAATTAAATTTCTGTGGATAGTCTTTTGTCCAGGTAAATATATGCTGTGAAGGCTTTCAGAGTGTTTTCAGCACTTGTTAATATTCTGTTTATTGACATATCATAGTATATGCAAATTATATGAAATTGGGGAGTTACCTATTTCTTGTATATTCTTGAAAACACTACTAGATTATAAATTACAACAAATTATAAAAGCCTGGACTCTGAAAATATAAAAAACCTGTGTTCAAATTATAACTCTATCATTTATTAGATTTTTGACCTTAACACTCATTAAACATTGCTAAGCTTCAGCTTTCCCATATGGGAAGCTCATTGTGTAGCACTAAGAATGAAATTAAATCCAAAATACTACTTAGCATAAGTACTTTATTTCAGTTTCTTTTTTTTCAGTTATTTAGAAATATTCATTTTTTAGTTTAACATTTTTATAAAGCATTTTCATGAGTCTATTACTGTTCCTATCTTAGAAATAAAGTTCAAGAGACTAATTGTTCAATATTATTTGTTTAGTTATAAACAAATAGTGGAGTCAACATTTTGCTCTGGATATTCTGACTCTAAATCCCGTAATTTATAAAGATGATCATTGGATTTTAGGCTTTACCATATTATACCATGGCAATAATTGAGTAAAAAAATACAGAGGGGTATAGTCCATCTGATGTTTTCTGTGCATTTTTTATTTTATGATTTTCTTTTTCCTTCAGCCAACAAAATTCCATTTTTTTTACACAGTTATTTTTTTCTATAGCTTTTTCTTAAAGGAAGTAGATAGTCCTTTATGCTTTTGTATCTTTTAGTACTAAAAGAAAATGGAGGAAGGTTTTTTGTGTGTTTTGTTTTTTTTTGGTTTTTTTTTGGTTCCACGTTTTGGTAATTTTTAGACTCCCTTGATACGTTTAAAAACATCTGGGCTCTGGTTCCTTAAACCATACTCACTACATCACAACCTGGAGAGTGTTTGTGTAATTTGTCTAATTAATATGCTCCCAAATGAATGTGATGATCCATTAGTTTATAAAACATTGATAATTCCAATCTTTCTATTTAAAATACATATCTTACACTGGATGTAGATGATCTCTAAGATTCTTTTCAAATCAAAAATTTTGAAATCATGAAATGTTAGAATTAAAGCTAATCCTAGACTCTTTATCTAGTGGTTTATAAATAAGTTTATCAGGGAAATAGTATTCTGTGGCAGTGACTTAGGGTCCACTATGTGTGGTCTTGAGGCTAAGTGGCTAAGGCCCTCAATTTCTTAATTGGAATAACTCCACTTTTATCTGTTTATATGTAAAAATTCTACAAAAGATATCGGTCAGGTTGTAACAAAACCAAACTCTTTGTCCTTTCTTCCCTTACCCCAGCCTTTTTCTTTTTAAAAACTCAGTCTCAGCAGTAATTGAGAAGAGAGTGGTCTACCTGAAATCTTTCAAAATGTTGTATTGTTTACCTGGTTATCTATGCAAAAGTTCTGTCTCAGACTTTGAGACACTGATTCTTCTTTTGAAGCAATTTTATGATTCTGGAAGTGAAAATGCAGAGGCAGATTTCTTTTCCCTGTGGAATTGAACAAAACGTTATTGTAATATTGGCCAAAGGTCAAAAGCTAATTATTTTATAAGAATTGGTCATGGGCCTGAATTAAATGAATCTGAGATCCCTCATGGCAGGTAGTAACTGAGCTAGTCTCAAAGACTTGGAGGTATGGGTATAATGCTCAAGCCAAAGGTCCTTCTTGAATTTTGCATTGCTATAGAGGGACTCATACAAATGTCCCTTTCACTCTAGGCCTCTCATCATTTGCAACTGTTTTTTCATTTATCATTGCCTAGAAATAAATTGAATGGTCTCTTTTCATGCCATCACAAATCGTTTCAGTTTTTTCATATAAAGTTTGCAAAATGTTTATAGACTTATTGTCATGTATCCTAATAAATGAATTGCTGATGTGTTTCATTCTGGGGGCTAATTCTTATTAATTAACAAATGCAACCTGCAACAATGCGTATCTTATTAAATTATTAAAATACTTGCTATGAGTCTGGTGGAGGGGTTAAATTTATCCTATACAATTTGTCATTGTGATAAGCAGCTTCCAAGTATTATTTAATCTTCGTAACAAGCTTAATAACAGAGTTATTATGACTGTTACATGCATCATCATCAGCATCATCTCCATTTGCCAGGTAAAGCTGGTGAACATATGGAAATTGACTAGCTGGTAGACTTATACCTGCTGATTTTGCAAAGACAATATATAAACACAATACCCATATCCATTATTATAACCATGCGTAGTTTTAACTCATGACAGTCATCTATCCAAACTTTCACTACTGCATTTATTCTTTCAATAAATGAAGGATGAGTAATGATCATGCACTTCTAATTAACCTCATAATTTTATCTGGCTACAAAAGCTATTTATAAGTTTAGTTAGAGAGGGACACAAGGAAAAACAATTACTACAAAGAAAATATGAAGTTAGATTCTTATGCATGATGTATGATACGATGCACTCGGAAGATAATTAGTTTCTGCGATCTCTCATTTTTGTAAGTCTGATATCCTCTGACTCTCAGTTTTCAGATTCAGAAACCTCAAAATTGTTTTTAAAAACTATCTCCTCAAGTTGAACCATTCATTTATTTCCTTTCAATTGAAATAATTTGCTTGTACTGACACAAGGCTAAAAAGACAGTTGGGGGTCCTACTAGCCTGAATAGTGAGGAAGAAACAAGCCTCCCCTGAAGTAACGGTGAGCTATGAGCCCTGATGCAGTTGTTTACTGACCATTTCCAAGAGAATGCTTTCTTCACTCCAAAAGAACAATATTGATTTTACTATATCTCCTTTTAAGACTTCATTTTTTGTTGTTTTATGCTGGATTTAAATTTTAACCTGGTTTATACAATGTAATCTACTTTAATGGTTTAAAGGCATTACATTAAGAAAATTTGCTTTCTTTGTGCTGAATTTTTTTTACTCATTTTAAATTGCATATTCACTTAACTGAATATATTATGCTCAGTTCCTCGTAAAATATCTGTACACTCCAGTAATTTATTTATTTTTTGAATTATTGGAAAGTAATTTTTCTTATTTTATACATCCCCTCCCCAGCACATGCTGTATTATAGTATCTGTATAGATTAATCAATCAGTATGCATTTAGATTTTAAGATAGAAGTAATAGTGATTATTATTAATTTTATAAGAGATAAACAAGATTTTTTTTAAATGAAAAACCCAGAGCGTAGAATTATTTGTGTTCTTCATCTCTGTTAAAACATATCAGGATATGTACTACCATACGAAGTTGTAAAGTAGGTAAATTTAGTTGTTGACCCTCTCTATATCTTTTGACAAATACAATGTGATGATAAGGCATTGTCAGATCTCATTTTCTTGTTTCACATATAATCAGATTCCTATTTTTATTAGCACTATTTTATTTGACAGTGCTATGCTAAGCAAATGAGTTAATAATATAGATATTATCCAAAAGACACATATTCACCTTAAAAGAATTGGATCAGGCCACACAAATATAGGCATATATAGTTAAAGGTAGCAAACTAGTAATGACAACCTTGTACCACATTATAGACTACACATGCAAATGAGGGAAGAGTTTTGCCAAAGTATTATTTCAAGGAAAGGGTAAGAAGCAAAATCGGTACTATGGTCAAGGGGAAATTGTGGTTACTAGAAAGTCATGTTGTCTGGAATTGATGGTCTTAGTTTTATTATTTTTAGTTTCATGATCTTAAACAGGTAATTTTATTTCTTTAGGCCTTAGTTTTTTAATTAATATAGTATATAATTACACTATTTTCTGTATACACACACTTTCATATATTTAATTATCTGTAAGGGTTAATGGCAATTTTTTTGTTGTTGTTGTGACTCATAGTTTTCAGGTAGTTTTATTGGTCATAAGGTTTTTGGCAGTACCAAGAGTACAGTCTGGACCCAGCATCAAACCTATTTTGGAAACAAATCATTGCAGTGATTTTTGTTTTGTTTTGTTTTTAATTTATTTTGAGAGAGAGACAGAGATAGCAAGAGAGAACACAGGCAAGGAGGAGATGGAGAAGCAGGCTTCCCACTGAAGCAGGAAGACTAATGGCGGGGCTTGATCCCAAGGTCCTGGGATCATGACCTGAGCTGAAGGCAGACGCATAACCAATTGAGCCACCTGGACACCCCTTTGCTGTGATTTTTTTTTTTTTTTTTTAAATAACAGCTTTCTCAAGGTATAATTCACATACAGTAAGGTTTATCTTTGTAAAGTGTTAAATCCAGTGATTTTGGACATGTTTACAAAGTTTTGTGCTGATCATCATCACGTAATTCTGGAACTTTTAAATCTCCCACAAAGAGACCCTATAACCTTTTGCAGTGACTTCTTAGTAGCCAACATTCTCCCCAAACCCAAACTTTGGTAATAGTGTTTTCCGTCCTGTTGGTTGTGCCTATTCTTGACATTTCAGGTAAATGGAATCATACTAGCGGCGCCTGGGTGGCTCAGTGGGTTAAGGGTCTGCCTTTGGCTCAGGCCATGATCCCAGGGTCCTGGGATTGAACCCCTGCATTGGGCTCCCTGCTCAGCAGGGTGCCAGCTTCTCCCTCTGCCCCTCTCCCAGTTTGTGCTGTCTCTCTGGCTCACTATCTTTCTCAAATAAATAAGTAAAATCTTTAAAAATAAATAAATAAACGGAATCATACCTTACGTGGCTTTCTGTGCCTGGCTTATTTCATATTTTCAAAGTTCATCCAAGTTGTAGCATGTATCAGTACTTCATTCCTTTTGTTTCCACTTTCTTTTTCCTTTTTAATAAATTTTTATTTTTTAGAGCAGTTTTAGATTTATGGAAAACTTGAGAGTTCTATATCCCAACCCATTCTCCCATATCATTAACATCTTAGATTAGGATATTTATTAACAACTAATGAAACAATATTGATACATTATTGTTAAATAATAACTCTAGTTCACTTAGATTTCCTTTGTTTTTGTCCAATATCCCTTTTCTGTTACAGCATCCCATCTAGAATACCAAATGACATTTAGTTGTCATACCTTCTTGGGACATGTCTCCTTTGTTTCCCAGGCTTTCCTTGATTTTGATGGCCTTGACAGTTTGGAGGACAGCATGTCTGGTGTTTTGTAGATTGCCCCACTATTAGAATTTGATGTTTTTCTTATGATAAAATTGATGTTGTGGGTTATTGGGAGGAGGACCACAGAAACAAAGTGTAACTTTACCAAGTATATGTACTATTAGTGTGATTTATGACTGTTGATATTGGCCTTGATCACCATGGCTGAGACCTCTCCGATGTATTTTCCCCCATTCCATATTATACTCTTTGTAAGGGAATTTCTTTTTTTTTTTTTTTAAAGATTTTATTTATTTATTTGACAGAGAGAGAGAGATCACACATAGGCAGAGAGGCAGACAGAGAGAGAGGGGGAAGCAGGCGCCCTGCCGAGCAGAGAGCCCCATGTGGGGCCCGATCCCAGGACCCTGAGATCATGACCTGAGCCAAAGGCAGAGGCTTTAACCCACTGAGCCACCCAGGTGCCCCTGTAAGGGAATTTCTATGTGCAACCCATACCTAAGGTGTGGGGTTATGTTTCTCCTCTTTGAGGGTAGAATATCTGTGTAGATTATTTGGAATTTTTCTACATGGGAGACTTATCTCTCCTTATTAATTTATTCAGTAATTTATTTATAAAAGTATCAATTTGGGAGTACTTATTTTGTACCTTGGGTTATAATTCAACACAATTCTTTTATTTGTCAGATTTTTATAGTATTGGCCAATGGGAGCTCTTTCACTTGGCTCTTGTGTACTTTTGACATACATTCATCAAAGTGGGGTTTTTGGTTTTTGAACACTTTATGTGCTAGCACTGTAAGATACTCCAGGCTCATCTTATATATTTCTTGCCCCAGTCGTGGAATTAGCCATTTTTCCAAGGAATCTTTGTCTCTATTATTGGAGAATGGTATCAGAAACCAATATCTAGACACCGGGCATACTCATTTCTATAAGGGTATCATTTATTTCCCAGGTAACCAAAGATTTTATGTGTATGTAGACATATCTATAAATATTTCTATAGATAACTATCTATATATAATAAACTAAACATAGGTCCTTACTGATGTGTCTTACTCTAATTTATTTCCATGGATGATTCTTATTTCTTCCCCATGCTTATCTTTAAATTTCAACTCCAAAATGTGAAACCTGGCTGACACCGTCTTCCATCCATTTAATTGTTGTATTTCAGTACACTTGAATAGCAGCAGCAGCACTGTTAACCCATAAACCCCTGGGAAACCACTTTATCAGCTAAAGTATAGTTCTTTTGCATTTCATCTTTCAGGGTTCACTCACTCCAATATTATTTAGGTCAGCACCTTTCCCTCCCATCCTCTTCAGTGATACTGTTTCATACATTTGTAGTACAGTTAGGTGCTCTTATCACAGTCTGCATTTCTTCCTGGGATTTCCTAACTCATATATTTAATATGCATACTTGAAAGTTCATTCATTGTGCTATAAAATTCTCTGGGTTTTGACAAGTGTATGGTATCATATTCTTCCTTAGACTCTAGATAGATTTCACCAGTGAAATTACTTAAGTTTAATAGTATCTCTTTGTAAGGTTATTAATTACTGATTCAGTATCTTTAATAATAGTTATGCTCAGATGATCTATTTCTCCTTGTATAAGTTTTAGGATTTTGTCTTTCAAGAAATTGGTCCATTTCAACTCAGTTATCAGATTTGTGAACATAGAATTCATACTATACCTTTATTACATTTTTGAGGACTATGGGATCAGTAGTGATGATCTCTGATTTCTAGTAGTAGTAATTTTTCTTTTTTCTTTTTTTTTCCTCATTTAGCCCAGATACAACCTTGTCAATTATATCACCTTTTCAAAAAACCACTTTTTGTTTTGTTTATTTTCTGCATTGATTTCTGCATTTTCAATTTTATTGACTTATGCTCTAATTTTTATTTATTCTTCTGCTAGCTTTAAGTTGGAAACTTTTTCTAGTTTTATGGAGGCTTAGATTATTGATTTTAGAACAATTTTTTTTACTAATGCATGTAATGCTATAAAATTCCTTCTAAGCACTCTTTCCACTACATCTAACCAATTTTAAGTTTTATTTTCATTTATATCAAAGTATTTTAAAATTCCTCCTGAGACGTCTCCTTTGACCCATATTTGATTTAGTAGTATGTGGTTTAATCTCCAAATATTTTGGACTTAACTCCTGTCTTTCTTTCTATTGATTTCTAGTGTAATACCACTATGGTCTCTCATATATTTTATATGATTTCTATTCTTTTGAATTAATTTAGGTGTGTTTTATGGCCCAGAATGTGGTCTGTCTTGCTGAATGTTCTGTATGAACTTGGGAATAATGTGTATTGTAATGTCATTGGATTAGATATCCTATAAGTATCAAATAAATCAAGTTGATTGATGATACTGTACAAGGCAACTATATCCTTAATGATTTTTTGCCTGCTTCATCTGCCAATAATAAAGAGAACTGTTAAAATCTCAAACTATAAGAATAGATTTATCTATTTCTCTTTGCATTTGTGTGAGATTTTGCCTAATATATTTGGATGCTCTTATTTTAGGAGCATGTATGTTAAGGATTGTTACATATTCTTATAGAATTGACTCTTTATCATTATGTAATACCTCTCTTTATCCCTGAGTATTTTCCTTATTTTGAAACCTCCTTTGTCTGTAATTAATAGGCAATTCAGTTTCCTTTTGATAAATGATATCATGGTACATATTTCTCCATCTGTTTATTGTTAACATAACTATGTCTTTATGCATGTATGTATACATGTATGTATATATTTTTAAAGATTTCATTCATGCAGTCTAGACAGAGAGCTCATGCAAGAGAGACAGCTGGGGGGAGGAGCAGAAGGAGAGGGACAAGCAGACTTTGTGCTGAGTGTGGAGCCCAGTTGGGGACTTAGTCCCACAACTCTGAGATCATGACCTGAGCTGAAATTCAGAGGTGGCTCCTTAACTGACTGAGCCACGCAGGTGCCCCCCATGTCTTTCTTTCGATGTACATTTCTAATAGATAACATATATTTGGATCTTTTTTTAAATCAGCTCTGATAGTGTATGTATTTTAATTGGTGTGTTTAGACCATTCGCATTTAAGTGATTTCGATAGAGTTCGTTTAATATCTACCATTTTTGTAATCATTTTCTATTGTACTAGTAATTTCATTTTTCCGCCTCTTACTATGCCTTCTCTGATTTTAATTGTGCATATTATATGATTCAATTTTCTCCTCTTTGTTAGCATATTGATTATACTTTTAAAAAAAATTTAGCACTTGCCTTAGATTTTGCAATATACATTTTACAACCATATAATAAGCATTTATAACATCTATAAATTAAATGTATATTTACATAAATGTGTACCTATATGACAATATATAATTATAAAATGTTATTTCTACAGCACACATTTACATATGTGGTATATATATTAAATATGATATAATGAATATTATGCAATATAATTTATAATTTATACAAATTAAATGTTTATTTGTAATATGCATTACAATTATGCTACGTCCACTCTGAAGTAATAGTATATATCACTTCATGGGTGTAAACACACTTTCTGTGTTTCTAATTCATCTTTCCCTTAATAACATTGATGTCATTCATTTTGCTTATATGTAAGTTGTAATCATTCAATCAATATATCTGTGCTCTGATTTTGCATGGTTTGGGCCCTTGCTACTGCGATATTGACATTACTGATCCATTCCCCTATTGTATCTGTCTTCAAAATCTTGCTGATGTCCTGACCTATGTGACTTAAGTGTTTTTTCCAGTTCTGTCCTTATGGATCTTCGCTCCTGATATTCTAGTTGCTTGACTCCTCAATTTCTTTCCATTTCCAGAAACCACAGTCTCTTCATTTCTCCATTCATGAGGCTCAAGTATCAGCCCTCTTTTTTTCTGTGATCCACCTTATGACAACAATGCCACTGCCACCTATGCGGGCCGAGGGTATATTCAAGATAGGATGTTTGATAGCATAACTGATGAAACTAAATGTGCTCAGAGATTAAAAAATACTGTTGATGTGATGTTTAATCATAAGGTAAACAAGTGCTTCAGTTCTTTATGTATTTCCCTTTGCACCTAATGGGAATTGCATGAATCCTTACAAGTCTGGATCAAATAGAATAATATCCATAAACACAAGATACTCTAGACTAGTTTATCCTAATCTACTTTTATCACTGCACAATAACTCAATGCTGCATTATACCTCCTCAAATCAAGAAGATATTTGTGAACCCATTTATATTTGTTCTCTAGCTTACCACAATCTGCGGCTACACAACCAAGAATAATACAAGCATACATTGTTGAACTTACTGGTTTTCGACTCACTCAATTTCATTTCTAAAACACAGCCTTTCGTATCTTTTAAAATATTCTGGAGTGTTAGGAGATGAGCCATAGAAAAAGGTTTGCATAGTATTATTTGCCTCAATAGATTTTCTTTTTCTCCCAGTCTCCCTTTCATCTGTGGTTAGGAATCTGTTTAGGTCTGTGACCCTGTAGACATTCACTTTCATACCTATGCAACCTTCTACTGTAATGCCACTTGTCAGCTTTTTCCCTCTTTTTACTCATTGATAGGAATGATAGCAATGAGAATGCCATGATCTATATACAGTTTTTGCTTTCTGGTTGGTTTGACTAGCACCACAGTTTTTGCATGTGAAAAGGTTACCTTTAAAATTATTACTAAAAGAGAAGAGGGAATTGATATATTAGTTAGATAAAATGTTGACAACACTGAATATGGTAGAGAATATTTTGAGAATGATACATTTTTCTCTGAATTGAGATTGGACATACACACAATACACGCAAAAAACCCTGGTTAACTGGGTTCATAAATCTGCTCACTTCGCTGATTCTAGCCAAAAGGACCTTTTTACTATAGGGTTCATAATACTGAAAATGGTAAAAACTTCAAAGCTTCAGTGATGGTATCAATTCAGTAATTGTGATTTTTCTAAGTGTTGAGAAATATAGAAGCCCATTATAAAGATAAGCGTTACTTGTTTATATTCAAGGCCTGGTTAGAGTAATTTGTTAAATAAGACAAATTTCCACTAAGTTCTTTCTTTGGTAGCTTTCCAAAGTATCTTTTTGGCACTGTTTCTGTCTTGTCTCCCTATGTCCAGAATATGTTGTACACATATGTGTATTATGTAGCAATTCACAATCTGAGGGTCCCTTCATGGAAACCTTGTGGGTGAAGATCAAAGGAGAAACAAACAAAACTGATTTTGTAGGTTTACAAAAGAAATACCAGATAGAAAATCAGAGTTATGATTATATAGTGTAGATTTAAAATAATAATAGTCATTTACACAAGAAAAAAGTCATGGTTTTGTTTGTTCTTTTGTTCATTTATAAGGAGACTCCAGCTATCTGGATATCTGGTAGAGTCCCATAATGCAAATCTCTATTTGTTGACATATAATTAATATTCCATCATAATGAAACACAGGATGATTATGAATAAGAGGAACTAAGGTTACCAAGAAATAATTTTAATGGCAAAATGTAAAAAAGCAGGATTAGATAAAATGACTTTTGCAATGTTACCAGGAGAGTGTTTTAGCTTTCTTTACATGAGGTTATTTCCAAAGTGTAGCTTTCCCCATCTGCTTTCTCTTTTATTTTTTATTTATTTATTTATTTTTGCTTTCTCTTTTAGTGAAAGAAGGCCATGATGGAATTTATCCTGAATAGGGAAGTTAAAATTAGGTTAGATGCCTTCTTGCTGCTTAATTCTTTTAATTTGTCTACATAGGTCTTGGGTCTCATTTTTGAATACTGGAAATTTATATTTTGGTATTATTATTTTAATCAATGTTGGTTTTAAGTTTCTACTCTTATTATGGAATGAATTGGAAGGCTTTTCATCTTTTACTATGAAATGAAATATTAAAAATTACTTTTCACCTCTCTTTAGTTCACCTGTGATTTCATGTGATTCTGGTATCTTTTAATTGGTGAATTTTAACTTTCTTTTCAATATAGTCTACAGTAAGAGAATATTAAGTAAACTAATGACAATGGATATGAGAACAGAGGAAATGAATCTTCTGATGAAAATATAAGCTTTCAATTTTTAGCATCCATCAGTACAAACCAAGGAGCTTTAAAAAAGTTGGGCTCCATTCCCAGATACCCTGATTTAATTGATCTGTGGTAGGGCCTAAACGTTGGTAATTTTTTGTTCCAGATTCTATGCAGTGATCATAACGAGTATTAAGGGTTGAGAATGTTAAGTTTATATATATATTTTAAATATTTTATTTATTTGTCAGAGAGAGCGAGCGAAAGAGCACAAGCAGGGGGAGCAGCAGGTAGAGAGAGAAGCAGGCTACCTACTGATCAAGGAACCTGGTAAGGGACTCAATCCCAGGATCTTGGGATCATGACTTGAGCTGAAAGCAGATAACCAACTGAGCCGCCCAGGTGTCCCAAGTTTATATTTTTAAAGGAATTCAAACATTTCCTCTAGAATTTTTAAAAATTTGTTGAAGTCATGTTGTACTTAGTATTGTTTTACAATTTTTTATGTCTTCTTTACTAATAATTGTCTTATATTTCATTTCTTTTAAAAAAGTTTTTATTGAGGTATAATTGACATATGACATATTGGTTTTATGCGTACAGCACAATGATTCGATATTTGTATACGTTGTAAAGTTATTACCACAATAAATCTAGTTACTATCCATAAACAAAATTAACTTTTAGGATTTATTCTCTTGACAACTTTCAATTATGCACTGCAATATTATTAACTGTAGTCACCATGCTGTACATAACATCCCCATGAGTTATTTATTTTGTAACTGGAAGTATGTGCCTCTTGACTCCCTATACTCATTTCAGCCACCTCCTGACTCACCCCTGCACTCTGGTAACTACCTTTCTGTCTATGTATGAATGATTTGTGTTGTTTCTTTTCTTCCCTCCTCCTCCTCCTCCTCCTCCTCCTCCTCCTCCTCCTCCTCCCCTCCTCCTCCTCCCCCTTCTCCTCCTCCTCCTCTTTTTTTTTACATTCCTCTTATAAGTGAGATCATAAAGTATTTGTCTTTCTCTGACTTAGTTCACTTAGGTTCATCCATGTTCTTGCAGATGCCAAGTTTGCATTCTTTTTATGGCTGAATAGTATTCCTGTGTGTGTGTGTGTGTGTGTGTGTGTGTGTGTACCACATTTTCTTTATTCATCCATCAATGGACAATAGGTTGTTTCCATATCTTGGCTCTTGTAAGTTGTAGTAAACATAAGGATTCATGTCTTTTTTCATTTACTTTTTGAATTCATTTTCTCAATATTTATAAATAATTTCATTTCTTAAATATATAGAAGTGGAATTAACTGGACCATATGGTAGTTTTATTTTTAATTTTTTGAAGAACCTACACCCTGCTCTCCATAGTGGCTGCATCAATATACATTCCCACCAGTGGTACACTAAGGTTCATTTTTCTCCACATCCTTATCAACATTTAATATTTCTGCTCTTTTTGATAATAGTCATTCTAACAGATGTGAGGTGGTAGCCCATTCTGGTTTTGATTTGCATTTCCCTGATGAATAGTGATGAGCATTTTTTCATGTTCCTTTTGGCCATCTGTATTTCTTTGGAAAAAATGCTCAGCTCTTTGCCCATTTTATAATTGGATTTTTTTTTTTTTTTTTGCTATTGAGTTATATGAGTTCTTTATATCTTTTGGATAATAACCCTTTATGTGATTTGCAAACATTTTCTCCTATTCAGTAGGTGTTAGTGGTTTCCTTTGCTGTGAAAAGCTTTTTAGTTTGTTGATGTCCCACTTGTTTATTTTTACTTTTGTTATCTTCTGGAGTCAGATCCAAGAAAATTTATCATTAAGACTGATGTCAGGTAGCTTACTGCTTGTGTTTTATTCTACGAGTTTTATGGTTTTAGATCTTACATTCAAGTCTTCAATCCATTTTGAGTTAATTTTTGTTTGTGGTATAAAATAGTAGTCTAGTGTCTTTCTTTTGCATGTGACCAGTTTACCCAGCACTATTTATTAAAGAGACTGTCCTTCATTGTTATCTGTTGCCTCTTTTGTTATAAATTAATTGTCCTTAGTGTGGGTTTATTTCTGGGCTCTTTATTCTGTTTCATTGATTTATGTATCTGTTTTTGTGTGGATACTATATTATTTTAATAACTATATCTGTGTAATATAGTTTGAAATCAGGGAGGATTGGGGATGATGTCTCCAGATTTGTCATTCTTTCTCAAGATTGCTTTGGCTCCTTGGAGTCTTCTGTAGTTTCACATAAGTTTTAGGATTACTTGTCCTATTACTGTGAAAAATGCCATGGAAATTTTGATAGGGATTGCATTGAATCTATATGTTGTTTAGGGTAATATGGGCATTTTAACAATAATAATTATTCCAACCTATGAATATGGAATATCTTCCCATTTGTGTATGTCTTCTTTAGTTTCTTTCATCATTGTCTTATAGTTTTCAAAGTATAGGTCTTTTACCTTCTTGATTAACTGTATTCCTATGTATTATTTCTGATGCAGCTATAAATGGGGTTGTTTTCTTAATCTTTCTAATAGTTCTTATTACTGTATAGAAACACAATTGATTTTTGTATACTGATTTTGTATCTTGCGACTTCACTGAATTTGTTCTAAGAGTTTTTGGAGGAGTCTTTAGGGTTTTCTGTATATAAAATCCTGTTGTCTGCAACTACTGGCAGTTTTATTTTCTTTTTCAATTTTGATGCCTTTTATTTCTTTCTTTTGCATAATTGCTCTGGCTAGGTCTTTCCATAATATGTTGAATAAAAGTGGTGAGAGTGGTCATCCTTGTCTTGCCAGATCTTGCAGGGAAAGTTTTCAGCTTTTCACCACTGAGTATGACGTTAGCTGTGGGCTTGTTATATATTTTCAGTTGAGGAATGTTTCCTTTATACCCATACTTATCATGAATGTATGTTGAATTTTGTTAAATGTTGTTTCTGCATCTATTAAGATGATGTAGATGATTTTTATCTTTCATTTTGTCGATGTCCTTTACAAAGCTGACTAGTGTGTTGGTGTTGAACTATCCTTGTATCCTTGGAATGAAGTCTACTTGATCATGGTGTATGAGCCTTTTAAGGTGTTGTTGATTTAGTTTGCTAATATTTGTTGAGGATTTTGTATATATGTTGATCAGGGATATCAGCTTGTAATTTTTTTATGTCGTGTCTTTGTCTGGTTTTGGTATCAGGGTAATGCTGGCCTCATTTAGAAGTTTGGAAGTGTTTCTTCTCAGGTTTTTTTTTTTTTTTCCCGGAAGGACAGGATTTAAATCTTCTTTGAATATTTGGTAGAATTCACTATTGAAGCTGTCTGGTCCTGGATTGGTTTGTTAGGAAGTTTCTGATTACTGTTCAGTCTCCTTACTAGTAATTAGTCCATTCAGCTTTTTTCTTTTTTAAAGATTTTGTTTATTTATTTGACAGAGAGAGACACAGCAAGAGAGGGAACACAAGCAGGGGGGTGGGAGAGGGAGAAGCAGGCTTTCCGATGAGCAGGGAGCCAGATGCAGGGCTTGATTCCAGGACCCTGGGGTCATGACCTGAGCCGAAGGCAGCCGCTTAATGACTGAGCCCCCCAGGCACCCCTGTGTTCTTACATTTGAATTGTCTTCTAGTTAGCATATAGATGAGCCTTGTTTTTTTTTTTTCTTTTTTATAATGGATTACTAATCAGTAATTTAAAAGGAAACCGTTACTGACACATATAACACCATGGACAAAAACCAAAACCATTATGCAAAGTGAAGGAAGACAGATTAAAGAACACCTAGTATATGTTTCCATTTATAGGAAATTCTAGAAAAAGCAAAACTATAATGACAGAAAGTCGATCAGTGGTTGCCAGCGCACCACCTCCCCATTTCTGCTATACATACTTTTTATCTCAAGGCTTTTTTTTTTAAATTTTATTATTATTTTTTTAAATTTTATTTTTTTTTTAGTGTTCCAAGATTCATTGTTTATGCCCTACACCCAGTGCTCCGTGCAATACATGCCCTCCTTAATACCCACCACCAGGTTCACCTAACCCCCCACACCCCACCCCTCCAAAACCCTCAGTTTGCTTCTCAGAATCTACAGTCTCTCATGCTTCATCTCCCCTTCCAGTTTCCTGCAGTTCACTTTTCCTTTCCTTCTCCTAATGTCCTCCATGTTTTCCCTTATGCTCCACACTTAAATGAAACCATATGATAATTGAATCTCTCTGCTTGACTTATTTCATTTAGCATAATCTCTTCCATTCCCATCCATGTTGATACAAAAGTTGGGTGTTCATCCTTTCTGATGGAGGCATAATTCACCTGTTGAAGGACATCTTGGCTCTCTCCACAGTTTGGTGATTGTGGCCATTGCTGCTATGAACTTGGGGTACATGTGGTCCTTCTTTTCACTGTATCTGTATCTTTGGGGTAAATACCCAGTAGTGCAATTGCAAGGTTATAGGATAGCTCTATCTTTGATTTCTTGAGGAATCTCCCCACTGTTTTCCAGAGTGGCTGCACCAATTTGCATTCCCACCAACAGTGTAAGAGGGTTCCCCTTTCTCCACATCCTCTCCAACATTTGTTGTTTACTGTCTTGTTGATTTTGGCCATTCTAACTGGCATAAGGTGGTATCTCAGTGTGGTTTTGATTTGAATCTCCCTGATGACTAAAGATGATGAACATTTTTTCATGTATCTGTTAGCCATTTGTATGTCTTCTTTGGGGAAGTGTCTATTCATGTCTTCTGCCCATTTTTTGATGTGATTATCTGCTTTGTGAGTATTGAGTTTGAGGAGTTCTTTATAGAGCTTAGATATCAGCCCTTTGTAGTGTCATTTGCGAATATCTTCTCCCATTCCGTGGGTTGCCTGTTTGTTTTATTGACTGTTTCCTTTGCTGTGCAGAAGTTTTTTTTATCTTAATGAAGTCCCAAAAGTTCATTTTTGCTTTTGTTTCCTTTGCCTTTGAAGACACGTCTTGAAAGAAGTTGCTGTGGCCAATGTCAAAGAGGTTCCTGCCTATGTTCTCCTCTAGGATTTTGATGGATTCCTGCCTCACGTTGAGGTCTTTTATCCATTTCAAGTTTATCTTTGTGTAGGGTGTAAGAGAATGGTCAAGTTTCATGCTTCTATATATAGCTGTCCAATTTTCCCAGCACCATTTATTGAAGAGACTGTCTTTTTTCCACTGTATATTTTTCCTGCTTTGTCGAAGATGATTTGACCATAGAGTTGTGGGTCCATCTCTGGGCTCTCTATTCTGTTCCACTGGTCTATGTGTCTGTTTTTGTGCCAGTACCATGCTGTCTTGGTGATCACAGCTTTGTAGTAAAGCTTGAAATCAGGCAACATGATGTCCCCAGCTTTTTTTTAAATCAAACATTAAGTCACTCTCTGTCTTTTGATTGGGGAATATATTCCATTCACATTTAAAGTGATTATTGGTAAGTCTGTACTTATTTGCCATTTTATTCATTGTTTTGTGGCTGTTTTTCTAATTCCTCTTTCCCTTTCTTCTCTTGCTCTGTTTTCTGGTTTTTGATGACTTTTAATAGTATTATGTTTATATTCCTTTTTCATTATCTTTTATCATCTTAAAACCTATCTTAGTATAGGTTTTGCTTTATGGTTACCATGAGTTTCATATATAACATATTTATAACAGTCTATTTAAAGTTAATAGAAACTTACATTTGAATGCATTTTAAAACTGTATTTTTTCTCCCCCCACCACGTTTTGTTATTGATGTCTCATTTCACATCTTTTTGTGTATCTGTTAACTAATTAGTGTATAGTTAATTTTACTACTTGTATCTTTAACCTTTTTAGTAACTTTATATGTGATCCACTATCTTTGCTATATATTTATCTTTATCATTGAGACTTTTACTTTTTTTTTTTTAAATTTTATTTATTTATTTGACAGAGAGAGAGAGAGATCACAGTAGGCAGAGAAGCAGGCAGAGAGAGGAGGAAGCAGGCTCCCCGCTGAGCAGAGAGCCCGATGCGGGGCTCGATCCCAGAACCCTGGGATCATGACCTGAGCCGAAGGCAGAGGCTTTAACCCACTGAGCCACCCAGGCACCCCATGAGACTTTTACTTTCATATATTTTCTTATTATGAATGAGTGCATTTTCTTTTTAGCTTAAAGGCCCTTAGATGTTTCTTGTAAAGCTAGTTTAGTGATGATGGACTCCTTTAGCTTTTGCTTGTCTCCAAACCTGTTTATCTCTCCTTCAATCTAAATGATAACCTTTCTGGGTAGAGTATTCTTGGTTGGGAGTCTGTTGTCTTTTGCTTTTAGCATTTTAAAAAAAGATTTTTTTATTTATTTGAGAGAGAAAGAGCATGAACAGGGGGAGTGGCAGAGGGAGAGGGAGAAGCAGGTTTCCTGCTGAGCAGTGATCCTGATGCAGGCCTTGATCCCAGGACCCTGGTGTCATGACCTAAGCCAAAGGCAGCTGCCTAACCAACTGAGCCCATACTGTTAGGTTCCCCATACTGTTAGCATTTTGAATGTATCCTTCCACTCCCTCCTGGCCTGCAGAATTTTTGCTGAAAAATGTACTGATAGTCTTATGAAAGCTTCCCTCCTTTGTAACAAATTGTTTTTCTTTGCTCCTTTTAAGCTTCTGGCTTTAACTTTTCATATTTTAATTATAACTTGTGGTGTGGATTTATTTGGGTTCATCTTACTCAGAACTTTCTGGCCTTCCTGGATCTGGTTGTCTATTTCCTTCCTCAGGTTAAGGACGTTTTCAGCTATTATTTCTTCAAGTAAGTTTTGTGCCTTTGTTTACCATATGAGGATATGTGTTTGTGTTTATGTTTTGTTTTTTTTTTGTGCCTTTTCTCTTTTGGATCTTCACTTTTTTTTTTCTTTTTTCTTTTTACTGTTGTGTTTGGGTGAGTTCCACTGCCCTATCTTGTATGTCATTCATCTGTTCCTCTGCTTCATCTAGTCTACTGTTGAATCCCTCTTGTGTATTTTTAGTTAAGTTACTTTATTCTTTAGCTCTGTGATTTCTCTTTGGTACTTTCTTATATTTCCCCTTTCTGCTTAAGTCCTCACTGTGTTCATCCAGTCTTCTCCCTACTTTGGTGAGAATCTTTATGACCAGTCCTTTGAATTATTTATCAGGTATATTACTTATCTCCATTTTATTGTGATCTTTTTCTGAGGTTTTATCTTATTCCTTTGTTTAGAACATATTCCTCTGTTTCCTCATTTTGCTTAAATCTATGTTTGTTTTTGTGTATATTAGGCTAAAGAGCTACCTCTGTCAGTCTTGAAGGAGTGATTTTGTGTAGGTGATGAACTTTATTGTTCAACTTTGCCCTAGTTCTTAGTTGTCTCTCAATCTTTATGATTATCCAAGCAGCTCAATTTGTTGTTGAGGATATGACAAGTTCTGTCAGTGATCTAAGGTGAGGGATTTCATTTAGCACCTAGTTTCAAGCTAACTGGAAGCCAGGTCCTCAGACAGCAGCTTTTAAAGTATGCAACTCTATATAGTCCTGTGGAGCTGCAGTCATAAACCCTGTTGTCCTCCAGATGAGATCTGCTGGTGTCCCATGGGTAACAGTTTCAGGGGGCTCCAGAAAGTTGTATTAGCTCCTTTCTGGGGGTTACTGTTGAGCTATGATGAGACTAGGGGAGAGCACAAGGATAGTGTTCTCTGCTTTTGCTCCTTGGGAGCTGCTACACAGTCTCTAGATATGTGGCAAATCTGAAGCCTGTCCCTCTGGTGAAGCTGCAGGACAAGTAACTAGGTCTTTTTTATAGGAAGACTGGGGGTGTGTTTCAGTCTATTGTCTGTACAATGTCCTGTGGGTAGTGACCTACTAGGAACTTTCTCATTGTCACAGTTCTGTGGAGCCCAGGAACTCAAGCCCCCATGGCTGCCTGGGCCAGGTCATCAGGGGGCATCACTTCTGTGATCTGCTCATGCCTGTCAGCAATAGCAATGTAGCTGGAGAGCAAAGGTGGCAAGGCACACCTGCTGGCTTTAGCAAGGCAGCAAGAACATGCCCTGATTGTGTGTGTCTGCTGGATTTAGTGATGATGCTGCAGAGTGCAGGAAGCACTTCCAACTTTAGCAAGTAAACGGGAGAATAGCTTGGCTATGCATGCCCTCGGCCTTCAGTGAGGCAGCAGGTAAGTACCTTACTTTGCAGTGCACCCATCAGGTGCAGCTAGGCAGCAAGGGAATGCTGTGACCTCTTGTACTCTCTTGCCCCAATAAGGCAGTGCAGGTGTGGTGCAATGGCACTGACCACCAGCTTTAGCAAGGGAGCAGAAAAATGCCATGACTACTTGCCTCTGCCAGCCTTAGCAAGGGAGTAGAAGAGTACCATGTACATATGTTCCAATATGCCCTGGAAGGATAGAGGGAGAATACAAAAATGATGCTTCTTGGTGCCTCCATCTCCAGAGAATGTCTCAACTGTTCCCTGCCCTTTCAGCAGATGCTTTAAGATTAGCAGATTCATCTTTTTCACATATAGTCTAGGTGCTTTTCAAACTGCTGCTTTTGCAGTGGGTCTTGGGGTGGATGAGACTATTCACAAGTCCTTTGAAAGGACTCAGTTCCCTACAGCCCTTTGGGTAGCTTGGTCAGTCCTATTGGTTTTCTAAGGCATTGGAAACTCATTTCTCTGGTGCAGGTCCCAAGGGTTGGAATGCCTTGTCTGGGGCACAAACCCCTCTCTTCTCTGGGAGGATGTACAGACTTGAAAGATCCTTCCTTTTTTTGATCACCATGTCAGGGTTTTAATTTTTCTCTAGACGGTGTCTCTGGTTCTCCTGCCCATCCTGTCCTTTCACTCTTTGTTGTGGAGGAACAATTCAGCTAGTTTTTAGTTCTTTTTCACAAGGAATTGTTCCAATATAGCTGTACGTTTGATG